>JAFIRS010001087.1:0-442006 GCA_018342105.1 Gonioctena quinquepunctata
GAGTGCCTAAACCATCATGATTGTTGTCGCATGTACAGCATATGCGGTCTCAGCCAAATTCCATCGTCATAACGCGGCGTTACGAGTGCTGTATTATCATTTACGACACTCGTACGGTATTGATGAACACCGATCCCGCCCTACGCCCGGGGGGATATTGAGGCGTTGTGAGAAATGAGAAGTGCCGAATTTATTGAACTACTCATTCCCACCCTCAGGCAATACAAGCCAACAAGCTGATGTAGTCCTCTTCGACCGCGAGCAGAAAACGATATACGTCATAGAGTTTTCGGCCCGGGCGAACGAATATCGTGCGAAAAGAGGACAGAAACGGACGAAGTATCGAGATTTACTCTTCGAGCTCCGCAGACTCTATCCAGACCATTCTGTGAAGATAGTGGTTCTGATTATGGGGGTCCTTGGGGAATGATGCCAACGCTACTCAAACCTGGAAATTATACCGGCATGCCGTAAATCGGCAAAATCTCTAGCCGGCCGCATGCAGAAGGCAGTCATTCTGGATCGTTACGTCTGCTCAGCACATGATTTCGGACCCAATGATCTCTCATCCCCACGGAGTGGGGAGAGGTCATTGGTTTGTGTAACCAGCATGCCCTTCCGAATGGGTCGGAGCTTCGAGTAAGGCCTGACTGGTAGTTTTGAAACGAAATGAATAATAATAATGATAATAATAATAATAATAATAATAATAATAATAATAATGGCTCACAAAGAATGCAGACTGGGAGAAATTTTCTGATCACGTAAATATCCCGAACCTTTCGAACGATATTGAAATAGCAGTGGACTCTATCTCCTCCGCTATTCTTAACGCAGCTAAAATTAGCATCCCAATATCGAAACCATCAAAAACCCATCGTCCAGTCCCCTGGTGGAATGACGAGATCAAAATGGCGATTACCAAGAGAAAAAAAGCATATAATAAATTCAAAAGGTATCCCACTCTTTGAAACTTGATAGCTTTCAAAATGACTAGAGCGACGGCAAGGCGACTCCATCTTGAATGCAAAGAAAACTTCCTGGGCAGAATACATCTCGTCGATTAATCCGAGGTTGTCGGAGAAATATGGAAAAAAATCAGAGTCATTGCTGGGAAAAACACTATGGATAGTCCTGTCTCTCTCAACTATGATAATCGGGTGATCTCGGACCCCGTGGAGATCTGCGAGGCTTTTGCAAACCATTTTGCACAGAACAGTTGCTCAGACATCTATGAGGAAGATTTCATGAACGTGAAAACATATGAAGAAAGAAATATCCTCAATTTCAATACCCCACATATCCTGCACTATAACCTCCCTTTCTCCGTCAATGAATTAGATTTCGCTCTCGAGAACTGCTCGGAAGCTGCAGCGGGCCATGATAATATCTTATATAGTATGATTATACACTTGCCCATCAATGAGAAACTGAAACTTCTTAAGCTGTATAATAAAATCTGATTCTGAACTTACCCAAAAGGGTGGAGAATCGCCATAATAATTCCTATTTTGAAACCAACTAAACCTCCTATGGATCCCAACAACTACCGCCCAATTTCCCTAACAAGTTGCCTTGGTAAAGTTTTTGAAAAAATGGTTAATTTGAGATTCTCGTGGTGGATTGAATCGAACAACTTGATTTCCCAGTTCCAAGTCGGCTGCCGCAGCAGACGCTCAACAACGGATGCCCTGGTTTTCCTCGAGAGCGAGATACAGGATACTTTTTGCAACAGAAACATTAGTTGCAGTGAGTTTCGACTTACAAAAAGCCTACGATAGAACATGGCGTTTCTCCATTATGCAGCAATTGCACACTTGGGGACTGAGAGGCAACATGGCCATTTGTATACAAAGTTTCCTACAAGATCGAACCTTTCAGGTTCGGAGAGGAGCCATTGATTCCTCATATAAAACACTCGATAACGGAATCCCTCAAGGCTCAGTGTAAGTGTATCCCTTTTCGCAGTGGCCATTAATATCCCTCCTCGAAAAAAGTCAAAATTATGTCAAAAGTATTATACGTTGACGACTTAATCCTACTCTACAGACACAAGTCCATGGAAACATTAACGAACATTTAAATAATGAAATACTCACCGATTTGTTGAAAATATAAACAGGATGTTCATAAAATCAGATGTTTTCTGTTAGACATTCAAAAAAAAAAAAAATAACTTCATTTTAATCGTGGATTTTTCAATTCACAGAAAAATCTTTCTATCAATATTCAATTGAGAATGTTTCCTTTCGAAATATCACCCTTGATAAATCAGCTAGATCAAGAGGTTTCCTGTTTTCGAAAGAAAAAACAAACTGCATACACTTCTGCAAACTGAGATTAGCCCACCCAGATCCAGTACTGTTTATCCAAGGTCACCCAATTAGCGTTCAAAACTCGATTAAATTCCTAGGCATAATTTTTGATAAGAAACTGAACTGGGAAGAACAACTCCATCAATTAATTTCAAAGTGTCAAAAAGCTATGAACATCATGAGATGTATGTCAAACATTAAATGGGGTGCTGATAGAGAAATTCTTCTAAATTTATACAAGTCGGTAATCCAAGGCCGAATGGATTATGGTGCCATCGCTTACAATTTTGCAGGCCCTCAAGGCTGAAACAATTGGATAACCTCCAAATGACAGCCTAAGATTGGCCACTGGTGCTTTCAGAACCAGCCCTGCAGTTGCAGTGCAATGCGACTCAACTATACTCCCTCTTAACCTGAGAAGAGACCTCCAGACGATAAGCTACGCAACCAAAGTTCTATCTCAGCCACTCCATATTAACCACTCCAGCTTTTCATCCCCCGATGAGCACGCTTTCAGACCAACGGCAACTAGACCAACTCGAATTCGTTTTCATGAAGCCTGCAGAAAATACTCTACAGACAGTTTCTCCATTTTAACCAATAACGTTCCTTCTGTCCCGCCATGGCAATTCACCTTACCAACCTTTAATTACGGGTTATCATCATGGAAGAAAAGCGAGACACCTAGCTCAACTTACAGAGCTCTTTTCATGAATGAAATAGTTTCTGTACACAAATAGTCTCATCATTTACACCGATGGATCGAAAACAAGTGATGGAGTTGGCGCTGCAATGGTGATAGGAGAAAACGAGCACTTCTGGTCTTTGAATCCTAGTTGCTCAATTTTCACTGCGGAACTATACGCCGTATGGCAAGCTCTTCTTTTCTTTTCGTTTTCAACCCACCAAAGTTGCGTACTTTGTTCTGACTCATTAAGTGCAATTCAGTCATTAAATAACAGGTTCACAAAAAATAATTATTGCCAAAATATCTTAGAACTAGTTACTCATCTAGCGTCAGAAAAAAATGCACCATTCTTTGGACTCTAGTCACTGTGGCATCTCTGACGAGAGGGCAGATCTTGCAGCGAAACAAGCAACACGCACTCCAGAAGATGAAGGAATCCTATTCTTATACTGATATGAACACCCAAATCAGCTCAAAATGTTTAGTACATGGCAAGAAAGATGGACATCCCAAAATACTCAATTGAACAATATTAGCCAAAACGAATAAATGGAGATACCCAATTACTCTGAACAGACGTGAACAAGTAATTACTTGCCGCCTCAGAATCGGACATACCCACCTCACGCACTCGATCTCTTAGTGGGAGGGCCCAGACCCCGATGCGACCATTGCAATACAAGACTGTCAGTTGCGCATATCTTCTCATGCCCGATGTACAGTATCTTCAGGCACAATATGAGAATAACCCCGAATTTGAAAATACTTTGAATAATACCGAAAATATTAGAAAAGCTCTTACCTATATTGATCATCTCCGTTTAACCAATAGAATTTGAATACCATACTGGCAGCTAAATGATCATGGCAATCGAATGCTGCCTAATCAAAAAAAAAAAAAAAAAAAAAAATAATAATAATAATAATAATAATAATGATTTATTTGCCGAAAAAAAAGAAAATTCATTATAAATACCAACTTCCTATATCACAAATATAACATTTTATGCAAACTGCGAAAAAAAAACATAAAAAACTAAAGGTTTAACCTGAAAGTGGTTTCACAAGGTTACCGCATTGTATAAAGTAAAAACAAAAAAAAAACTTATGATATACCTTATTGAGTAAATGCCAACGTAGCAGTAGAGTGAATAATTGATGAACTAACAAAATTGCAGAATAACTAACTAACAAAGTATGTTGCGTTTTACGCATTTCAACATTCCTCTGCACCAACCCTTAAATAATTAATGACAGATGTCAGGTATCGTCGTTCAGAACGACTAGAAAAACAATATTGTCAACAACATCTATAAAAATTATATATTCCCAATTATCAGGATTTGTTAGCTAGCAGTAATAAAACTACTAGAAGTCACCATCCTGGTTTTATTACAAACATCAAGAGAGGTAGCAGTTTTTCAGCAACAAAAGTTATAGTCCATTTGAAAACAAAACTCATACTCACAGACATGGTCCATCGACCGGGATATTGATCGAAAATATTCTGAAACCTTTCACTGAAGTAGCTATACGAGCATTCGTAGCCGTCGAGGAAGTCCAAAGAAAGTTTTCCAAGCCGTTCAGCTGTGCGAGAGAAGGAAGGGCCTTTCCGTGACCCCGTTTGAGAGACTATCTACCTACATTGTTTTTTTATTACCCAAGAGCAACAAACGTCGTTGTCGTTCGTCGCCAGAAGTCAAAGTCAGTATTTTCCTTCCATTTTTATCACAATCGTTTGAAATCTATTTAATCTTGATTTTGGTTGTAGTTGTTCGAGAGTTGACATACATTATTCTTATGATCCACTGAGTCAAAATGGCTGATATAGACCTATTAGTAAGAAGGAGAGCAGTAATAAAAGGTAAATACAATTTTCTCTAAATTCGTCATGAAATTAGCCCCGCCAATAACTGACGAAAATTTATTGCTTGATAGAACAACGTTTAGAGCGCTCTGCCTCTCTTCTTAATGACTTTAAGCAGTTCAGTTGGATATTGAATTATTGTCTACTGAGGGTAGGGTCAAATTCTAGAACGCGAAACATTCGAGCACATTTTTATACCTCCACCACAAAGGCAAAGAATATTTTGAATTTTCTAGATTAGATCAAATAGTAGTAGGCAACACGAGCATGACGAATAATTTAGTTTCAACGAGCCCTACTAGTAATATAGGGACTGAGCCTAACTGATCAAGGTATGTCTCAAAATATTAGATTGCCAATAATAGACTTGCAAATTTGACGGCAGCTTTGACGTTTGATAGAATTAAGAGATACATTCGAACCACTTATCTATAGAACACGTCAACAATGAAATTCAAAATTTCATTATCCTCGTTCTGCGTTGGAAGGTGGTGCCAGGCAAGTTATAGCTAGTTTTGAAATTACTTGTGCAAATTATCCAATTGCCTGGGATTTAGTCTCCAACCGATATAACAATTCTAGAATCTTAATACAAAACCACGTGAAAGCTCTATTCAATTTGGCAAAAATTCATAATGAATCTTCTGTCTCTCTTAGAACCCTTACGGATAACGTTAAAAAACATATGCGTGCATTGAAATCATTGAACCAACCTACTGACAATTGGGATACATTGATCATCCATCTTATTTCTATGAAATTAGTATTCCTAACACAAAACAGGGAATGGAAGGAAAAGAAAGCTTCTCATCCATCACCCAGTTTGGAAAATTTATTCACATTCATGAAAGATCGCAGACCTTCTTGAATCTATATAAGCATAATCAATGCAGCAATAAAACTTGAGTAAAACTAAACAAAGATCAAAAGCAAAACTTTTAACCTCAAATCAGTCAAACAAGATTTCACAGAAAGTTTGAGTGTTCATTTTGTAAAAATAATCAACATTTCATACAAGATTGTCCCGAATTCATGAAGTTATCTGTCAATGATCGTATTGAAAAACCGAGGCTTTAAAGCTGTGCATAAATTGTCTTAGATTTGGGCATTTAATAAAACAATGCCATTCCAGTTCTTATAAACGCTGTAAATCTAGACATTATACCATCTTTACATATCGAAAGTGAAAATAGGACAAATTCTGATCCATCTCGATAAATAGTGTACAGGAAAGCGTTAATTTAGCTGCTAGTCATATAACAAAAAAATCATCAGGTCCTTCTTTCAACAGTTTTACTTCAGAACTTTGTGATATGTTGAATCTTACTAGAAAAAGAGTTGATATCAATGTATCTTGCATAAATGAAAATCTAACCAATATAAAAGCTTCTTGTATGATATGCCCACAGTCAAAACACAACTCATTTTCAATAAAACTTTCATGTCTTGTTGTTCCTCAAATAACTAGCAATCTGCCTAACTTTGACGTGGACATGAGGTCAATAAAAATACCATCATACATAAAATTGGCTGATCCCCACTTTAACATTCCTAATAAAATAGATCTACTCTTGGGAGCTGACTGTTTTTGGCAATTTTTGTGTGTTGGACAAATAAAATTAGGGCACCAAGGTCCTATTCTACAGAACACTAGGTTTGGATGGCTAGTGTCTGGTCCTATACAATCATCACCTCCCTCAGTAGTACATTGTAACTTTATTCATAATTCTGATAGTCAAATTGACAAGCAAATCAGCCGATTTTGGGAACTTGAAACTTTTTCAAATTTCAAACCTCTTTCTCAGGTTGAGAAAGCATGTGAATCACATTTCTCAGAAACTTTTTGACGCAATGAAAATGGTCAACTCGTAGTCACTATACCACTGAAAGATACTCCTCAAAAATTAGGTGACTCCTATGAAACTGCTAAGAAAAGGTTTCACACTCTAGAACGTAAACTCGAAAGGCATCCAGAACATAAAATTGGATATTTCCAATTTATGGATGAATTTTGAATGCTAGGTCACATGCGTAAAGTAGAAAATAAGGATGAATCAAAAATTGCTTATTATATGCCCCATCATAGTGTTATCAGAGAAAGAGTTTGACCACACGCTTGCGTGTTGTGTTTGATGCTTCTTGTCCAACAAATACAGGTCTATCTCTCAATGATATTCAGATGATAGGTCCAACTAACCAACCTGATCTTTTCAATGCTCTGATTCGTTACAGAAAATACAATTATGTGATATCAAGTGACATTGAGAAAATGTAGAGAATGTGTTTAGTAAACCCAAGTCAGACATCATTGCAACGAATTCTATGGAGAGACAATATTCAAGATCATATTGATGTTTATGAAATAACTCGCGTAGTTTATGGTACTTCATCTGGTAGTTACCTCGCAATTAGATGTCTATACCAATTAGGGGTTGAATGCACTAACCCACTGATATCAAACGTTATTAAAAATCATTTTTATGTTGATGACATGTTGACTGGTGGTGATACAATAAATGAAGTGATTTTCATCGCAAATACAGTATCTAGTGTGCTTCAGTCAGGTGGTTTCAAGTTGAGAAAATGGGTTTCTAACAGCCCTGATATTCTTGCGGGTATAAATAGTATAGAAAGTACAGATATCCTTGATTTGAGAGATAAGGAAAATATCAAAACATTAGGTTTATTATGGAATGGGAAACTAGATTGTTTTTCATATATAATTAATGATAGGTTTCAAAAACGTGTTACTATATACTATACTCTCTGAAATATCGCAAATATTCGACCCCCTCGGATAACTTAGTTGTGTTGTAATCTCAGCGAAAATTTTGCCACAAGAGTCATGGTCTGAGAAATTAGGATGGGACGATGTACTTTCTAATCACTTGCACACAAATTGGTTATCTTTTCGAGGTTGAACTGATTCATTTGAACGATATCAAAATTCCCCGACATAGAACTTGTCTGGGCCCCATTAGAATAGAATTACACGGGTTTTCAGACAGTTCTTTGAAAGCGTATGGTGCATGCGTATATATGAAGTCAAAAAATGAAAATGGTGATACTTTTATTAGATTAATTTGCACTAAATCTAAAGTAGCCCCTCTGAAGGTGCAAACCATTCCTCGGTTGAAGTTGGTCGCTTCTTTGATGTTGGCAAAATTAGTGGATAAAGTAAACTCCGCCTTAGAAATTTCTGCAGACGTTACGTATTGGTGCGACTCCACAATAGTGTTAGATTGGCTAAATATTTTTCCTAATAACCTTCAAGTTTTCGTTGCAAATCGCATTGCTGGTATCCAAGAGTTATCAAATGCTAATGACTGGAGACATGTCTCTACTACAGATAACCCAGCTGACTACGTGTCACGTGGTGTGAAACCCAGTATGTTACAAAAACTTGATATCTATTGGCACGGGCCAAATTGGTTAATGTTTGATGAGCCTTCATGGCCCTCTAGGCATTCTCCAAAGAAAAATTTACCTGAAATGAAAAGGGATTCAAAATCTCGTAGTATTTGTTCTTTAGCAATCCCTCAAAACTCTAGAATTATTCCATTCAAAATTTTTTCGAATTTGACTTGATTGGAAAGGGTTGTAGCCTACTGTTTGCGATTCAAAGAAAATTGTGGGAAACGTAGTTCTGAGCGAAATTTCTCATATTTGCGTTGTAATGAAATCCGAAAGGCTATTGTTCATATCATAAAAATAGTACAGTTAAAAGGTTTCAGCGCAGAAATACAGGCACTGAAAAATAATGAACCTCTTCAAAAAAAGTAAGCTTTTGAAACTAAATCCCTTCTTAGATATTCAGAACGTTTTACGTGTTGGAGGTAGATTAGTTAACTCAGATTTTAGTTTTTGACAAAAATTTCCTATTATATTATCATCAAAACATTGGTTTACCAAGCTCTTATTTGAGGAGAGCACAAGATTTTGTTACATGCTGGGCCACAGCATTTGTTAAACTCCATTCGTGAGAAATTCTGGCCACTTCCAGGGCGAAATCTTGCTAGAAAGATAGTAAATGAATGTATAATGTGCTTCAAGGTTAAACCTCATACGATAAATCCAATTATGAGAAATTTACCTACAGAAGAGTTATTCCTGCTCCACCTTTCAACACTACTGGGGTTGATTATGCAGGCCCGTTTTTCATCAAAGACAAAAAAGGACGGGGCTGTAAAATCATATATGAGTCTGTTTATTTGCTCCACTACGCGTGCTATCCACTTAGAACTTGTATCAGACTTAACGAAAGGAGCTTTTTTAGCGGCATTCAGACGTTTTATTGGACGACGAGGAAAACCTGCTCAAGTCTTCTCTGATAATGGTTCCTCTTTTAATGGTGCAAATAATGAACTAAAAGAGCTCAGCAAGTTTTTAGAATCCAATTCCAATGAGTTATCCGGTTGTATTGAAAATCAAGGCATACCTTGGTCATTTATTCCAGTTCATTCTCCACATTTTGGTGGCCTTTGGGAGGCCGGAGTAAAGTCTATGAAACACCATTTGAAAAGAGTAGCGGGTAATGCCACGTTAACTTTCGAACAATTTTATACTTTGTTGGTTCAGATTGAATGTATTTTAAACTTCCGTCCAATATCTCCCTTGTCCTCTGACCCTTCCGATCTTTCCCCATTGACTCCTGGACATTTTCTAATTGGGCGCCCCCTGATGTTAGCCGCTGACCCGGACCAGTGAACAGACTATCCCACTTTCAACACATACAGCAAATTCAACGCCACTTTTGGAACAGGTGGTCGTTAGAATATATATCCGAATTACAGCGGAGGAGCAAGTGGTCTCAAGAACATGGAAAACTGAAGCTTTTTGATTAAGGAAGACAACCAACCTCCATTGAAGTGGGCGTTAGGAAGAATAGTGCAACTTCATCCTGGCAAGGACAATGTTGTTAGAGTAGCAACCATAAGAACATCAACAGGAACTATTAAACGTGCATTTACTAAAATATGTCCCTTACCGATTGAGAAGCAAAATGAATGATTTCCTTTTTCTTGTTTATTACTGGATCATTCCAAATATTATTTTGCTGTTATCTTCATTGTTTTTTCTTATATTTTTTTTTTGAAAGTGATACTTTCAATGCCGAGGGCGATGTTGCGTTTTACGCATTTTAACATTCCTCTGCACCAACCCTTAAATAATTAATGACAGATGTCAGGTATCGTCGTTCAGAACGACAAGGAAAACAATATTGTCAACAACATCTATAAAAATTATATATTTTCAATTATCAAGATTTGTTAGCTAGAAGTAATAAAACTACTAGAAGTCACCATCCTGGTTTTATTACAAACTTCAAGAGCGGTAGCAGTTTTTCCAGCAACAAAAGTTACAGTCCATTTGAAAACAAAACTCATACTCACAGACAAAGTACAAGTAACAGTAACAACATAGTAACGAAATAGAGACAAAATAGAAAAATCATCGTAGAAAATTCGGTTTTATATATTATAAAAATAAACATTAAAATTAAAAATTAAAAAATTAAAAGTTAAAAAGTTTGAAAGTGGATGGATTTTCGATTTCTTGATATTAAAATCCATGTGTACAAGGAGTGAGTGCGATCAGTTCAGAAATAATATGTATTATTAACATCCACAAATTGATGCACCTGAAGTCGTGGAAGACTTCTAATCCATTTCTTTATTTTTTATTTGAATGTGAATATTGATAGGATTGATTGAATTTCTGATGGTATAACAATGTAGAACCTAGGAGCTAAATATGAAAAACATCTTTGGAACGTGTTTTTTTCCGCTCGGGGAATAATCGATTTCTGTTTGTTCCTCGTTCCATATTTATGTTCAGAGAAAGAGAGTTCCAATTTGAATTTGTGTTGCCTCGTGACTGTGGTTGAGAAGTATAATTGTCGGGTATCAAAAATATTTGACTCTTGGAATAGTTCGTTGGTTGGGTAGAGGAAAGGTTTTTTCATTACCACTTTTATTATCCATTTCTGGATTTTTTGTGTGTCCCATTTTAGAGGTCTGTCTAAATATATACCCAGGTATTTGCAATAGATTTTGTATAAATTGTTGTGGACTTGTTGCCAATAGAAAAAGTAAGACTTTCGAATTCTGATAGATGTCTGTAATAGGAAGTAAAGGGTAAAAAAATGGTATAACTCAAGATCTCACCTTCACTATTAATGTTCAGTGAATCATTCATATATATATATATATATATTGAAGAGTATCGGTCCTAGAACTGATCCCTGCGGAATCCCATAGGTAACATTTGCAGCAGAGCTCATTTTATCACCAATTTTAACATATTGATGTCTGGTATGCAGTTCCTCGGAAGCCAACACTCTCCAACACACCTAATAACTGAGTGTGACTGACTGTGTCGAATGCTTTCTTGTGGTCGACAAATACACAGAGTGTTGGTGTCTTGGCATCAACATTTTTAGATATTTTCGATGTTAGGTATGCTATTGCATCTTCAGTAGATTTGTTTTCCGTGAAACCGAACTGTTTGATTGATAATAATTTATACTTCTCCAAGAATTCCATCATGCGTTTCTTGATAATGGAAAACAATATTACGATACCTCCCCAAAAAACATTCGGACGTTATATAGGGTATAGGTACAGGGTAGGTTAAGCGAGAATGATTAATAATAATACGGTCAAATGAACAACAATATTGATCGAATATTATGAAAATATAAATGAATGAACATGTGTACTCACAGAAGCAAGAGATTGCTTGTGTGTGAGAGCTTACAACTACAAAGACATGATATTATCACAACAAAAAATATATTTGATGACAAATAGGGAATGAACGTCCATTTCATGATATATTTGACACAATTATTAGCTTTTTTGCCAAAGCATTCAATTGTTAACGAAGTTACCGAATGGGACGACCAATATTCATCAATTTCTTGGTTTTCTTCAGGGTGTCGTCAGCAACATGGAAAACACCACTAGCCAAATGGGAATCCGAAATAACGGATACTCCCTCTGGTGTCGATTTTTGAACGTACATTGTTCACTTTTCCAAACATCAATGTTTATATGATTTTGAGCCATTATATACCTAACACTTGTCGAATCTCTTGTAATTGTTGTTATTTAATGAAATTCTTGTTTACCTGGTGAATGTTCTGTTGACTATTGTACATTGTGATTTAAGTTCAAATCATTATTGTTGTGTACCTCAATGTGACTTTTGACAAAACGATACCATTGTATTGGAATAAGTTTTCATCATTTTCCGTGAGAAAATGAACGTAACGTTCTGGTGCAGACTAATCTAGGATTGAGCGAGTCTATAGACAGACGATGGGCTCTCGAAAAAGAATACATTCCCTTTCCAAAATCTTCCTGTATCGTCAGTGGCAAAGAAAAAAAAGTGAAAAAGCTCCTTCAAAGAGAGTTGAGAGGGATGAAAAAAGAGTGAAGAAGAGAAAAAAGAGATATTATTCAACATACCGAAAATTATTCATACAGTATGGAAAAAGATTGACTATATATGTATATCTAGGTGATAAGGACACATTGTTTACTTTTCGAAACATTGATGTTTATATGATTTTAGCCATTGTACACTTAAAACTTGTCGAATCTCTTCACTATTCACCAGATTGTATGTCCTCGAGTGAAAAAATGAGTGATTCTAGTTCAAATCATTATTGTTGGGTACCTCAATGTGACTCTTGGGCAAAACGATCCCGTTGTGTGGAATACGTTTTTATCGTTTTCCGTGAGAAAATGAATGTAACTTACTGGTGTAGACTAATCTAGGATTGAGTGAGTCTATAGACAGACGACGGGCTCTTGGGATCTTGAAGAAGAATACAGTTCCTTCCCAAAATGTTCCTGTATCGTGTGTGACTAAGGGTGGGTATTATAAAACTATTTCGACAGATAACTTGAAGTTAACTTGTGGATGACGTCACATGTTATAGTTAACTTCAAAATGTAGCAGTTAACTTTATCGGGTGGAACGGGTGTCGGTTAAAGTTAACTTTGTAGAAAATGGTGGTTTTCGATCGTCGACAATTCTCCTGCTCCAGTCAATATTGCATATGAGTCATATAACCTCAATTTTATTGTTTTGATTTTTCGTTTTCGCAAAATGTGAGCAAACGATATCCACGTTATTTTTGAGGAACTTTTAACCGATGATGAAGAAGATGCTGTGAATATTATTGAAGCCCCTCGGCGATAAAGGATATTTAGGAATCGGTTGGACCATTTCACCTTGTGGAACGAAACAGAATTTAAAAACCGATTTCGACCATCAAGAGAGTCTGTACGCTTGTTAATGGGGCACATTGAAGCAAATTTACAAAGACCAACTAATAGGTCAGCATTTCTAGTACCTATTTTGATTATTGTAGAATTATAAATATTTTTATTTTTAGAAATCATCCTCTATCGCCAGAAACACAAGTGTTGATAACACTCAGATTTTATGCAACTGGTTCATTCTTGGTAGTTGCTGGAGATTTTGGGGGTATTCACAAGTCAACTGCTAGCATTGTTATTAGAAAGGTCACAGGGGAAATTGCATTGTTATCATCGAATGTTCGAATTAAAAATGAAACTAACAAAAACAGTTTTTTTATTTCATTTCAAACAAACAAGATGGTGTGAAAATGTGTCCTTATCACCTAGATAAACATATAGTCTTTTTCCATACTGTATGAATAATCTTCGGTATGTATCTCTTTTTTTCTCTTTTAAGTCTCTTTTTTTTTTCTTCTCAACTCTCTTCGAAGGTTCTCTTTTTCACTTTTTTTCTTGGCCACACACACAATAGTCAACAGAATATTCACCAGGTAAACCAGAATTTCATTGAATGTCAACAATCACAAGAGATTCGACAAGTTTTAAGTGTACAATGGCTAAAATCATATAAACATTAATGTTTCGAAAAGTAAACAATGTGTCATCACCTAGATATACATTTATAGCCACCCTTTTTCCTTACTGTATGAATAATTTTCGGTATGTTGAATAATCTCTCTTTTTTCTCTTCTTAACTCTATTTTCTTTCCTCGCAACTCTCTTTGAAGGTTCTCTTTTTCACTTTTATCTTGCCCACAGACGATACAGGAGGATTTTGGGATGGGACTGGATTCTTCTTCAAGAGCCCATCGTCTGTCCAAAAACTCGCTCAATCCTAGATTAGTCTGCACCAGAACGTTACGTTAATTTTCTCATGGAAAATGATGAAAACTTATTCCAGTTCAACGGGATCGTTTTGCCAAGAGAAAAATTGTAGGTTACCTTTTTGCCTTCTTCTTCTTTTTATTTTAAAAATGGTACTCTTATAAAACTGACATTTTGAAGCTCAAATTAACTTGACTGATAAAATTAAAGTTAACTTCAGAACATATTTATAATACCGGCCCTAAGAAAAAAAGTGAAAAAGATAGTTGAGAAGAAGAAAAAAGAGAGTTAAGAAGATAAAAAAGATATATTATTCAACATACCGAAGATTATTCATACATATCTTGACATGTTTTTTGGGTAACCTTCCACAGTCTGAAAATGAAAATATAATCAGGAAAATCTATACAAGTGTGGAAAGAGCAAACTAATTATTTCACCCCGATAAGTTACTGCGTTCACCAAATTATATTTCCTATAGAAAAATGATTCGATTTGTCAGTAACTTTTCGTTCCCTGAATATGCCTTAAAAAAAATAGTAAAAATTCAAAAGATACTTGCAGAGTCTTTTTCGCTTTTTCAACTGACGTTGTTCCTCCACAAAAAAACACATTCATTCAATAATTATTCATACAGTTTGGAAAAAAGTGACTATTTCTGTATATCTACGTGATAAGGAAACATTTTCACACCATCTTGTTTGTTTTAGTTGAAATAAAAAAAACTGTTTTTGTTAGTTTTATTTTCAAATCGAACATTCACAAATAATAATGTGTAATATTTCTTCAAAATAATTCATAACAATAATTCCCGATGACTTCACTTAGCTGTCCAGAGACTTCGAAAAATATTTTTTTGCAAGCAATTCAGAACATACGTTGTCTCCTTCAAAGTGAGTTTTCGCAAATGATATTGTCTTAAGATTCAAATACACCACTTCAATAGAGTCTTGAAATTAATAACAGTACACAAAAAAACTGGAAAATAATACCAAAGGGAAATATTTTAGGAAAAACTCCAAACACAAGTGTATAGCCTCTGTGAAAACAGATAAACAATGAACGTATGTCTGGTTTGAATTTTCGCCACTCTGGCGCTGGCATCTAATTTTGAATTCCCAATAACGATGACAGCAACTAGCGGTGAAAGTTTCAACTGTGTGAAGTAACGATGCATACGTCCATCAGAGGCGCTAGGAGTACGTTTTTGAATGTGTCAAAGAATTGGCATTTTCAATTTTGAATTATGAAAAACATTAAACAGTTTTTTGATTTCCAAGTTTGTTACTGAATTCTCTATGTGCAAATCAAAATATTTTAGAAAAGGGGCACATGCTTGTTTCCTATTGCAAGAATTTCTGTTATATTTCATGTTTTCATTATGTTTTAAAACATTTGTAAGTTCAATTACAATTGGGGTTGTTTTACTTCTTTCTACTCCCTTCACAATTATATTGAAATTGTAATTATAAAATTGGACTTTATTCATTAGGTACAATGTCAACTCATACAATGGGTTTCATTGTCATTGAAGTGAGAATTCATTGTGGTTAGATGCTTCGACCTCTGTTTCCAAATTGGAAAATCCAATGACAAATTGAATTGATCAGTCTGCAACATCAAAGGGCAGACAGATAGACAGTTATCCTAATGCTTATGATGATAATGAAGCTTAGAATCAGATAACAAATGAAGTTCGATATGCTACTATAGTTACATAAACGGAAAAAGGTCATCACTTATCAGTTGAGTGATATGAGTGGTAGTGGAATAGCTGGTGGTAAATTAAAATTTCAAAATGAATATCAAAGCAACTAAATCTATTGTGTTAACATTAGTTGGATGTATGCTCAACAACGTTTTCCTTGAATATATAATTGAGTAAGTATTCATAATGCTCTTCCAGCATGAACCTAAATATTGCTATATTTCCCACATTACTGTTTTTTTAAGGTTAGATCCAGGAGCAGGACACTTGATCACTTTTTGTCAGTTTCTCTTCATCGCTCTCCGTGGATTCATATTCACCTCAAAGTTTGGAACAGTCAAACCAAAAATTCTACTTAAGGATTACATGACATTGGTGGTTTTCTTTTTTACTACTAGTGTGGTGAATAATTGGGCATTTCCTTTCAATATTCCTGTTCCATTACATATGATTTTTAGGTCGGTAAGTGACAAACCCATATATATATATATATATATATATATATATATATATATATATATATATATATATATATATATATATATATATTTCTTGTAAAATGAGTGCCAGGATATAAAATTTGATTTTTAGTACTGAGCTTATTGAAGTAAAAGTATCTGTAATTTTTGATTTTCTCTTCTGATATTTCAGTGGGCACCGGCGGCTGGTCAGGTTAACGAGAGTCTTATCGATATCTGAGCCAAACAAGACCGGGCGCGTCTAGAACTCGGATGGGTGACCACCTGCCAAGGAAGGTGCGCGTTAAAAATGCCCCGAATCACTGCAGCATAGTAGCATATTCGCAGCTGCAGGCGTCATATCAATGAACACAAGATATGACGATAGATATGCCGTCCTTCGGAGGGTACGTTAAGATGGCGGTCCCGAATTCATGGATGTTGAGCTCGTTAAAGATCCCTACCTCTGAAACAACAGAGGATTCGGCATAATTTCCGGTTGGGGAAAGTGTGCT
This sequence comes from Gonioctena quinquepunctata, assembly GCA_018342105.1. NCBI lineage: Eukaryota > Metazoa > Arthropoda > Insecta > Coleoptera > Chrysomelidae > Gonioctena > Gonioctena quinquepunctata. The sequence goes on from JAFIRS010001087.1 coordinate 16,710, forward strand.
CACCGGCGTCGGTGATTAGCCCTGGTCGCAAAAATAGGCCGACATTAAATAAATAAATATAATGTTCCATTGAATTCCAGGGATCCCTTGTCGCCAACTTGTTTTTGGGAATAATGATATTGAAAAAGAGATACGCTCTTGAAAAATATATATCGTTGATACTTATCACAATTGGAATAATACTTTGTACTTTGGTGTCAAGCAGTTCGACAAAAACGGTAATTGAGTTTTTGAAATGAAATAGAATAGTGTTATGATTTGATGAAATCTCAGACCTGTTCAGACTGCGATTTGAATAAAGATAATAAATTGCACGATGAACTTTCCCAAGATCATTTCTTCTGGTGGCTTGTTGGAATATTTTTGTTGACTGGTGCTTTGCTACTGTCTGCAGGAATGGGAATATTCCAGGAGCAATTATATAAGAAACATGGAAAACATCCAGAGGAAGCTTTGTATTATACGGTGAGTAATCAACCAAAATTTTCCAATATCTTATATATGTTCATGCTTAGCATCTTCTTGGGTATATTCAAAAGCCGACGTCCCACAACGCGAGACTTGGGGAATGTTGAATCTCGTGTCGTGGGAACGGTCGACTCGCGTAGAATCGAGACTTGTCAAGCGTAAGCTTGGGGTAGCTTGACGGTTCCCAAGAAATGTCCGTAAATTCTTCAAACATCAAAGGCAAGAGGCTCAACTAGCTGGCTGTACTGTATGGCTTGTTGAGCGGTGCGAGGGCCTGTCGACAATGTCGGCTACGACGGGAGACTTGTCACTTCGGAGAGGAAGTTTGGTGGCGGCAGAGTATTGTGTATTAACATGGAATGGAATTCAGAAGCAATAATTGAATTCTCAAATTTATATGGGACCCAATCAGAAAAAATAATATATAATAATACTCTGCTGCACATGCTTTATTATGTAAACTAAATAACTACGGCACTGGACAATATATCTCTTCCTAGGCTTGTGTACCAATCTCTAGCCACTGGTAGACGATGAGTCGGTCAAATTTTACACGCAGTGGGACCGATTAGGTTCGAGATTGCACAAACCTCATTCCTGTGCTCCAAGCACAATCCTCCAAGCCAAGCTCGTCAAGTCTCGTGCCGTGTGATACCGGCCTAATAAAGCATAATTGATCAGCTAAATATATCTAAATGTAAGACAAACTACTAGTTCAACATATTCAGTCAATAATGGGCTCTGTAGTTGCATATTGGAAAATATTTTGAAAAATAAATGAGAGTTCTGTGTTAAAATTTGGCATCTAATTTTGAATTCCCAATTGAAACAATCATTAACAAGAGCTTTCGTCCTTGGCAGGAATCCCGGTTGTATTAATTCAAGAACCAAAACTACCAACATTTTCGCATATCACAAAAATAACGATAAAATAAAAAATAAAAGTACATATTTCATTAAAATGCACTGAAGAGATAACATTTTTTTTACGTGTAGCGTAAGTTACTCATCTGTTCTTGTATCAGTGAACAACAGATTCAAAAGCGTGTTTGTAACATATTCAGTTTGATACAAAATGAGTTTTCCTGCGCGATTAGCTTCTGTTTGATGTAAGAATATTAACTTACGTTACTTACACATCTAAAAAAAAATCCTTAGTGCATTCGAATGGAAACCTGCTTCAATATATTCTTTATTCACTTTTGTTCTTTTGGATATGATCAAATGGAGCGATAATCAATAGCACTTGAACAATTACATATTAATGTATTGTGACGAATAATATCGTATTTCTCCATTTCCAACCGTTTCACAGTCGCGAGCATTCGATAAATGAAAAACATTGCTGCTGGAGCTATTAAAAAGCACGGGAAACGTAGAAACAGCATTCAGCCCATGAATTAAGTGGTATTATCGGCACTGAATCCCCAAAATTTATGAACGCTATTGGATGCCACTGGAATTTCATAAAAAATAATCTCTTGAATATTTTGGATTTGTTTTCGATTCGATTGCAGTGCCGTCCATTTATCTCTGGAATATTTTTCCTTCATGGAATTGGTTCCTATGTATCGCTTACTTTGTTGCATATTCTAAAAGTATTTGAAAAATATAAAGGTTGTTTATTTAAAAAGGGAAAACTTAAAGTATAAATTATTTGAAGCGACCGCACAGTCTCAATAAAAGCGACAGCCAGGAAGTATCAACAACGTAAAAATCTATCTTGGCCCATCGGCAAGTGAAACAAAAGAATCCAATTAACAGAGATACGGCAACAACGGATCCATCAACGAGCGCTTCCGGCTATACACGAAGGGAGGTGCGCAAAAGGTGACAGACATGCGCACCCAGGTACGACTATTCACCACTATGAATTGAGCAGTACGTACTTCTGAGAAGGACTGGTGTGAGGAATCTTATAAATTGTGTTTATTTCCTTTCGAGGTGCATCTCTCTAAGATCTATTGTTAGATGCACATCCACCATTTTAACTCGAGGCATTTCGGAATCAACCATCAACGAAGAAAAATTAAGTCTCTAATAAGACTTTATAGAATTCACTTCGAAACTAGTAAATGTCTCTTAGGAGTGGGCAGACGCCACAGCGAACTACATGTCATTGGCTCTCATTTGAATTAATTTCCTTGATTGACGTAATGATTACCTACTACAGATACTTGTCTAGTCGCCATTATTTATATGTCAATGAGTATATCGTGACGATCATGATGCGCAATCGACTAATCACCATTGCAAATTGAGGAGCATAACACAAAAGTGTCAGTCGAGTTTGAAACAATCGAATTTTTAGACATCACCTGAAGATGACAAATGTGAATTTGCCGAAACGTCGTGAAATCGGACCTTTTGAGGACCAAGAACACAGAACGCGTACAGAAACCCGAGAAACTATCTCAACACACTATATTCACGAAAATCTACGAAGAAACATCATATTTATATTGTGCGGCTTTTTATAGTCCCTCCCTCTGATAACTTTTGAACGATTTGACATAGAACAATGGGACAAAAACTGCTTTGAATGATATCACCGACACTACTTTTTTAAATTAAAGTCATTGTGATTGCTCGATAGATGACGCGAGGAGCAGACCAACTTAAAAATTTCAAATAGCATGTTGAGCAGATAATTCAATTCTCTTTTCAACCATTCTATTTTTTTCGAATTTCGTTCGAACGTTTTTTCACAATATGCATTTGAAATGTCAAGTATAAGTGCGGATCTGAATGGTACCCTTACCTCGATTACTTTTGAACGGTTTGATGCGAAACAATGGGACATGGAATAAATTGAATGGCATTACCGGTCCTACTTTTTGAAAGAAGATACATTACAATTACTCGACAGAGGGCGCTGTGAGTCGAGTTGCACATCGTTGAAAAAGTAATTCAATTTTTCTTTCAACTATGGTTGCGAGTGTGGCTTTTTATAGTTTATAGTAGGCTTTCCCTGTTAACTTTTGAACGGTTTGACATAGAACAACGCGACCAATACTATTTTGAATGACATCACCGATACTACTCTTTGGGAAGGATTACATCGTGATTGCTTGATAGATGGTGCGCATAATGTCTTTTAAAAAGAAGTATCGGTTTTATCATTCAAAATGGTTTTTGTCCCATTGTTCTACGTCGAACCGTTCAAAAGTCAACAGGGGGGAAGGGCTATAAAAAACCGCAATGTATATACAGGGTGTTATGTAAGTACCTGGCCAAATTCGAAGGGGTGATTCTTTGAGTGATTCTGAGACGAAAAATTTATATAACCAAAGGTCCGGTAATGCTTTGTTTCCAAGATACAGGGTGTCAACATTAAAAAAAAATTTCTCCTAAATATCCTAATAATCCTTTGGCCGATTTTATTTAAATTTGGCAGTGTTATTTGGGGTGGTAGGAGGCTAATTTAGCCCTAACTAGATTGGAATCTTCATGTCCAGTGGCGCCTCGGGAGGAACCTTCACCAATATTTTTTACCCAAAAATGTGCGTTACTGATTTTTTGTAATTTTTGTATTTTTTTTTTCGCATTGAGCAACTGAAACTACAACTTTTTTGCTCCATCATTTTTTTCGTATCTTGCTTTGTTTTTGAGAAAAAACATAAAAATCACTTTATTGCCCTGGGAAATTTAAGTACCAAACCATCAAAAACTGGGGTTTACTTGTTATTTTTTTCTATATCAATAGTCTATTCTAGTCTTAGAAATTGTTATAAAAAATAATGCAAACAATATTTTTTTTAATTAATTATTAAAAAATGTTTTTATTGTTGTCCATGGATATGCAATAACAAGATTTCTATTTATGAACAATTAAAATCACACGAAAGTCATCTTTCGAATTCTTAGTTTAACTGTTTTCGATGAAACAAAGAACGTTAATTATTACTGCAGTGTTTTGAAAGTGAAGTTGGAGTGCCATGGAAAGAAAAACAATTGTTCAAACAAATTTGAACTTGAAACAGTGCATACGTAATTATTTGATAGTAATTATTTGAAGTGTTTTTAAGAGTTTTAGGCTATAAAATTCGTTACTGTAGGAAATGGTTCGGTTTACAAACTCAGAAATGGCCGATATGCATTTTGTCTATGGCAAATCCAGAGCGGCTAGACGCATTTATCAAGAAATATATTCTCATCGCATATACCAAATAGACGAACATTTGTAAGAATACACGAAAGGATGTGCGAATCAGGCACCTTCCAAAGGTCGGCTGCTCTTATTGGGAGACCTGCAACGGTAAGAACAGTGGAGCTGGAGGAAGCAGTTTTACGTGAAGTTGAGTGTATCCCCGATACAAGTACACGCAAAATTGCACAACAATTAAACATATCTCACTCTACTGTATGGAAGATTTCAAGGGACTATCAACTGTATCCTTACCACATACTGCGTGTGCAAGCGTTATTACCTGCGTATTTTCCCAAGCCAGTTGTTTATTCTACTTGGCTTTTGCAACAACAGGCAGCATCTCCGACATTTCTATCCCTTATATTGTTTACCGATGAAGCGTGTTTTTCCCGAAATTCAATTATGAACTTTCATAACAATCATATCTGGGCTGGAGAAAATCCTCATGCGGTTATAGAACATCATTATCACCAACAGTTTTTCTTGAATGTTTGGATTGGTATTGTGGGTGATTATCTCATCGGACCTCATTTTTTACCCCTGAAATTAAATGGTCAAGGGTATCGTAATTTTTTGGAATTTGTGTTACTTGTACTATTAGGAAATGTCCCACTGGCAGTAAGAGGAGCAATGTGGTTCATGCACGATGGGGCCCCACCTCACTGTAGCATAGTAGCACGTCAATTTTTTTATGCAAGTTATGGAGAAAACTGGATCGGTCGCGCAGGTCCACAGTCATGGCTACCCAGGTCACCGGATTTAAATCCCTTAGATTTCTTCCTTTGGGGACATTTAAATTCCCTCGTTTATAAAACTCCAGTCAACACTGAAGAAGAATTAATCCAACGGATACGGGATTCATGTGATCAGATAAGACAGACGCCGGTAATATTTCAACGTGTTCGGCAATCGATGTTCAGCCGAGGTAATGCTTGCATTGAAGTTGAAAGAGGACATTTTGAGCAACTATCGTAAGTTTTGGGTTACTTATTGTCAAATGTTTTCTTACTGAAAAAAATTGCGTACCATTTGTTTAAGTGTGGTTTTAATAAAGGGTTCTTCTTGTTTCATGTTTTGTTTTGATTTCCGGCGTTACCACATAACAATAAAGTGATTTTTATTTTGTTTCTCAAAAACAAAACAAGATACGAAAAAATGCTAAAATAAAACAATTGTAGTTTTAGTAGCTTAATGCGAAAACAATACGAAATTTGCAAAAAAATCAGTGGCGCATATTTTTTTTGTCAAAAATATTGGTGAAGGTGCCTTCCGGGACGCCACTGGCCATGATATTTTCAATCTAGTTGGGGCTTAATTAGTCACTTGCTACCCCAAATAACACTGCCAAAGTTTAACAAAATCGGCTGAGATATTATTAAGATATTTAGGAAAAAACTATTTCTCTTAAAAATGTGACACCCTGTATCTTGAAAACGAAGCATTACTCAAAGTATCACCCCTTCAAGTTTGACTACGTACTTACATAACACCCTGTATATATATATATAAAGAGAAATTTGTTACGAATCCAAGAGTGCACCACCATCCGCCAACAGCTGTTTCATGGTTTCCCACTCATCAGGACGGCTTGTGGTCTCTTTCAAATTCGTATCAAATATCTCGTAGTGTTAATATCTACCGGCAAGTAAGAAAATGTGAAAAGCATCAAATTATAGATAGTGACACCTATAATCTGTGCGGTGAAGCTTAGACCTAGTATCGTGGAATTTTAATGGCACGAAATTTCGTGCACATTAACAGGCCACCAACAGATGTCAGATATATATATATATATATATATATATATATATATATATATATATAAAATTAGGAAATTGGAAAATTCGGGTATATAAGAAATTTGGCGAGGACAAAGACTATCGAGTCATTTATTATCAACGATGAAATAGCTCAGCGGTAACACTGTCGCCTACCAAGCAGAAGGACACAGGAACGAAATCAGGGTAACATTTTTTTATTTTATAAAAACAACGATTAGACCGATTTGCCTAATTGTTTCTTTGAATGTTCGTAATACTCCGAAAAAGGTTTTTAGAGAAAGAGAGGATTTTTAGAAAAGTCATAGAAAATTTCTTTGTCCTGGAAAATTTTTCAGGCTTATATAATATACTAGCTTGTACCCGCGACTTCGTCCGCGTAAAATTTGCGTGATTCTCAAGAAAAAAAAAACAAACTAATAAACAAACAAACAAACAAACAGACAATTGGAATTTTTCAATAAATAATAGAAATGAATGTCTGTGTTGGTAAGCTCATAACTTGAAAACGGCTGAACCGATTTGGCTAATTTATTTCGGTAAAACGGGATAACGAACGGAAAAACAGGATAACGTGATAACGGGAAGCGGTCAGAGTCGAAAGCATAACCTAGATGGAACAACACAAAAAAATCGGACAGTCTGTTGGGTCAGCTATTATATATATATTTCAGTTCTGAAACATGCGAATTTGTCTCACTTCTCATGGAAACGCCCCCGTATCTTCCGTAATTATTGGAGTAGAATTCTGAAATTTTCAAGATCGTTAGATATACCAAAAATGAGTTCAAATCTCTTCTGAAGTTAACCTGAGTGACATACACTGGGCGCCAGGAGCGATGGATAGAACAATTTTTGTGAACATTATATTAGAAGGCAAGATAGGCTCAAAATTCTTACGAATTCGTGATCAGGTCATCAATTTTAGTCACAATCCATATTCTCGTTGAACAATTTTCAGTTCTGCAAAAAATCGATTCACTTCCCATGGAAATGCCCCCGTATCTTCCGTAGTTATTGGAGTAGAATTCTGTAAATTTCACGATCGGTTGACATACCGAAAATGAGTCCAAATCTCTTCTGGGGTCAACCTGAGTGACATACACTGCGCGCCAGGGACGATGGATATACCGATTTTTGCGAAAAATAATATTAGGGGGCAAGATAGGCTCAAAATTGATTACTCTCGTTTCAGACGTTTATCGTCTCAATGGATTTAAAAGATTTTCACGACGTTTCGAATGCTTGTATCTGCAATCGTCTTCAGGTGAATACTGACAAGCTTATAGGTACTACTTACTTATTTATATGTCTGTCGGTGTGGTTGTGCGTGAAGTTTCCTGCCTTTGCAGTCCGCCAGAAAGGGGTTTCCATACGTTCTCAATCTCAACGTTTGAAAAGGGAAACATTCTCAATTGAATATTGATAGAAAGATTGGTTGACTAAAGGCGTTATTGACTTCGATGTAGGCGATCCCTTTGAACTTTCATTTGAACCAATGCTATTTTCTATGTAGAACACTTGCGTCGTCCCATAGAATTTGATGGTGCTTAGTCCAGACGTGGTCAGCAATTCACGATATTGACATTTCTCCGCGTCGAGTCCCATCTCTTGTGCTCATCCAACCTTACTCTTTGTCTCTCCAATGTAGGGATCTCCGCATTCACTTGAAACTTCATAATTACAATACTTACTGGTTTCAGTTCTGTTGTCAAGTTTGACCATGGTAAGGAAACTCCGTAAAGTACTGCCGAATTGGATTGGGCGTTATCGGTAAGATTGGATGAGCACAAGAAATGGACTCAAGGCGGAGTAACGTCAAAATCGGGAATTGCGGACAACGCCTGGACTGAGCACCATCGAATTCTATGGGACGAAGCAAGTGTTCTACACAGAAATGAGCATTGGTTCAAACGAAAGTTCAAAGGGATCGCCTATATTGAAGCCAATAACGCCTTTAGTCAACCAAGCGTTGAGATCAAGAACGTATGGAATCCACTAATTGCCCTTTCTGGCGGACTGCAGAGGCGCGAAACTTCACGCTGCACCTCACTGCGCGAAATCACACGCACCATTGCACCGACAGACATATAAATAAGTAAGTAGCACCTAAGCTTGTCAGTATTTACCTGAAGAAGATTGCAGATACAAGCATTCGAAACGTCGTGGAAACCTTTCAAATCCATTGAGACGATGGACGTTCGAAACGAGAGTAATCAATTTCGAAAAATGAGACAAATCCGGATTTTTCAGAACTGAACATTTTTAAGCGAAAATATGGATTGTGACTGAAGTTGATGTCTTGATCACGAATGCTTAAGAAGTTTGGGCCTATCTTGCCCCCTAATATTATTTCTCGCAAAAATCGGTAAATCCATCGCCCCTGGTGCGCAGTGTATGTCACTCAGGTTAACTCCAGAAAAGAATTTGACTCATTTTCGGTATATATAACAATCGTGAACATGTCAGAATTCTACTCCAATAATTACGGAAGATACGGGGGTGTTTCCATGAGAAGTGAGACACGCTGTATATATAAAGTGCTGACAATAATAATATTCACCTGTTGACTTTCCCAAGGGAATCACTGATATGTTTGTGTACCTGTTTAATTATCCCATTTGCGAGGCAGTTCGTTCACCTATGAACTTTGAGAATATGTCTATTGATTTCGAACACATCTATGCCATGTACATACTGGGAAATTCATGCACGTACAATTCTGCTATGTAACAATAATTACGTCAATCGAGAAAATTAATCCAAATGAGAGCCACATGTAGTATATATATATATATATATATATATATATATATGTGAAGTATTATTGCATTGTTTCAGGCATTAACTCATTTGTCTCCCAATCTAGAGGGACAACAATTAGCAGTTTCGAAGTGAATTTCAAAATATATCATACGAGACCTGATTTTTTATCGTTGGTTTCAAAGTGCCCCTATAGTAAAATTAGTGAAAGACCACAAAACTATATATATATACTCATTGGCCAGTTCTCAGTTCTGTACCTAAAAAGGAAAGAACCTTTATAAGATCTCTCACAACAGTTTTTCTGAGATCGTTTGACGAAGGATATTGACTGTTGGCTTTGAATGCTGATTGCTGAGGTTGTCATTATTAAAAAAACCTTTTCGACCCCAAACTGGCTTTGGAGATACCTGAATCAATGCTACACTGAATGAGAAATAGGTGAACAATATTCAAGAGAGGACCAAAAATATCCGGCATTGTTCATCAAATGGATGAAATCTACAGAAATATTCTATGGTTATTATTTTTCCACGTGCTATTTGTTGCATTGATTGAAACATGATTGGAAATATTTCATTTCAGTTCAGATGTTTCGAACAGTATACGCGTACACAAATTGCTCTGCCAAATAATGTCTACCAAACAGTTGAAACGTACCTACGTCTGAAATTAATACCCTACTTGCAAGTGAATTTTGTGCATTTCGGAATCCTTACTTCGAGTGTAAAAAAATGATCTAGAGTAAATATGAAACTACTACAACAATCAAGGAATCTATCAGGAATATTTCCCTAGATAAAGAGTTCATTAGTCAATAAACAAAAAAAATACCGGCAGAAAAAATTTGGAATCTAAAAGAAGAGGTAAAAACGCGAAATGATAAAATAAACTTATTGCAGCAAAAAGTAGGAAACCTGCATCATAAAATTGTTTGCATTTAATGGCTGTCTGGAGAAAATAATGAACATCTTTCAATTACGATTTTGAAGCTGACGAAATCTAGAGCTAATAATATAACGCTACTTGTAACTAACATACAGGAATCGACATTTTTTAAGAAAATTCAAACAAACCACGACCCTTGATAATGAAATTATTTAAGCCAGAACATATTCCTCACCGAAGACCTAACAAAAGTAAGGATATCTCTATTGATGTATGGTTTATTTCATCACATTATTAATAAAAAAATTAGACTAATTGGAAAACTCTTAATGAATGATATTTTTATTTTCAGTTCAGAATGTTCTCATTCAGTCAATTTTCAATATAGATTATAATAACATTACGTACCTGTTTGTTCTGTTGATAAAAAAATATCTATTTTGATGGCTTGGAGCAATTTTTATTCATTATTTGTTAACAGAAGTAATAATAATAAACGTCCTTCTCAATTCTATAAAACATAGAGAAAAATTAGCACAAATATTTTTGAAAACTATACAAGAGAAAATAATTACTTAAAAGACATAGAAACTGTTTTCACTAATTTTCTATGAACCCTAGGATTAGCTTTTTCGTTTATCGGTTCCAAACTAACCACCCACACAACCAACCAAAGAATAAATCAGACAACCTACCGATTTGTTTTCAATTACGCGTATATTTTGGTCAATCAAATCAGGGCGTTTCAAATACGACAAGACCTTCCTTCATAATTATTTAAAAACATCTATTCACACTTTTTCAATACAACTGGTTTGAATGAACCCTCGTTAAAAATCATAGCGATTCAAATGTGATCAAAAATGCTACTCTGGCGTGAAAAGGCTCATCCTAGCGTTTTTTGTTCGAAACTGATCGATTTTTTGCTCGATGAAATATTAAAGTATTTTCAGACACTCCAGAGGGTAATGAGATTTCGTGAAATTTATGATCGTAAATGGTAATGAAGCTATTAAAAATGTTTGGAGGAAAAGCGGGAATACTCCCGTTTCATAACCATAGATGATAATCAGATAGTTTTATCGTTGGTGAAGATGGGAGTGTGATGCAAATTGCATTACAAACATTGTTATTTTAATATACGGGCAGTCAGGGAGGGAAATGATGGAATATTCTAATCCGCTGATACGGGTACATTTTGCGAACCGCAGATGTCGTATCTCAGAGGGGATTTTGGCGTGGGTCTCGGAGATCAAGTTTTTTGGATAGTCATTTCGTGCTCATTTTCTTCTCCGGAAAACCCGTTTCTACCACTGGCACCTTGACTGAGGAAAGGAAAGAAGCTCCTTCTTGTCTTGGTTTTCTCCTAATCTAGCTGGATTGTGGTGTGGTGCTGCTACTTGAACGAAGACGTTTGGTGGCAATTATGCTTTTATCAACATATTCCTACTTTTTCCAGCCTCTTGCCTATTTGTATTTTTTGTTTCCTACCTTGCGGTCGGCTTGGATTGTTCTCCTTGATTACTAGCCTCTTAGCGGCTATATAATCAAGTCCCTCCTCTAGGTATTTTTTGAGCTTCCCAAAATGAGCAATTTTTACTTTCTCATCCGTAAGTAGTTCTACTTCTTCCAGGAAATTTACTAGAACCTTGTTTTTTGGTTTTGGTGCTTGCTCGGAAGCTATAGAGCTAGGCAATTTTACCTTCTGTTTGTGACTGGGCATGTTCGCCTTCGTCCTGCCTCCGACATATTTTAGAATTCCATATGAATCCCAGGAGTTATTTTCGACGAATCACCTAGAATCAAATGATAAGCCTTAAGCCGGTGTCTCACGGCGCAAGACTTGACGAGCTTGGTTTGGAGAATTGTGCTTGGAGCACAGGAGTAAGGTTTGTGCAATCTCGAGCCTGATCGTTCTCACGGCGTGTATAATTTGACCGACTCGTTGTCTGTCAGTGACTTGAGAATGGTACACGAGCCAAAAAAGGCAGGTATTGTCCAGTGCAGTAGTTATTCAGTTTGCAATGGATATCATGTGCAGCAGCGTATTATTATATATGACTTTTGTGATTGGGTCCCATATAAATCTAAGAGTTCAATTATTGCTTCTGAATTCCACTTTATGTCAATACAGAATACTCTGCCGCCACCAAACTCTGAATGACCGCTCTCTCGTCGTAGCTGACACTGTCGACAGGCACCTTCGCACCGTGAGACCGCTCAACAAGCCATACAGTACGAGCCAGCTGGTCGAGCCACGCGCCTTTGGTGATTGTAGTATTACCGACATTTCATGGGAACGGTCAAGCCACCTCGAGCTTAGACTTGCCAGGTCTCGATCCTACGCGAGTCGACCCCTCTCACGACGGGAGACTCGACAATCCCCAAGCCAAGTCTCGCGCCGTGAGACACCGGCTTTAACGAGTTGAAAATAGATAATCTTTTATCTGACGTGAATAAATTCAAATACATGTTTCTAAATATTTTATATTTACATAGATACATTTTCTTTATTTCGTTAGTTCGATCAATTCTGTTGTCAGGAAATGGGAAACATGCATGTGCCCCTTTTCCACAAAATTTTGCTTTTTACACAAATATTATCATCTAGAAAACTCAAAAATTGTTTTTTTTATGTTTTTTATAATTTGAAATTTAAAACGTCAATTTTTACGTCACTTACATCACATTCAAAAACGTACTCCCAGCGCCTCTGATGGACGTATGCATCGTTACTTCACACAGTTCAAACTTTTACCGCTAGTTGCTTCGAACTGTCAACTATAATTTCATCTGTCTTCGTTTATATGTTGTACTAATATTTTTATTATCATAGTATTTTCAACAGTTACTGAAACATCACATCAAAAATTAAGTTGAATCTATATTTAGGTTGTAAGAAATATTATTGTCTATCAATATTCCTGAAACAACCACAATTGGCGCTAGTGTTTGGTGGAAGTTATTCAAGTGAAGGTCAAATCGAGTTTGAATTTCTACTAAATTTTAGGATTTGATGAATTATTTTCACAAAATGTAATTTTTGAGGACCGAACTGTTGCATAGAAAAAACTAAATAAAATCATGCGTGTTCCCCATTGTTATTTAAGGAACTGTCTATTTGAGAAACAATTTTGAGCAATTTCCTTTCGAGCAATTGTTTTCGAACAATTTGCCGAACTTCGTTCTAGAGAACCAATGAAACAGTGGAACCGCGGATTCATTAAGCTGTAGTGCTATTTTGTGAATACATTGTTGATAATCCATTTCGCACATTCATTTACTAATAATTCAAAAATACCATTTTTGAGAACATCCTGATCAAATTTAAACTTCACACGGCTGGTTTTGAAATTCAGTCACCTTGACAATCATGTATGACACGACCCCTATTCCTATTTTGAATTATAGGGGGGTGCTTAGGGGGTTGAAGTATGTGATACCTTTTTCTCGTAAAACGGTGTCCTCCTCCAAACAAAAATCTTCAATTTTATCAAAACTAATTTTTCTGGAAGTCATTGTAATTAAAATTGATCAGTTCATATTTTGTATTATCGCTACAATTCTGTTTCATTGGGCGCCCCGGTATGCCTGTGACGAAAATTAAACGTGAGGAGGACGCTTAGCAAAAGCGTAGGCGGCCCCAGCTGGAAGCCAGACTACATGTGCTCCGAACGTTCGTGTGGGCGTTTACTACTAAATAGTAGTAAACAGTAGTATACAACCGTATACTATCCCTCACGAAAGAGGTCAACAAAATCAATTTCGCTCCCGAACCCATTTTAATGAGCTCGAACCGCAATAGTGAGAAATCGTTTTCTATGTCGGGGTCAAAATCGACATTTTCGAGCGAAGATGGTATCTCTGACGTTTATAACCGATTATTTCGAACGAATCAATTGGGAATCTTTAATCTTGAGGCTAATGACTAAAAAGAGTATTTACAAAGAGTTTTTGGAAAATGCTAGCTCAGGAATATTATCATTAATTCACAGATATCGAGAAGAGTACCACATGCATCCCATTTGGGGCCCCTTCTCAATACCATGTTCACCTGTGAGTAACCTAGTGCTATGCAACATAAAATGCAAATGCACTATGCTGATGGAATAATAGATGGAAGATTACTCATTCTCTCTTCTAGATCGACGCTATCATCCCCAAATCTTCCTGGAGTAACGTTATTCCCAAAGCAGGGTAGTTTAGATGATATTGGCATTTTCATTTATCGAAAGCTTCTTTGCTAGCAGCTTTGGTCCTATGATTTCCACTACATGTTCTCTGTTGCTATATATATATATATATATATATATATATATATATATAGCAACAGAGAACATGTAGTGGATATATATATTGTTATGTTTAGAAGTACGTGTAAAGTATTCAAAGAGTTAAAATGGAAATTATAAATTGAAAAAGCACATAAATAAAAAAATGTTCATATGTATGTTATTTTACAGTCTTTCCGAAGATTCTACCGTTTTTTATGAAACCTTATATAATAATAGTCGATACCTATGTTTGAAATGAACATGTTTTCAACATTTCAAGCAATTAGCTTAATTTATAAAATTATAGAAATCAAAATATATTTTTGAGCACAAGCAGACAACAAAATGTTAAAATTAGAACATTCTGTATATGAAATTAGATCTGAACACAATAGCCAATGAGATGCCAGGAAATAGCTTGATGCGAAATTATGAATATTGAAAATATGAAAAGCAGAAAACGTCAAAAATGATTTTTTATTTATCATGTATCTAGTATGTAAGGTATTTAGAAACGATTCGTGAATAAAAACTGTCAAATAAACGAAAATAATGAAATCTGTAACAGAAAGTGCGCGTAAATCGAAAATTCAAGGGAAAAAAATCAAGAGGCGAGGAGATGAAGAAAAAATAATTTTGGAAGAAGGATCTCAAGAAATTTGAATTCGAAAAATCAATCATATTTTCGATATAAAACAGATATTTGCCAATAAATCACAAAGAAACACTAGAAAGAATTGTAGCTGATAAAGAAACCCAGATGCAGAACGAATCTTACCTTTTCATTTGAGACAAATACCAGTACGAGGGCGAATTCACATTCGACAAAGGGGCTGCAGACTGGAACGGCAGTTTCCAGGAACGGTAGAGCGATCCGAGACACTGAACAGTTTCGTTTCAAGGAGCCACAGGTACTTTGAACTATGAAAAGTTACTAAACTCAGTGCACTTCAACATGAACCTTTTTTAAGAACCCTTTCGATAGAACACTTTCATGAGTTAATATATAGACCACATAACCTACAAAAATAGGTTACATTTCACTTTTTATCATCACGTAACATCATTTTTCATGTATATTTTGCTATGAAGCACTAATTTAAGTTAATTATCGCAGAATAGGTAGCAGTAAGTCTTCCTGAATAAAGGAGATCATTATTTTGATGAATTTCTGCCTAATTTTCAATCATTGAAAAAAATAAGCTGCCATTTTCTGAAATTGACATCGAGAACTACCAGAGGGCTCCACAGTAGAACTGACTCCTGAGATTCCATAGGCGTACCGATTGAGTTAGCTGAGGTAAAGAGAATAAGGTAAAAGAGTCAATGGAAAAAAGGTAAAATACATAGCCGGGCATTAAATATATTTATATGGGTATTTTTTATATGAACATATTGAATTAAATTCAAAGGGCAACTAGCTAGAAGATTTTGAAAAGAGTGGAAAATTTAGTAAGACAAAAATATTTTTTGTTATGATGTCTGATTGTGAAAATAAATAGATAAATAATAAAATAAAAACAAAAACCCAATCACCTCATCATAACAATATATATATATATATATATATATATATATATATATATATATATATATATATATATATATATCAACAGCTGTCAGTATAGGCCTATCCACAACACCGAAAGTCAAGCTTCAGTGCGGTTCGAGTAACGTAATGTTTGTGTTACTCGGACTGGTGTCGTGGGTTGGCCTATACTGACAGCTGTTGTTGGTGACCTATAAATGTTGCACGAAATTTCCCGCCATTGAACTCCACTTCACTAGGTCTGAGCTTCACTCCGCAAATTATAGATGTCACATCTGTATTTTCTTTTGCATTTCATATCTTTGTCCTTTGCCGGAAGGCACAAGTTCTCTGAGAGGTTTGGTTTAATTAAGTTCGAGAAAGACCACAAGCCGTCCTGATGATTGGGAAACCATGAAACAGCGGATGGTGGCTTTCTTGGACTTGAATCATATCTCTCTTTTTTCATATATACAGTGTCCGCCAAAAAGTATATACCATATGGGAAAAAAGTTTATTATTGGAGTATTGGAAAAAACATTCTGGGGAAAAGTGCATGTCCGATTACCTGTAAATCGATTCTGACACATGTCACGTGATCGCTAGTATGGCGGCAAATTGAAAAAAATTGCTATGAAAAGGCGAAAAGTGGGGTAAGATGGCAAGATATCAAAAAAAGTTATTTGAAAAAGTTACTCAGAATTCAATGTTATGAACTTAAACGAAGTTTCAAGTAATGATTCGGAAAAATTGGAAATAGCTATTTTTTTTGAATATTTTCCTATCTATTTAAAAATATAATTTTTTTTTCTCATGAATATTTCGATTAAACTGAAACATTTGCATTTCAATTATAATGATAGAACTTTCTCATTTTCCCCTCACCAGAGGGCACTATATTTGAAAAATAGGATTTTGTCAGAACCCTTGCTGTTACATCGGTTCGTATCTAACAGTTATATCAGAATTCCACGACAGTTGTGATGACATGACACTTCAAAAAATGGTGTTTTCCAGATTATAATCAAGTTCCGATGATAATCGTGCATGAGCGTTTCACTTCGCACATAAACATGTAAATTATAAGTCTCTCAAATTTGACTCGCTATTTCATTCTGAATATTTCCATAATTTTTTTGGCAAATATAAACATCGAAAATAAACCATACTGAAATGAAATCAGATTCATTCAGTGATCTACATCGGTGTCCGTGAACATATTCCTCAATTATGTCACAAAATTCACTTACCAAAATACTATTTCGTGTGCTTTTCAAACAAATACCTACCTACCTACTTATTTATCACATCAGGATTCTATAATAGAAGAGCATAGTAAAATTCCTTCTTTTTCACAAAATCAAAATTAAGTACACCAAACATGCTTTCTTGAGTATGAAATGCACCAAAACATGAAATTTGATCTCTTGAAAATAGTCAGTGTTTAAGTATTGCATCAAAATTTCACTCATATTCCACAAGAGAACCATGGATTTCATTTGACAGAAAATACATAAACTTATTGCAACACAAGTCTAAGTAAGAACTCCATATTTATACATAGTGACGTTGATAATACCAGCAAGTTTTTGGTTGATTATGTCGAAGTTAAGTCAGCAAGACAAGATCGAAATTGTTTTGATTGTGGGAGAAAATTACAAAAGCTATAGAGAAGCCGCAGCGATTTTAAACGAGAGGCATACCAATAAAATTATTTCACATGTAACTGTTGGAAGAATTGTTTCCAAGTTCAAAAATACTGGGTCCGTGGAAAACTTATTCAGAAAACAACATAGGCACTGAATTACTGCTGAGGAAACAGAGTTTGAAGCTATACAGAGTGTAGTTGAAACTCCAAGAACATCAATTAGTAAATTGTCTGGGAATTTGGCTTTATCTTCAACTTCTATCCGAAGATTGCTCAAAAAAAACAAATTCAAGCCTTATAAACCAAAATTTATTCACACGCTTAAGGAGAGAGAGACTACGATCTACGTTTGTGTTTTACCTTTTGGCTGCAGGGACAGATTGAAGAAAATATATCATTTACGAAATTTATTTTATTTAGTGATGAGTCAACTTTCACTTCAAATGGTGTTGTTTCATCTCAAAATTGTAGATGGTGGTCGGATGAGAATCCACATTTTGCAGTAGAAGCCGGTGATCAATATTCATTTAAAGTGAATGTTTGGTGCGGGATTTTTAATGACAGAATAATTGGACCACTTTTCTTTCGTCGGAATTTGAATGCTGAAACGTACTTGGATTTTTTGAGGAGTAATTTCTACAATGAATTAGACAACTCCACGTTAGAAGAAAAGCGAAAAATGTATTTCCAACAGGATTGGGCTCCCATCAATAGTACTTTGGCAATAAGAAATTGGCTGGACACCACTTTTCCTGGAAAGCGGATAAGTAGGTTTTCAGAAATTCCTTGGCCGCCACGTTCACCTGACCTGACCCCATGTGACTTTTTCTTGTGGGGCTATTTGAAAAATACCGTTCAAAAATTTAGACCTTTTCGAAATATTGAGTACTTGGAAGAAACTATCCGTCATTGTGCAGCAGACATTTCTCCAATTTTTTTGTTGAACGTTCGAAAAGAGATATACCATAAAACGATTTTTTGTATAGAAAGAGAAGGAAGGCATATTGAGATATGAATTGTTATTATATAGAAATAGTTGAAAATTTGTTGTTTTGTTTATAGAATATTTGAATTACTTGATTGAATAAAAAATCCTGTTCTGCAGAATGTCTTTTCAGGACCACATCTCATCATTTTGAAATGAGTTATACATTTATATCTGACACCAATAATTAGCCATCGATCAATGCTGAAAAAACTATGAAAATATTCAGAATTTCTATTTTAGAATAATAGTGCGATAAATTAAATAGTTTTCCAGTTTATGTACGAAGTGAAATGTTCATGCACGATTATCATCGAAACTTGATTATAATCTAGAAAACACGATGTTTACGAAGTGTCATGTCATCACAATGGTCGTGGAATTCTGATATAACTGTTAGATACGAACCGATGTAACGGCAAGGGTTCTGACAAAATCCTATTTTTTTGATATAGTGCCCTCTGGTGAGGAGAAAATGAGAGAATTCTGTCATTATCATTGAAATGCAAATGTTTCAGTATAGTCAAGTTATTCATGAGAAAAAAAAATGATATTTTTAAATAGATGGGAAAATATTCAGAAAAAATTGCTATTTCCAATTTTCTTGAATTATCTCTTGAAACTTCGTTTATGTGCATAAAATTGAATTCTAAGTAACTTTTTCAAATATTTTTTTTTGTTATCTTGCCATCCTACCCCACTTTTCGCTTTTTCACACTATTTTTTTCAATTTGCCGCCATACTAGCGATCATTTTTTCCAATACTCCAATAATACATACTTTTTGGCGGACACTGTATATATATATATAGCCCTCAGAGAAAAGTGCTAACCGTAGACACGTGTTTCGGGCTCTCGGCCCTCATCAGTACGGTGGAGAAGTGCAAGGATGAACAACACTTGGTAGAAAACGACAAATCAACGGAGTCAACAACCAGAAGCCAGCCGCTCATTTGTTATTTCGGTCAGCAGACCCTGAATTCAAGGGCAACAACCAACGTCACTACGGTTAGCACTTTTCTCTGAGGGCTATGTCCATTAAATTCCTTCCATTTTGTTTTTAACAGTCCCCTCGATATTACTCTCTTTCATATATATCTATATATATATATATATATATATTGCTTTCTTTTTCTTTCTTGGATATAAAGTTCATTTAAACAGCGGAGGTTATTATTTCATGTTCTTTAATAATAATAACCAAACGTTTCAGCCAGGGTTTTGGCCTTTCTCAATGACTTAGACTAAAATATAAGCAAGAACAGTTTGTCAACGATTGACATGAAATTTTTTTTAAATCTAGTTTCAACTCATCAGCACAATCATCATGTTAAAATACAAATTATAAAAACAATTACCTTCGAGCACACACAGATTTAAACATGGGCGAAAGAATGACGGTTATCAGCAATGTTTTGATTGCATTGCAGGTTATGTATATTTGAAACGAGAGTTTAAACCAATATAAAACGGTAAAATCACTAGTGTTAATAGTTATTTTGTAAGAATTGTCACGGCCACAGCAGCCTAGCGACAGCGCGTTCGCCCCACAATCCAAGGGCCCCAGGGTCGATCCCGACGCAAGCATTTTAACCCTATTTATATTTTTTTTAATTTTTTTTTTTTATAATTTTTTTCGGAATAGCTAGATGCTGAAGGCTAAAAGCCAAACACTCAGGGCTGAAAGCTATAAGATAGCTGAAAACTGACAGTTTATGTAAATCTAATGATATTATAGTAAATTTCAATTAGATTTTTTTGTTTTAGAATTTACATTATTTGGGGTTTGTTTAATACGGTTCATTTCATATATTTCTCTTTTGGGTTGGTTATGCCCAGTTTCAATTATTTTAGTTTTTGGAAAATCAAATTTGTGGTTTAGTTGTTGCTCGTGTTTACAAAGCGCAGATTGGTTCTTTTTGTCGTATTTGTGCCTATTTAACCTATTCTCCAAATACTGGCTAGTTTGACCGATATATACTTGATTACAGTTTACACAAGGAACCTCATATACTACGTGTTTTTTTGTTTTTAGGTGTTTTTGTTTTTAGGTGACTATAGTTGTTTTGCAAAAAATTATATGCTTTATGGCATACTGTAATTTCATGTTTTTTGGAGTTCTCTGATAGTCCTGAGATATACGGGAGTGTTAGGTATTTATTGTTTTCTTTTTTGTTACTTAATTGTGCTTCATTTTGATCTTGAAATTCAGATAATCTATTTGCAAAAATAGAGTTTATGAGTTTTTTGGGGGTTGTGTTTTCTTTAATTTTTTTTTTTTTTTTTTTTTTTAATTGCTCTGTCTGCCAACCCTATGATGACTGATCTTTTTTGAGACATAGGATGGTTTGACATATAGTTCAGGTATCTTCCTGACCAGGTAGATTTAGTATACCATTCAGTCTCAATTTTATTCGAGTTATGACGAAGAGTCATATCTAAAAAGTTGATCTTATTGTGGACTTCTGATTCAATAGTAAACCGATTTTTTTTATGGTATTCGTGAAAAAGTTCTAATAGATACTCTTCTTCGCCATCAGGGATGGCAGTCAGACAGTCATCGACATGGTACATTAAACTTTAGTTTTGGTAAAATCATGTTTTCTAGTTCTTCTAAAACGAGTTGGGCAATAACACTGGAAATGGATGAGCCCATAGCACAACCATCCATTCGTTTGTAAATATTGTTTTTGAATAGAAAGTAAGTTGAGTTTGAAGTTAGGGAAACGGCTTTTTGAAATTCATCAAGGGGTATATCAGTGTAGTTTTTAATTTCGTCCCATTTATTTTTAATAAGGTCCAGTGCTAAATCTATTGGAATATTAGTGTATAATGAGAGATTACTTTGTAAAAAAAAGCAACATATATTTTAGTGGTTCAAGAAAATATAAATATATATATATATATATATATTTATAAATATATATATATATGTATATATGTATATATATGTATATAAATGTATATAAATATATATATATATATATATATATATATATATTGATTGACTGCGATGGTTAAGAAACACTTGAGTTTTGGAAAAATCCACTACAGAATATTTCCTTGAGGTTGCCATTACCTATTGACAGCAACCTCAATAAAAGTATTCTGTAGTGGATTTAAAAAAAACTCAAGTGTTTCTATATATATATATATATATATATATATATATATATATAATACCCTTACAGCCTCTTAGGAATACATTTCATAGCAAGGGGGCGAGTGATAACATAATGAAACCCAGCAAGTAAAAAATAAAACGTCTAACCTAAAGTATGAAAAATTGACAAATCCATAATGACATAAAACAACGAGACAATAAAAAAGACATTGTGGGTAAAAGGGACTTAAACATGAGTATTTATATCAAAATAATTGGAATCGAACATTGTGGATATTGAAACATGAGTATCTATAGTAAAAAAAAGATTTTTTTTAAATCGAGAGGATTTGCTATGTATACTGTTGAATAAAATCTTTGCTAGTTGAAAAAAACAAGTATCATATGCTTATCCAGTCCTGGATATAAAGCCTTGAAATGGATGTGATTGAAATGTGGGCTCGTATACGAGTCCTCATGAAATGATTAAAATATGAGATCGTTTATGAAAAGGAGAAAGGCGAAATGCTTCACTATTTGGAAAAATCATTCTTCCGGTCAGTTTATCAAATTGTGTTTTTTTTCCGAAGGGGTTTGTTTTATGTTGTTCTTTCATTTTTTATCTGAATGAGAAAATTATTCGACTTTCCTCAACTTGCAGTGGTAAGTTATTGTACAATTTAGGACCTAAATAATGATAGCATTTTTGTCCAATGAATTTTTATGTCGAAGGGCACCGGAATAGGATGTTACGCCTAATGTGGTAATTATGGGTAAGTTTCTAAAGTTTTTCTTTATTTTTGTATTGATTGAGGTTACGTAGTACAGTTGCCTGAGATCTAATATAATCGATTCTCTATATAATTGGTCACTTTAAAATCCTGAGTTTTTAGAGAACATCATTTTAAGAAAGCGTTTCTGTATAACTTCAAGTGGGCGGAGGTTTGTTTTCGATATTCCCCCCTCTTCCAAATGACTTTCGATAAAGCTATAATATACCATTTTTTTCTGTTTCAGGACGACGATATTAGTCAGTTGTCGACATTTATAGAGGACAAAACGGAGTTTCTTGAGAATAAAATTAACATGTTGATCCATAGCATGTGTGTATCTATAGTGATATATACATATATATTTTATATTAAAATTCGCTGAGGCGATTTGTAAATTATTTTGCAGAGAAAGGTATTGAAAATTTGGCAAGGTGTTCTCATATATAGTGGGGGAAAGAAAATATATTTTGTCGATGTTATTCGTTAGCAATATATCATAAAAAATGTTTTTATTAGGTTTCTACATTAATTTCGAGGATTGACCAGGTTTAACCCTTATAGAAAATAACGGTATCATCTGCGAAACTGATTATCTTTCCTTTACTTGGAATTGAGAATAGGTTGTTGACATATATAGAGAATAGCAGTGGTCCTAAAACTCTTCCTTGGGGGACTCCACACTCTATTTTCCTGTAATCACTGTGGGTTTCTTTAATCCTAACGCATTGTTGGCGTTTCTCAATGTAGCTCTTGAATAACTGGAGGCAATCATCTCGTATACTAATTTTTTTGAGTATTAATAACAAATTTTTGTGACTCACGGTATCGAATGCTTTCGCAAGATCTACGAAGACAGCAAGGCAGGGTAAACGTCTCGTCAAGGGCGTTGTAGATACTGTTTGTCAGCTCTACTATTACATCTTCAGTAGATTGCCTGTTTTAAAGCAAATTTGCATATCAGATCAGTAGTCCATATTTGTTTCCCGTGTTTTGATACCTTCAGCACGCGGCTTCGACTAGCTGGTTTTTAGCCCCCCAAAGATTTCATTTTTTTTAATACTTCGTTATAAAACTGGATTTTACACCTGTCATTCATAGAAGTACAAGTTAGGATACACCTTTTATACTGAAAATAACTTGCCAAGCACTGAAAAGCATGGCGGTAGTTGATGATATTTTATCTCTGCATCGAGTATACTCTGTGTTATAAGAATTACGCATGCCGTCCTTTCAAGAAGATATTCACAATTAACATCACATGTAGGAATGTTTTTGAGATAATTGATGAAGACTGGAATGAATAAAACAATAGCTGTATTATTTTCATTAGAAAGCTTGTATTTACAGTTCCACAAACTGAATTTGATTAGTTTTCTTTGTACAATATGATCAGAAATAAAAAGGTGTAGCGGTCATTATCTTGCGCCCATGCTTCATCATTAAAAACCGAAAAATCTACACCACTACCACTACAAAATTATCGGAAACACTCAGTGGAAACTAGGAGAATCTAATTATTTCGATACATTTAAGATTCTTATTCAAAGATGAAATATCGTTCAATAAATCACAATCTACCAATGTAAATGTTGTTCTCATAAAAACATTCATTATAACGAAATACCGTTTCGATGTGCACCCGAATTAAGAAACATACTGCTGTGTTAGAATGAAAACGTTCACTTCCTACCAGTAAAATCAATTTGGAGCATTTAATTAAAGTGGGATTAATTTTCTCGTCTTGACATAGAGCAGAATCCGAGATAATCTCATTGGAAATTTCCTAAACTAATTATTGCTTTCAATAAAACCATCGAAACTACACAAATAAAAAATACCTGCACATCAGTCGCAATTAACGTCTTTGAGCGGGTAATATAATTCTGATTACACAAAATTATATTTTTCGAAGAAATCTGTGAATGAATTTTCTATGAAATGAAAATGAAATCGATAATTGATTTTCTAAACAGTGCAATTCCTAGAATTCTGAAAAAAGAACTCAATACCATACGTAGCACACCAATAACGATTTCAGAGATATAGCGAGTAAAACAATTACTATCTGAATAAAAATGAAAATTTTCACCTTGAGATATTGTTTTTGAGTCAGAGTATTTTCACACTGTTTTCTTTTCAAATATGGTCCTTCCACAACATCAGGTGTAGTTCAATGTCCAGCGTGGCTTTAGCCAGGAAAGTCGTTGTTTTCCGTTAGATATTACAAAAAAATACTTTTCATTTTTCGGAAAAATCATTGTATTCAATATTCAACAGAGAATGTTTCCCCTTTCAAAATTCTATAGTGTTCTGATTGCTGTGGTATAACTTCTGGATTTGAAAGACGTTACCAATGAGTGAAAACTTTGTTTATCATGAACTGTGGAGACTTTTTATGATAGACATCCATTCGGGAAATGGGCCAGAATGGGATACAAAAATATGTAATCAAAATCATTCTATGATTTGTGAATTCCGCATTCACGAGAGTTTCAGAAATTTTGAAACAGCTGTTTATTTTCCCAAAATGGTAAAATAGTTGAAGAGGCCCTTTCAGGTGAATCGATGAATATAGTGGTGGATATAATATTGTCAGACACTATCCTCATCAAAACAGGCATTCCTCAAGGCTCCATCCTGGCACCTATGCTTTTTCTCCTAGACCTTAATGATCTTTTGAGATCACTAACATCACAGAGAAATATAAAAATGGGAAAAAGAAGACACGTCTCTTCTATTACGAGAAATAAAATTCAATTATCACGACCCTTCTGCCTATCTAGAGTGATAAACGCACAACTCTGTACATAAGCATCATTGGTAGAATTATTGTTCCAAAGCAACTCATGAATGCCATAAAATAAGGCAGTCCTTTAGAGTTGGTTCCATCGACTCTGGACAAATTATCACTAGCCCTGTCAAAGTTCTGTGGTTGGGGAATGGAACGCGAAAGAAGATAATAATCGCTTTCATTGGTGGGTAACAAAATGGATGACATCACAAAGGAGAAAATGTTACAATGGAACACATAAGTGCTCTCTTTTAATCAATCTTGAGTAAAGTCCCTACAATGTGCTCCCTGACTTCAAAGTTTTCATTCATTTTCAAGGATTGATTCAAAATGAAGGGTTTTTAAATACTATATTATATTTTTTATTACTGTCGCATAGTGTTCATGGAGGGTGATATCGCTTAGGTAATATCAGTGATTAATAATATGCTTCCGTCACCTGAGATCCATTGGAGATTACAAATCTGTGAATGTTTTTGAAGATTTTTCTTTCGCCAGCAATGTTACGTTCTATGGCGTCATACGTCAGGTAGAGGATGTCATTTTCACTTGTTTCATGAGAACTTGAGAAGATTTATTTTCAGATACTTTCACGACGGATGTTCCACTTGAATCATATCGTCAATTCTACCCCGAGGAGTTTCTGTCAAACAGACTCTACACTCTCAGTCACCTCATCTCACATTGTTGAGTACAACACCCGCTAAAAACAATTTTATTATGAGTTTTTTCGAATGACAATGACACCAAAATTTTCAAGAAAAATGTTAGTTCTATACATTTTCAATGTTTTTTTTTTTCACTTCGAAGAGTTTTTTATATTATATACATACTTTCTCTAGAAACTCAATGGCAACATCTATTTTTTCCAGGAAGTTCTAATCCATTTTTTACCCACGACCCAAGAAGCAAGTATATTTATTAAAGGGGAGGTAATGTGTGTTAACGAGTAGTTTTGAGCCTATTCTCAAATATATTTTCAAATTTTCAGTCAACCAGGAGGCGCCTTTTAGCAAATTGAACGTCTTCCAATTCGTATTGTTAGGAGGTCTGTACTATGGAAGCTATCTGCCCTCCTAAGGATGAACGCCGTATGTTCCAAAATATCTCAATATGAGTTATTGGTTTCGGAAGCTCTTTTTACTTTGATTTAGATATCCACCAAACCGCTGTATCTGAATAGGAACTATATGAAACCATTGACAAAAAACCTGCCGTATGTCTCAATTAGCAATTCGTGAGGTATTTAAGCTCTACCAACAATGAACGCGGTAAAAATAGGTTCTGTATGCAAACTCAAAGCCCCCACAGACGATGAGATCGGCATCGCTACATGTCGCGATACAAGTATATGAGATTTGTATCAAGTATCAATGTCTCCACACACGCTTAGATGAAATCGTGAACAATCTTCCCACGTACGTGGTATCACCGTTTCACGACAGTGATTGAGACGGTGATACTGATACAGCTACACACTCGAAGGAATTTGTATCGCTACTACGGTATCATGCAACATGTAGCGATACCGTTCTCATCGTATGTGGGGGCCTTCACAGCGTTCATCTTAAGAACGTGGATCATCCCGCCTAACGGCCCATGCACACACGGGATTCGTGACAGTTTAACCCGTACGTGATTACCCGACAGATTTCCCGAACTCTGCTATGGACTTGGAGCATGGGGGAGGAGTTCAACGTGCAGCGCCGCAGTGGCAGAATCGGACAAACTGGCGGATCCAGACAGTATCACTTATCCCCATTTACCGCTGTGATGAAAGGTTGTCTACAAAGTGCGATAGTTCCAATTTTTCGGTCGCAAACGTCAAAACAGCATTTGTATTGTGATTCGACGGGTAAAAGCTTGCTATCAAAGAGAGACACAGTGACAAAAGCGCGCCTACAATAAATGAATGGCAATGAACGAGTCGGCCGCAAATAACCTCGAAACTTTTCAGTATCATGTAGTTTATAGTATGATGTGATAAAAACAATATGGTTATATCCAAAATTTATTTAAATAATTTATTGTGATCAACTGACTAACAGACATAGAAAATATAAGTGCATTCATATCGAGGGCCTGGGGTATGATTTAGATTGTTTAAAATAAATCTGGAAATAGATTTATATTTTATACCGGGTGTTCGAAATAAAGTGAACTACCCAGGGGGATTTCAGAAACCGCAAGAGATACAAATTTGGTTGAATGGGAAAAAAGATGAGATATTTTGTGCTCGTTCAGATTCTGTTTCAAAATAAAAGATTTCTACGGGGGTTTTCAAAATATCGGGTAAAATAAAAATAAAAAAATTTGAAAAATCGCAATAGCGTTTGCAACTTGTGAGCGAATTTTATAAAACTTGACGTATACAAAAAAAAGCGGTATATTGAATTTACTAGCAGTACCGCTTTCTCTCTTGGTAAACTGATAATAATATCGAAGAATAAATGCGGTATGTCGATTTTTGGAAAAGTATTGAATTTTATCGAGGGTAATATAAGTGCTAGGGGTTTTATCGCTCAAGTATTTTTGAAATTTTCGAGAAAGCACTTTGCCTGGAAATTTTACTGAGTGCGATTTGCGATCTTATTATCTGACGAAAGCGAAGCTCGAGTGGTTTGATCTTTGATAATTGATAATTGTTCGTTGTATCACTAGTTCAGAGCTGATTCACAGTAAAGTTCTCATTGTTTCAATTTACCAGCTCTCCATAAACTGGTTGAGAGAGTGAGAACTCGATGTAAAACAGCAAAGTACTATTGGCGGCCTTCTTAGACATGAAAGGAGCTATCAGAGACTCTGTGATTAGTCTTAGACGAAGAGGTATCGAAGAACCATGTGCGGCTTCGAAAGACACAACGCTAATAAATAGGACGATTAACAATTAACTTCTTAAATGTTGCTGTAATCATTCCCATTCATAAAGGAGGCGAAGAGGAAGATCCATCAAATTACAGACCTATATCACTTATCCCAACATTGGCGAAAATTATGAAAGAACTAGTCAAAAAGAGAATAATGGATTTCCTTATCACAAATAACATCTTTAGTGCACAACAGTTTGCTTTCCAAAATAATAAGAGTACAAATGATGCCATTTTCAATTTTCTTCGAAAGTATACAGTGAACCCAACTCTGGGGCATCTGCAGTAGCTATTTTCTGTGATTTTACGAAAGCATTCGACTAAGCGAACCATAGAATTCTGCTGCTGAAGCTCCCTTGTTATGGTTTTTGTAACTCAAGTGAAATGGATCAAGTCATACCCTGGCCCACATAACACAGTTTGTAAGACTGTCAAATGACTCATGTAAATATTAGTGCCAGAATCACACTGTTAACAGATGATACAACACTATTGTAGCAAGATTCTGTACAGTTGCACCATATAATATCAAATTAAAAGCAGAAAGTGAAATGACTTGAAAATTAGAAAAAAAGAAATGAAGCCCGCCCGTCAATGTTCTATTTTAGGACTGATATTCATTTTACTTTTTATATTAATGATTATCACGTAAAAAATTTGTTCCAGAATCACACTGTTTGCGTATGGTACAATGCTATTGTGGCATAGAGATCTTGTAGAGTTGCATCATAGAATATCAAACAAAATGCAGAAAGTGAAATGTTGGTGTGATTCTGTTGGTTTTATATATTCCAGTGGATAAATACTTTTATTTGAACAATACAGAATAACTTGTACTTGGTATATTTTTTATGAACATACAAATAAATAATAATAATAATAACAATAAACCGTACGATAACAAATCAAACCAAAAAAAAATAAAATAAAGAAAGTAAAAACTATGAACTCGAAATGGACTATTGGATCCAAACACATCCCAACTGCACCCATGTGCCACCACTAATCAATCTATTAGAATGTTTGAACTTTTGTAATAGTGAATTCAGTAAAATATTATATAAAGATGAATAACAAAAACTACCAAACTGACACCAAATATAACCAAATCCTTCAGAAAAATAGTTCAGAAGAAAGAAGGAAAAAAAAAGAAAAAACAAATTTTCATTTTAGAATATACGAACTCAAACTTCAGCCAAATCATCAATGAAGATAATCTTTGTAATATTGTTATCTGCCAACTTCAAGAAGACGGTACCTGAACTTGTCCACACTTTACCATCTTTTCCAGCTTTTTGTATGGCCATCTTAAACAAACTTGATTGTTCCTTCGTTAAATCTTCTTTGATTACGTATTTGGTACCTTTGAGATACTTTTTGTTGGAAAAAATAATTTGTCTGGTATATCCATTGAAAAAATTCACCAACACTGGCCTAGATTTCTTTGCATTAGGTTTTCCCAGTCTGTAACAGCTTCCGACATCAGAATTTTTTATAGTTAAGTTCATTTCAGTATTGAAGATTTGTAGTATTCGATCTTTAATGCTTTCATCATTCATCTCTTCCAAGCCGTAGACAATAATATTATTTTTACGAATCCATTTCTCAAATCTTTCGTTCTCTTTGGCCATCAATTTAATGGTATCATCTTGTTTTTGGACTACCTTTTCTAACTCGGTGGTTTTCTTCTGTAATGTCTCCAACCCCTTTCCAATATCTCCACAAATTTTCTCAAAAATGCAGTTAGTTAGCTCGGTGATGAAAGACTCTGACGTGCACAATTTATTGACTGCGGACTTAATTGCTAGGTGCTCTCCGTCCTCGCCCCTTTTCTGATTCCTTGTTGTCATGTTATTAAAAATATTGTACTTACAACGCAATGTAACTGTTTAAATCAGTCAAATAAAGGCCCACACGAAACAAGTAACCACTCCAGAAATCAGATTTACAGGCACAGTTTTTCCTTCAATATTAGCAAAATTTAGCAGCACACGATGTGGAACACGTCTACTCACGGCAAACCATAGCGATATATGGAGTATGGAGTAACACATATTTTTATAGGACTAGTTGACATTAGATTAAAAAATGAATAACTGAAAAACATGAAGTTCTAACACCCTCTTTTAATTTAATAGCAAAAATAATTGAATATAAATATATCGAAATAAACATCATTGCATTATTTTCATGAGTGCAGAGTGAATACTTTGTTTTGACTAAATATTTAGTCATGATATCCGCTGTTATTTCTTGTGTTGATAAATATTGAACAGAAACTCAGCCAGTTCTCTCACATAATGGTACCTGATAGATATGTTTTGTGCGATCATGAAACAAAAATTTATTCAACTTTTGCATAATTATATATGAACTTTTCTAGTTGAGCTCATCACACTGAATAAAAAAAATTATTTTGATGATTTCAGCTCGAATTCATTGTACATAATGATAATTAAATTCAATTCCAATGAAAGCTTAACCTAGAACAATTGTATGTTTCAGTTTATCCCCGTTCAGCCTTAAATCAGAAATAATACCATTCTATCCAGTTATCGATAGTACATCGGTAACGCTAAGAATCGACCTCTCCGTTTCGACAATCTCATTAATGAACTTTCATTAAACCATGTGGGGAGTGGAAAGTTTCGATCGGGTCCCCCTAGAATGTTTGCAAAGGCCACCCAGTGGAAAGCCTCAGAAGGATCGATGAATTACAATCCAACGTCCGCTCTGCAACAAAATATCAAACAAATGAAACAGATGGAATTTGGAGTGACATTTGATCGATAAATTTGACGGAGTGCCATAAACACAAAATATATTTCGAAAATTTTCATCGAATAGAATACAATTAGGTTCATCGATATACGAAAATTGTACGTTTCGTTCTGATAGCAGTGTCAGCTCTCGTTTCGAATTGGGTCAATACTAACCAGCATTGTTTCTCGATTCCACTGCATAAAAATAAAAGTTTAATATGCTGTTATGACACAGAGACAGCATTCAAGATACTTACGACATATAAATTGGATGAAAATTGAACGTGAGCGTATAGGAGAAACTTTTTGTATATACAGTGCGGCTTTTTATAGACCCCCCTCCCCCCTTTTGAACGATTCGACGTAGAACAATCAGGCCAGTAGAGATAGACATGATTTTCCCAAAATTTAATAATAATTACAAAAGTTTCAAAACTTCAGTAGAGTGAGAGGATTTCATATGATGTAGTCGATTTTGCAACCCTTTTTTCTGAAGGAATTAAAAGGATTTAATGAATTTTCACATTATTATCGCGGAAAAATGTGCAAAAGTTCTGCAAACTTTCGAAGTTTTGAAATATAGCAATTTACATCCTCTTATAAATTTGCAACCACTCATACAAAACGAAAATGTCTGTTCTATCGAAAAAAAATTGTTGTTAGTCCTAATTTTTCGATGAAAATTCCAAAAGTTCTGCAAACTCGAATAAAATAACTAAAATAATGTTTTTGACAAGAGTTTCGAATTGCAACCTCTTGCGTCAAACGGAAAATATATTTTTTCATAAAATTGTTTTTTTTATTGAAATAAGTATCGAAATTATTACAAAAGTTCAAATAATGGTTGCAAGTGGAGATGTCCTGACGTAGAATGTTTTCATTAATTAGCAACTTCGTCTGTAACACGGAAATGAGGGTAAAATCAAAAGAAAACTATTTTCGTATTTGTACTCTACCAAAAAAACAAAAGTTTTGCGAATCGGGCAGACAACTCATTTTACCAATTGGTGGCAGTATAATAATTTGCAAACTATGTTACAATGCGGAACTTAAGGAATTGAAAAAATATTTATTTTCGCAACTCCTGTAATATCTTAATAATAAAGATTTTTATATACCTAATAAATGACATTCATTGTGTTACCAAAATAACTATCGACGAAGAAGAAGCTCGTCAACGGTAGGTGAAATCATGGAGAATCGAGAATCACTCGACACGTTTTCGTAATTTTCTTGATTCATTAAAAAATGCAGGAAATATTGAGATTCAAAAAACACTCGTACAGTTGTACATTAGTACGATTAACCTGAAACTGTGTCATGTCACAGTGTTCTGTTTACAGAGTAATGAATGCACAGCAGTTTAGCAACATGATTAATTACCAAAATAACAGAAGACTGACAATTGTATTTCTAGGACAGACAACTATTCAATCAACCCAAAACAATGTACATTCCATCTTTATTTTGAAAATTTTTATAAATCAAGAAAATGATTCTTACTGTCGATTACATTTCAGTCCTCCATTCGGATTCAAAAAAATTTTTCATGTGAAACCACAATTGAAGTAAGGAAGTCGAGTGAAAAGGTAAATTATAATTTTATTCAATTCAAGAAATACATACCTGTAAAAATTGAATTTGAGATGTGATATCGATTTCACAAATTTTTATTTTTCAGCAACCTTTCTGTTTGATGATGAAAATTATGTACAATCATACAAGATATACAATCGATAACGTTTTGATATCCTTACTTCCATAGAGCATCGATTATTCATTTTAAAGTCTCGTCGATTGCTATAAAGTCATCTTGTGACAAGTGAAAATTTTAAATGAAGAATGATGTCATTTCTAATGTGATAAAAAATTAATGTCTTCCAATAGTCGTTTGGCAGAATTTATCAAAATTTTGTATTCTTTCGATTGTTGCATTCGAAAATATTAGATTGAATTTATTTCGCTGATTAGTCGAAAACAGTGATTGCTTCCGAGATCAATAATTAGTTAAAAAAATTTTAATGGTTAGCTACGTAACTCGGATGCAATTTCAATCAACCAGTACAAAATATAACAGATATACGCGATGGATAATCAAGTATTCAACTGGACCACTGTAGATATGTCGGTCTAATATATATCTTAAACCTATTTGCACAATGTTTGAAATTTATGGCTAAATTATAAAAAAAACAAATTAATTGTACAAAAAAAAATGTTCCGTTGAACACTGACGGTTGCAAATCTCTTGCGTCACGTAAAATATTAGTCGTAATTTTAATTGCAATTTGCATAACTTTTGCAATTATTTCAAAGTTAACAAATCAAATTTTTACAAGTTTTGAATAAATTATGCGTTTTTCAGAAATGGTTGCAAATGTACGTGAATATTTTAAACTTTTTTCCCGTTCACTTATCCAATTTGCAGAACTTTTGTAATTTTTTTTGAACAAATTACAATGAAAAACTTAAACAAATGACAAAAAACAAGGTTCCGTAACTTCTACAAGGTCAAACTTAATGCATGTTGTAAAACACCATTACTATAGGTATGCCAAATTTGCAGAACTTTTGCAATTTTCAGTGCAATAATAAAGCATGAAAACGTTTTTTGCAATTGAAACAATGTTCCGTTCATCGCAGACTTCTGCAAAATTTTATAGTTTGTTTTCATTGACGCACTAACATACCATTGAAGTTTGAGAACTTTTGGAATTGAGGTCGATTGATTGTCTATATCTACTGGCCTTAATGAAAAAAAAGTATTATATGATATCACGAATACTACTATTTGAAATAAAAGACATTGTGATTGCCCGATAGATGGCGCGGGGGAGCACATCAACTTTAAAATTTTAAATAGCATGGGGCACATCGTTGAAAAGATAATTCAATTCTCTTTCCAAAAACACATCTAATTGAAAAGGGAAACATTCTCAATTAAATATTGATAGAAATATTTTTCTGTGAATTGAAAAATCCACGATAAAAATGAAGTTATTTTTTGTGAATTTCTAACAGAAAACAACTACTTTCCCGGCTAAAGCCACGCTGGACATTGAACTACATCTGATAGATATTCTGAAAAGACCCTAACTCAAAAGAAAAAATCTGAAATTGAAAATTTGCATTTTCATTCAGATAGTTATTTGATTTTCTATTCCAGTCTTAATTAAGAACTCATGAAGATGAATGAGGCAGAGAATAATGTTTTCCAAAAGAGAGTACTCACCAGAAATCATTCGTAACATTGACGCAAGAGAGACATCGCATTCACTGGGTCTTCAAAACATTTTTGTCGACGAAAATCTATTTTACGCTTCCACGATCATCAGGAAGACCGGAAGAAATGGGAAACACATTTGCAAGAAGCAATCTCACTTTGCAAAGATGGAAGAAGCTAGAATCATTTCTTTTGGAGAGATACTTTGAAATTAGTGTTTTCTGACATTAAAACCTGTCATGGGGTATGATAGATAGATTTGTTGATAATATGAACAGGATGTTCATAAAATCAGATGTGGAATCATCTGCGACTGAAAGATAAACTTTAGTCACTATCTTCCATCGTCAAGATAACCTCTTGTGGGGTATTCATGTTGAAAAGGGAAACATTCTCAATTAAATATTGATAGAGAGATTTTTCTGTGAATTGAAAAATCCACGATAAAAATGAAGTTATTTTTTGTGAATTTCTAACAGAAAACAACAAGTGAGATTGCTTCTTGAAAATGTGTTTCCCATTTCTTCCGGTCTTCCTGATGATCGTGGAAGCGTGAAATAGATTTTAGTCGACAAAAATGTATTGAAGACCTAGTGAATGCGATGTCTCTCTTGCGTCAATGTTACGAATGATTTCTGGTGAGTACTCTTCTTTGGAAAACATTCTTCTTTGCCTCATTCATCTTCATGAGTTCTTGATTAAGACTGGAATAGGAAATCAAATATATGAATGAAAATGCAAATTTTCAATTTCAAATTTTTTCTTTCGAGTTAGGGTCTTTTCAGAATATCTATCAGATGTAGTTCAATGTCCAGTGTGGCTCAAGCCGGGGAAGTATTTGTTTTCTGTTAGATATTCACAAAAAATAACTTCATTTTTATCGTGGATTTTTCAATTCACAGAAAAATCTTTCTATCAATATTTAATTGAGAATTTTTCCCTTTTCAACATGAATACCCCACAAGAGGTTATCTTGACGATGGAAGATAGTGACTAAAGTTTATCTTTCAGTCGCAGATGATTCCACATCTGATTTTATGAACATCCTGTTCATATTTTCAACAAATCAACACATCTAATTGTTTTTCAATTTCGTTGATATGTGACTTTGCGGTTTTTTATGGTCCTCCCCCACCCATATAACTTTTCAACGGTTCGACGTAGAACAATGAAAAAAATTATTGTATGATATCACCGATACTACTTTTTGAAATGAAAGACATTGTGATTGCCCGATAGATGGCGCGGGGGATATCAACTTCAGAATTTTAAATAACATGGGGGTCATAACCTAGATCCTTTTTAGTGCATTTGTATGACAGATTTTTTTATAATTTTTATGTTTATCTCTTAAGTTCTCTTTTTATCAACTAATTTAACTAATAAAAGCTCGTTTTTAATTTTTTTTCTCGGTTCTTTATTTTTCAGTATTTATGATGTTAAAAAACTAGTTTAGTAATTTATTTTTGAATTTTGGCAAAAAAATCATAATCTCCGATCCCGAAAACCCCTAGATACCAATTCTGAACAGACCATAATCACAAAAATTGTCCGCCATATTGGAGCCGCCATTTTGTTTTTTTCCTAACAAAAATTTCATAATGCATTGTAACCGGAATTATGTACACCTGCCGAATTTCAAATCAATCAGACGATTAGAAGTGGGTCAAATTTAACTCGCAAGATTTGATTATAGACAGACACACAGACAGACAGACAGACAGACAGACAGGCACACAGACACAGACAGACACCGGGACAGGTGAAACTGATAATAAAAGTTTGTAAAAAAAAATATTCGACCCCATAAACCCCCACCTACCAATTTTGAATAGAATCGGACCATAATCACAAAACTTGTCCGCCATTTTGGAGCCATGTTGAATTTTTGAATCATAATCTCCGACCCCGAAAACCCCTAGATACCAATTTTGAATAGAATCAGACCATAATCTCAAAAATTGTCCGCCATATTGGAGACGCCATTTCGTTTTAATTTCCTTACAATCATTTCATAATGCATTGTCACCGGAACTATGTACACCTGCCAAATTTCACATTCATCGGACGATTAGAAGTGGGTCAAATTTAACTTGCAAGATTTGATTACAGACAGACACACAGACACACAGACAGACACCGGAACAGGTGAAACTAAATAAAAGCTTATAAATAAAAAGGACGGAACTGGCAGACGTTCCTGGAGATATATTCCGAACAGAAATATACCTCCAAGGCAATGTGGGCACAATGGGATTCCCTGATTGTGGAAACGGGTATAGGAGTCAGCTGATGGGAGGTCGTTTCGCACAGCAAGAGAATAGGTGAAAAGTCTTGAAAGAAATTTATGAGGAAAAATCAGTGGAACACCTGGGAGTCAATGATACCTTGGACAAGATCAGACAGAGATTCTACTGGATTTAATGTCGAGACAATGTGGAAAGATGGTGCAGAAAATTGGCGATTTGAAAGTGCGGCAGTGCTCATAGATTGAAACTTAACTAGATGCTGGTTCTACTTTTGTTTTGTCAAATGAAGGATGATTGCATCCGAAATTATCGAAATAATATTTTTATTGTTTCGTTTTGCATCAGTTTTATATAAATTTATATGATCCTCAAAATGACCTTCTCTTGACTATTAAATTATGGTCAATAAAATTTCTCTAGAGATCGCTGATCTCTGTAACCAGCTTCCGCGAATTCCACGAAGGAGATTCCTGATGTCTGCCTCATCATTCCATACTCTGAACGCTCGCTAGGCAGTTGGATGTCATTTATTATCATCATTAATTATCACGATGTGTGATACCCACCATACGTACCACCTCTAACGAAGTTCTCAAAAAGTTGTTCTGTGAGTTACACCTGCGTCTCCCGTATTCGAACGTGTGTGTGTGTGTGTGCATGCAGACTGGTAACTGCTAACATATATCAGAATTCCGCGTTGACAATCAAATTGGTTATGGTGATCTTGCCCTTGTACCCAAAATGCAATTATTTCATTAACTATATTTAGTATGGGAGTTCTAGTTCTGAAAATAATCGCCATGAGAATAATAAACTACGTGAAATCTTAGAGATGAAAGTAAATGAAAGACAGTTGACTCAATCACATAAAAAAAAATGTGTCAATTAGGTATATTTAAAATATGAATACTTGGTTTGAGTAATATTTGTTTCACCCAAACACTGTTGAATTTGATGAAATATATTGACTTCCATGACATCTCAGAGAACTTGAATTGCGAGACACAACTAGGTTGAAATCACGAACAAGGATATTGAAATTATTTCAAACAAGACCCTATATGGTTTTCTAGCCCAATATCTCGATTTGGTGTAGAATAATCAGCCTAAAATATTAAATTTCTATACATGAGGAAATATCAGAAATAGCTGACAATAAAACGGCAGAAAACAAAAATAACATTCACCCTTATGACCCGAGAGTATATATATATATATATATATATATATTATATATATATATATATATATATATAAATATAATGAATTTATGTGTGGAGAAGTGGCCACCTCGAATATGAAAAATTATTTTAACGAATAATCCATTCTAAGAAGTCGAAAATACATACGAAAATAGGCCCCTCAGGATGTTACAGAAAAAAAAATCCATTAAGTATTTAACATGTCAAAAGATAACATCAGACCCAATAAAAAATGTTCTTTATGATCTAACCCTTGACACGCATGATCCCATTCTGCGCGGGATAGAAAACTGATTAGGAACTAACGTAATAACGCCTCACGTTCACGTCTCCCGCAAAGTTTTTTTTTCTCATTTCAACGTATAAAAACTACCATAAATAATCACCGCGCGATAAAAATAACTCTAAAAGGCTCTAACTCAGAAAATTTTATTGCCATCAGATGTGTGAGCCATCTGAACTGGGGTGATGAAAATATCGGATGTACTAACAATAACTAACGCGTGGAACCACGGGAGGGTTATGAAAAGGGTATTTAAAGCCAGAAAAAATTTAATTAGCTTTAATTACACAGTTCGAGACATTACACAGTTCGTAGTACCAAATATTTTAAGTACTAATATGTAGTCATATCGAAATTCAGTCTTAACGGTCCAATTATGAAAATATTGGAGAGAGAATTTGTTTTATTTAGAATCAGTGCGCGTCAGAGGAAAGTCGGTATTTAATTACTAAGAAGAATTACTGAAGAAAATATTAAAGAAATTGATAATTAATAATCAGAATTTAGAAATCGTTTGATAAAAATATTGTGTGTGAAATCCAGAATCTCTAACAAAAAATGGCGAGCTTTTTAGTGATTTGTATTAATTTGGCCTATTAGATCTTTCCAACCATTATTTCAAATTGAATAGCATATTTGATTTTCTACGAAATCTCTACCCAAAGTGAAATGTTTTTTATGAAATTTTTACCACATATTTGAGTATGGTCATTTGTTGTTTTTTTGATCATAAATTAAATTGGCCTGGAACTTTGAACCACTCTACAGAAT
This sequence comes from Gonioctena quinquepunctata, assembly GCA_018342105.1. NCBI lineage: Eukaryota > Metazoa > Arthropoda > Insecta > Coleoptera > Chrysomelidae > Gonioctena > Gonioctena quinquepunctata. The sequence continues at coordinate 55,215 of JAFIRS010001087.1, forward strand.
CTCCAAGTATTTGTAATATGAATAAAACCAAGACTTCCATCACTGCGGAATACATTCCGAAATATATTGACTTATTGTTGTTGATTGAATCTATACCTTAAATTATTTCACAGATTTTACTATTGAATTAAATCAATTTTATATCCATTGTGTGTGAAGATTTACAAATAATAACGAACCAGTTTCGTTGAATGATACGTGCTCACTCAACAAATATATTTTTTTTTACTTTCATTTTATTTACTAATTCAATGGAGTCTCATACATTTGTACAAGTATTCGGCTTATAAATTATAGAACTTTCATACAATTGATTGGGAATGATACCTGTTCATCCCTCATTTTTTTGATATTTATACATGTGGTGAAAGATAAAACTGATTTATTTTATAACGGGTTTTAGAGAGATTATTCTATATGAAAAATTGTTGTTCATCTTGAAGTCATTTTTGTAATTGTTAGATTCTTTGAATCTCAGTTCCTCTATACAGGGACTTCAGAAAACTGATACAACTTACGGTCAGTTGTAACGCAATTATTATCCAGGTTGTATTCCATTATTTGGAACATGTATTTAGTACTGTGGAAGTACTGAAGTTGTATTTTTTTATTAATATAGTTTGTTTCTTTTTATAAGTGCTTTAATTATTTGTATAGTATTCTCAACTGAATTGGCGAGCTACACAATTTGAACGATTCCAGCTCTCTAAAAAATCTTTAACATAAACTTGGTAATAACTTCTCAACCAAGTAAACTGAAGTGTGGGATTTATAATTGAATAACACCCTGTAAGTGGTCATATCATCACATGAACTTTTTTTTTCCGGACCAAGAATCCTTTCACGCTTCAACAGCATCTTATCATCTATAGAGCTGAGGGTTGACAAACACTGAAGCTGTTCAATTATATTCAGGAAGGAGCTGTACGTCTGGCAATGCCATCTTGACCAGTTCTTCAATATCCCCAGAACATCATTAGGAAGTGAGCGTGTTCGGTCTCATGAGATTTTTCACTCGACTTACTGGATTGCTTGCAGTGTGATAGTATGCTTGCTGGATGATGATGTTTATGATTGATTGATTATGAATGTAAGACAACACTTACAACACGAATATTTAATCTCGTAATTACAATGACAATGAATAGAGAATGACTTATAATGACAAGTTGATGACAGACGTTGTTTTTCTTTCTTCTGTTATTCGCCCCTCGCTCTCTCTCCATCTTTCTGTCTATTGACCAAATCGAATGAGCCAGATTGGAAATCAAATGATATTATACAGTAAGATACAGTACAGGCCGCCCCCTTGAAAGGATCGGCTTTCAAAAACAATACATATGAATGTCTTTAAATGAGAACTGTTTTTTTTTAAGAGTTTATTGGTAAAGCGCAAACTTTAGACACTGGTCTTTTCAAAATTCCATTAGCTGTTTTAACGTTCACTACCCGAACTGTTTTGTCTTTACCAGGAAACACTCCAGTGATACGGCCCATTTTCCAACATAATGGTGCTGTATTGTCGTCCTTAAGAAGAACCAATGTTCCAATTTCGAGGTTCGGGTGAGGTTGTTGCCATTTTGTTCTCTCTTGAAGATGGTTCAGATATTCATACGACCATCTTTTCCAAAAATGTTGTATTTGTCGCTGAATATTTTTGAAATGGGATGAGTGGTTGATTGCAATGTCTCTGACGTCATCTTGAGGTAGAGTAGTTAATGGCCAATTAGGAAATGTGCAGGTGTTAAAGGGGGAATATCATTGGGATCGTTGGACAGTGGGGATAATGGTCGGGAATTGAGGACTGCCTCAACCTGAGTTATCACTGTGTATAGGCCCTCAAAAGTCAAGTGAGAATTACCAACAATCCTTTTCAAATGAAATTTTGCGGATTTAACACACGCTTCCCAAAGACCTCCAAAGTTGGGAGCATGTGGAGGTGAAAAATGCCAGTTTATTTTGTTTAAAGTAAGAAATTCATTGAAGTGATTATTATCTTTAAGATTTGATAAAATAACTTTCAATTCATGCTCGGCACCAACAAAATTGGTACCGTTATCACTATAAATGTCGGTGCAAACACCCCTTCTTGCCACAAATCTTGTTAAGCATTTTAAAAATGATTCCGAAGAAAGATCGTCAGATAGTTCTAAATGAACCGCCTTTGTAACAAAACATATAAAAATACATAAATAGCATTTGACGATTTTTCTACTCCTGGTTTTACCATCTTTGATGTCAAATGGGCCAGCAAAGTCTGTGCCGGTTGTCGCAAACGGGCGTTGCGGTTGTAGACGTGAATGTGGAATATCTCCCATTTGATATCGACTTTCTATTGGTTTAGACCTGAAGCAAGTTACACATTTGCGTGAAACTCCTCGAACGGCACTACGTCCGTTGATTGGCCAAAAATTTGATCGAACAGCCGCCAAAGTGGCTTGAGCACCTGCATGAAGATGCCTTAAACGTTCATGCAAAATTATCAATTTCGTAAAATTACCCCGATGTGGTAATAAAATCGGATGTTTATGGTTATATGAAATGTTGGAATTAAACTATATAATTTTTTATATATAAAATAAATTTTTCCACCTACTCTGATTAAACCGTTATTATCCAAGAATGGATTTAATGACATAATTTCACATTTGGAGATATGTTCTTTGATTTATTAAGTGATTTCAACTCTATTGGGAATGAGTTTCCTTGAATTAATTTACAAATTGAATTAACGGAATTGTCAATTTCTGCTTTTGATAATTGACCTGAAAGGCGAGCTTCAGGATTTGAGATTTTTGAGTTGTTTGCAAATCGCAGACAATAAGCTAGGACTCTTTGAAGTCTTGTGAATGAGGAAAAACGATCAATGATGTTGATATCTTGGGTTTCTATCACTGATATTAGACTAAGATCGGTTTTCTTGAGCTCAGGAATTTTTGAATTGGGCAAAATATAAGCTTTGGGCCAGAAAGATTTCTCTTGGGACATCCAAGCAGGACCGGTCCACCACATTTTGCATTCTATCAATTCCCTTGGATTGAGACCTCGTGATATGATATCTGCTGGATTCGATTCAGAGGAAACATGACTCCATTGATTTTTATTTGAAAATTGCTGTATTTCAGTGACTCGATTAGACACAAACGTCTTGAGTTGATGTGGCTCAGTGTTAATCCATGCTAATACAATAGTTGAGTCAGTCCAATAATGAATGTATTCGATATTGTTAGGAATAGCTTAAAGAACCTTTTGAGTAAGTTGAATACCTAGTAGAGCTGCGCAGAGTTCGAACTTGGGTAGTGTTACTACTTTGAGCGGCGCCACTCGGGACTTTGCGCAAACTAAATGAACATGAATTTTATTGAATTGATCAGTTGATCGCAGATAGCAACAATTCCGGCCCTTTAACCAAAATTAAAGGTTAAATTTACTGAGTTTAAATGAAGTATTTGACTCAAAAATTCGAGCCATGAATAATGCAAAGAGACAGGAAGGATTTCGTCCCAATGAAGACCTAGTCCCCAAAGCTTTCGAATAATAATTTTGGCCTTGATAGTACAAGGACCAATGAGACCTAAAGGGTCAAAAATTTGCGCCAATGCAGATAGTATTGTGCGCTTTGTGACATTTGATGCTTGATCATGACTAAAAGTATACTTGAAAATATCTTCCACTGAGTTCCATGTTAAACCCAGAGTTTTTGTGACTTTGTCATCGGAAATAAAAGTTTGTGATGATTGAGATTGGACTCCAGAAATGTTTTCTAGAAGCTCACAGTTATTTGAGACAAATTTTCTAAGATTGAAACCGGCTGAGCTTAAAATATGAGTGAGTTTCGATAAAACTTGTTTTCCATTTTGAATAGAATTGAAACCTGTCAGCAAGTCATCTACATAGAAACTGGACCTGATAATTTCACTAACTTGAGGGAATTCTGATTCATTTTCTATAGCTAATTGAAATAAAGATCGAATACAAAGGAATGAAGCACTGGCAGTACCATAGGTGGCTGTGTTCAATTGATAGTGACCTAGTTCTTGAGATGAATCAGAGCGCCATAATATGCGTTGCAAATCACGTTGATCGGGTTGTATGATCACCATTCGATACATTTTCTCTATATCGGCTATTACCACATACTGATAGGTTCGAAATCTGATCACTATTGTAAACAAATCGTTCTGAATGGTAGGACCCACTTTTAAAACATCATTCAAGGAAATCCCACTAGAAGTTTTTGCCGAACCAACAAAAACGACACGGAGCTTTGTGGTAGTACTGTCCAGTTTCAGTACGCCGTGATGAGGTAAATAGTATGTTAAATTTCTGAACGAATCATTTTTAGTATTCAATTTTGACATATGTCCGAGTTCCTCATATTCGTTCATAAAAGAGACATATTGTTGCTTGAAATCAGGGTTTTTTAATAGTTTTTTCTCTAACGCATAAAACCTCTTGAGAGCTGTGTCAAAAGACTCACCAAGTTGTTTTATGTTGTCCTAATAGGCAAACTGACAATGAATCTACCGGATTCATTGCGAACTGTGGTTTTAATAAAATGTTCTTCGCATTCTGCTTCTTCTGGAGAATATTTCACTCGTGTTTGACATTCTTCTATTTTCCAGAAGCGCTCTAACAAATCTTGAATATTATCGTTCTGTAATGTAAGATTACACACTGAACTTGAAGTATTTGCATATGACATTGGCAAAGGTCCGGACAATATCCAACCAAGCCTTGTTTTTTGTAAAACTGTATGATTATTGAGTAAATTTATACGTCCGACACAAATCAAATCCCAAAAAATAGAAGCTCCAATGAGCAGGTCGATTGGACCAGGTTCATTGAATTTTTCATCTGCCAAAACAATATTTTGTGGAATTTTGAGATAGCTTACATCAAATGAAAATGCAGGTAAGTCCCTTGTGATTTTCTTAGATATCAAAAATGGTACATCTCGTAAAACGTACGAATTTGTTGTTGATTTAATCGTAGCATGTGTTTTGTGGAGTATGGACGTTATATTCGAACCGAAACCTTCAACTGAATGTGTAACCTTTGATAGAGGAAGTTGTAGAATTTCGAATAACCTTTCAGTGATGAAATTTGACTGTGAGCAGTTGTCTAGAATAGCTCGATATTTATGAGTTTCACCATATTTATCATTAATGCATATTATTGCTGTAGAAAGCATTACGTATGATTCAAAGTGTGCATTTTTCGGCGAGCAAGCAGTAGACGTTGATTGTAAAATGTTAGAAACAGATTGTGAAGGATCTTCAATACTTGGCAAAGGCGCCGAGGCTGTGACAGTAGAAGATTGCTCTCTTTCTAAATGCAAAAGAGTATTGTGACGAAGAGAACATTTCTCACAAGAATGTGGATTTTTACAATCCTTTGATGAGTGTCCCTTTCGTAAACAGTTTTTACATGCCTTCAGTTTCCTGACTTCGTTGATACGTTGTGGTATACTAAGTTTCAGAAAATTTTCACATGTAAATATAAAATGATCCTTTTGGCAAAGAATGCACACTGGATCTGTGGTAGCAACATGCACAATACTTGAATTGTGAGATGTTCTTTTAACTAAATGTTTTGGCGTTGAATGACAAACTTGCTTGTTCGAATGTAAACCCTCTAATAGTTGGCACTTTTGATTAAAAATGAAGTGAATTCTTTAAATGTAGGTAGATCTGATTTAAGATTCAATGCGTGTTCCTCCCACTCACGTTTTGTAGTCGCATCTAATTTGGATGAAACTATGTGGATGATGAGAGTGTCCCATTTGTCTACAGGTAATTGTAAAGATTCAAGACTTCTCAAATGTTGATTTACAGTATCAATTATATTTCTGAGCAAAATGTGCGACTCTTTCTGCACACTCTGCAGATCAGATATTGCGTTTAAATGCGATTGAATTATGACCCTCTTATTTTGATACCGTTCGCAAAGGAGATCCCACGCTTTATCGTAATTTGCTTCAGATACTTCCAAAGCTGTCAAGACATTTGCGGCTTCACCTTTGATGCAAGATTTCAGATACCAAAATTTTGAATTTTATTTATAGATTGGCAATTATGGATCATGGCTTTGTAGGTATCAGCAAATTGAAGCCATTTTTGTATGACCCATGAAATTCAGGTAAATTCAATTTTGGCAATTTTGAATTCGTGTTTTGTATAACTGAATTATTTAGATTTTGAGGATCGGAGGGGTGTTTACAATGATTGGGGTTGTGTAAATTGTTTTACCAACCGCTTTGCATGACCAACAGCTTTGAAAAAAGAGTTTTCAAGTTCTTCTCTTTCAGTAAGTTGATCTTCAACTGTGGTGTTTTTGTCTGTCAATTCTAATTCCGTTTGAATATTTTGTAGCTCATTCCATAAATGATCCATTTTTTCTAAACGTGTACATAATTCTTCTAATAGAGAATCATCTGTTATGTTTTGTAAGAATTTTGAGAAACGTGTAATATGTGCTTTGATACCACCTCGTTTGTAAATAAGTTGAGAACAAAGAAGGATAATTGGTTAAGGAAAGCGAGACTTACTCTTGGATGTATCCCCAGTTACCTTTCACTGAATGGCTATGGTTGTCTTGTCTGGTTTTCAAATTCCAATGGAACTGGCACAGGAAAGTGGAATTGTTTATTGGAACCAAGTCCTAACTTGACTAGTTTGCTGATATGTAATTGGGATGTCTTGTTTGAATTGATTGATTCGAAGGACCTGAGTTGATGTGAATGCTTCTTCGACTTGAGTAAACTGTTTGAATCATATCCGGCTCGAAGGACCATGTTCGGTCTCATGAGATTTTTCACTCGACTTACTGGATTGCTTGCAGTGTGATAGTATGCTTGCTGGATGATGATGTTTATGATTGATTGATTATGAATGTAAGACAACACTTACAACACGAATATTTAATCTCGTAATTACAATGACAATGAATAGAGAATGACTTATAATGACAAGTTGATGACAGACGTTGTTTTTCTTCCTTCTGTTATTCGCCCCTCGCTCTCTCTCTCCATCTTTCTGTCTATTGACCAAATCGAATGAGCCAGATTGGAAATCAAATGATATTATACAGTAAGATACAGTACAGAGCGATATTTTTAACAGATACTTTCGTGGCAAATATTTCTCCAAAATCTCATCACGATTAGTTACTGCCAGACAATACCCAACAGATTCAGTCTGCCTATCCTCACAATGTTGAGCCGAAACTGGCCGAACCCCACTTTAATATTAATAATTTTCTTGTCGTGCGCCATAACACTGGAATTCATTATCTGGTTTGCAAGAATCGTAATTTTCAAAGATTCAAAAGAATGATATTATTTTTACCTAATCCCCTTCCAATTCTAATGCACTCTCACTTTTGCTCGCCTGCTTGGTCGATTTTACGATTTAATTGGATGATTGGGAGATTCCCCTAGGAGAAACATAATTTATATTTACATAATCAATGAAACCATATGTTATGAATTGATTTCTGAAAAACGACTTCTTAGTCTTTCCATAGGTTCACGTTCACGTTATTTTCATGAATACTGATCGGGAAAAATTAGGCGGACATGAATATCGGTGCGTAAATTATCTGTTTGGATCTGAATTTTTCCACACAAGGCACTAATTTTCGATAAACCTGAATTTTGTTCCGTATATTAACAACTTTTCTTCGGTGTACCCGATATATTATTGAAAGAATGTCCTGTATTTCCCGAACTAATATTTGGAAATTGCTGTCACGGAAATTCAAAATATAACAACTTCACCCAACTAATATTGAGGTGATATTGCACCACTGTTGCACTGTGGTGGAGAATTTAATCAATTTCGAAAATTGACTTGAGCCACACAATTCTGAGGAAACTGAGAGAATGACTATGGCGCTAATATCGAGAGCTTTAAATATATTCATTATGATGATGTTATGACCGGAGAATATACATATATATATATAAAACGAATTTATATGTGAAGAAATGGCCACCTCAAATATGAAAAGCTGTTTTAACGAATAATCTATTTTAATTAGTTGAAAATGCAGACGAAAATGGCTGCAACATGTTAAAGGAAAAAATCCATTAACTAATAAACATGTCAAGAGATAAAATAAGAAAAGATGAAATCTACTAAAAAATGATCTTCGTGGACTGAAATTTCAACGCGTGTGATGTCAGCCCCTGAGATAGAAAATTATCAGGGATTCCACCATATATCATTAAGATTCATTACACCTAATAAAAATCACAACATTTTGAAGTATTTACAAAATTAGGAATGTCTCCTGCTGAAAGATAATGAAAACTCAGATTTTTATTAATCAAAAAGAACATAAATAATCGTAGCGTAGAAATAACCACTCTAAAATACCCTATCTAAGAAAAATTAATTATCATCAGATGTGTGAACCATCTGAACCGTTGAGAAAAATATAGGGAGAGTAATACATTATAGAGATAAAAATAACACAAACAAAAAAAACAACTCTTGTTTTTACTCATCCGGGGACCGCACGTACTATAAATTGAACTCATAAATAATAATACCTGTCATCACGAACTGTTATGTGGGGTGAGCGTCATCCACTAGTGTGATATAAAAAGGAATAAAAATATTAATTCACTCTCACTCAACAAACTCAGCTCATTGAAGTCCCACTCAATACACGGCTCAAAGTACCAACTATTTTTGAGTACTAATATTCGATGTAGTTAGATTAAAATTCAGTCAAACGGTCAAACAGAAATAGTTTGAAAGTGCCATAAGAATATCGGAACGGAAAAATAATTTACCTAGAATCAGTGCGCGCCAAGGAAAATGCGGTATTAACTTACTAAAACTAATAACCAAGAAAATAGTAAAGAAATTGATAATTAATAATTAGAATCGTTTGATAAATATATTGTGTGTGAAATCCAGAATCTGTGACAGTGAGAAAAGGGTAAGCTTTATTCTTTTGTTTTGTTTTAATTTTATTTGAGATCTTGTCCAATTATTATTCAATTCAATAGAATATTCGATTTTCTACGAAATCTCTACCCAAGGTAACAACACTTTTTATGAAATTTTTACCACATATTTGAGTATGGTCATTTGTTTTTTTTTCAAATCATGAATCGAATTAGCTTTGAACTTTGAAGTACTCTATGGAATCTCCAGTTAATTGTAGCATCATGCATAAAAACAAGACTTTCATTCCATTCCGTAATATGTCTACTTATTGATGTTAATGTGAATCGTTACCTAGAATTTACAAATGTTGATGAATCAGTCATCCAGTTTCGTTGAATGATACATGTTCATTCAATTTTTTTTTCATTATTGTTTTATTCACGCACTTCAGTTTCAGATATTTTGTACGAGAGCATGTGTAAGCTTTTGACATATAATTATAAAGCTTTCATACAGTTGATTTGGAATGATACTTGTTCATCCATCATAGTTTCCTCATGTTTTCAGATTGTTGAATTATTAAAATATTATATATTATATACAGTTGGAAAAAACTGAATTTAGTTTATAACTTTCTTAGACAGATTATTTCATATGAAAATTGTTGATTGATCATTACAAATTCATTTTGGTGATTGATAGATTCTCGAAATCTCAGTTCTTCTATATAGGAACTTCAGAAAACTGGTACAACTTACTGTCAGTTTGTACCATATGGGAAACTTTTTTTATCATCCATTTGTCATAAAATCTTATTCACGATAAAAATTGGTGCATTGCGGAAAACTTGCATTTGAATTGTCAAAATTCTAAATTTTCAAACGGTGTACAGGGGAGAACAAAAAATAGAACTACCCCTATTTTCGACAATATCAAAAAAATGTATCTAGAAAAGTGATTTAGAATCAGAAACAATATTCAGATTTGAAAAAAGAGCCACCTACGCAACAACTTTTTTTTCATATTTTTTATAGTTCTAGCCTCATAAAAAGTACTAGTATCTCATATACACCTCTCTCTCGCCTCTCTCATATTACTATGATAATATTTCAATGCAAAATTAGGTCCAATTCATCATTTGTACTGGAATATCGACGTTTCTTGAAAATAGTTTAAATTTTTACCAATTTTTTGGTGCAAATTTTATATTTTGCTCTATATGTATATCCATGATAACTATCAGTACGATTTAATGGAAGAAAATGATTAAATAAATTTACAAATTAATGCTTAAATAATACAAATCTGCAAGTTTACGATCACTCTAATCATAGTTCAAAGGATAGTCCTAATTTATGTATTAAACTTAAAGAAAAACCTATTTATAGTATTTCTATTCCCAATTGGACCGACATAAGAAGTTTCGTGGAGGATTCCTCTTTACAATTGCCGCTTCAACGTAGGCGTCGGTATATTATTTTCCAGTGGTATTTTTTCAGTTACTTATTCTTACAATCATAGCAATTGATCACCCCATGTGAAAGTAGACACTTGTCATCTCAACTGAATTTCATTATTTGTTTCGAAAGGTCTCCAGAAAGCCATATTGTTAAAATTATTTCCAATGGATAATTTCTAACCTCACCAACACACGGCACTGATTGAGGAATATTGTGAACTGTGGAAATCATGCGGCTTCAGATAACAGATGTCCAATCCAGCTAGCCGGGCTTTTATTCCTCAAATATATTTGATAGCGCCTTCACTAATAATCTGGGCAACTAGGGACACACGCCATAACTTTTATATGATTGTATCAGGAACGCTTCGAAAGTAAAAACACTGGTAGTATATAAATTTCCCATTTGCCGGGCAGTGCATATGAACACTCCTCGTAGTGCTCCTATTTTTATTGCCGTTCCAATTGGGATTAGAATAACTATACATAAACGTTCAGAATTGAATGCTCGAATTTCCACATGTCTTCCCTTCATCGCCAAACATTTTATTGTTTTATTGAATATGTTTCAACAAAATGAAATTGTAATACAAACAGGAGTACATCACCAAGGAAACAATTCTAGTAATCTTTACAAGAACATGAAAGGATGATCATCAGGAAACAATGTGAAATTTGTGAGGAAAGGCTAATTATAAATGCTCAAATAGGTCCCCATCATGTTCCAACCAAGCTGCTAGTCTTCTAGTAAATGAGCCTCGAACTCTAGCCAAGCATTGTTCCATCAGTTGAACGGGAGGCTTCCGTGATCGCTTTTTCATAACATCTGCAGTTGTTGGACGATCTCTGAAAACCCTTTTTTTCATGTAAACATTCAACTGTTACTGAAATCAAAATTATAATTTTGACTGAAATGTTCATCGAATGTTATGTTATGGAAGTAATAGCCTACAAATTTTTAGCGTTTGTGAGAATTCACTTGAGATTTTGTCTAAAATAATTTGTCCACTATATGAGTTTTTATTTTATGGATAAAAATTGTATTTCCTTCATAACGCATCCAATTCGCTTTATTGTAATACAACCTGTAAAATAATTTTATACAACTAACAGTGAGTTGTACCAATTTTCTGTCAGTTGTATAAAATTATTTTACAGGTTGTATTACATCATTTGAATTTGGTTTTAGTACTATGGAAGTACTGAAGTTGTATGGATTGGAATATCATACCATATAGTGTGTTTATTTGTTGCAACGAAGTATTTTTTTTAATTAATATTTATTTGTTCGTTTCCATAAGTGCTTCAATTATTTGCATAGTATCCTCAACTAGATACATCTATATACCGGGAGAACGAATTTTATCTGCCGCTCGATAAAATAAATAGGGTTGTGGGGTTTCTATTTAGAAAACACCCTGTACTGGGTCGTTACAATGAAATTATTTATTTGCGAAACCCTTTTCAGAGGTGGTTCGAATTGACGAACGGAGCGAACCAGCGAATATTCTACAAAAATAAACTTCTCGACATTTGGATTTTTGCAGGCATATTGATGAATTCAAAAAAATACTTCAATATGTACGTACTCTCAACTATTATGTATTTTGTATCGGGAATGAACATTTCACTGATTTTATTCATCTGAATGGGAAAACATATGTTAACCCTCGGAGTCGTTTAAAATTAATGAATAGATAAATAAAATCCTTGGTTTATAATCGAAAGACTTCACCAAACTGCAGATATTCCTTTTTTACAGCATTCAACCTAACAAACTGCTTGTATCTCGAAATATAATTCAAAGTTCAAAGCATAAAACTCACTACCATTTCAGCTCTCCCTATACCAACTCGTAGATAAATAATTCATGGGACATGTCCTAGACAGATTTTTAATGGAAATCTTCTGCGCCATTGCGGAATATTGTGAGAGACAAAAAATCCGTGAAATAATGTTCATCCTTCTGGAGTCTGGAGCTTATACATATAATATTCCGCCTTGTGGATTGTAGGCGAAGTAAGAAAGCCATTTACAAAGGTTGATAGTGACTAATAGGATTTTCTGAAACGGGTGTTTTGGGTGCTTGTTTATTAGTGACGGAAAGTTCGGGGTTTAACGTAAAAGTTCGTTGTTCAACAGACTCAGAATTCAGTGTTGGTTTGAAAAAGCATGCAGTAGAAGTGGTTTTCACCACAGAATGGTTTGGGAGTGAATAGTGAATGATAAAAGTGGCGTAACTAGTGCCCTAACAACACAAGAATATAAAAAAAAATTGACAAACAGCAGAATATGACATCTTATTTGAGGTTTCTTCAGGCACAAGTTGCTTAGGATAAACTTCATTAAATTCCTTTTCTTCTTCTTAACATCGATCCGAGGAATGCCCCACATATAAATAAATGAATAGTTTATTCATCCTTAGGATCACAATAGTGATATCAAACAAGTCACAAAAAATACAGTTTTTATATAACTGTGGAACATTCTAATCACATCAAACATATTAAAACCGCTGAGCTTATTGTCCTTGTGCATCAAATGATATATTAATGAAATTATAGAAACTTCCTTCGACGAGAAATATTTTCAGTTTTCTTTTGAACGCAAAAAAAATGTTTCATTTTGAATATCTTTGGGAAGATGGTTATAGAACTTTATACCCAGGTATGTTGGACTTTTTTCATACAACTTGGATGTATGTTTTGGAATCTGTAGTGAATTGCCATTTCTGGTCAAATGATTATGATTATCCGAATTTACAAACATTTTTCCTTATATAAAGAACACTGAGGTATATGTATATTGAGTAGAATATCATATCATTTTGAGAGAAGTAAGGCTTACAGGTTCCAGTTGGTTTTAAGTTAAAATTAGTCTCAGGATTCTTTTTTGAGATATGAATTTGCATTTGTGACGCAATCCCATAGTATGGAATATAAGAGTAAACTATTATATAATAGACATTGCTATGGACTGAGGAAATTTTTCAGTTGAAGGATTGCATAGTAGCAACTGTTAATTTTATTACAAACATAATCAATGTGCAGTGTCCAGCTCATATCAGAATTGATGTAGGTACCCAAAAACTTTGTAGAGTTCGACATTTCAATAACATTTCCATTGATAGGCAATGGTACTTGGATTTTCAGCCTGGAGTAGAGCTGCATGAAAATTAAATATGTTTTTAAATACCAGTTCGTGAATACTAGCGATATTAAGTTAGGTTCTTCTGTGCGTTCTTCAGTACACATATGCAGACATTTTAAATAACAGTAAAATCAAAGGACCCAATATGGAACCCTGGGGAACTCCTAGGTCAATATCATAGAGATCTGAGCTCTCATTGAGTTCCACATAAATTTGTCTTTTTTAAGATATGACATTAGCCAAGATAGTATGTTATCCCTAAATTCTAGAATATATAGGCTGAATATCCCCAACGGAACTTTAATGGAAATTTGATATTTCGGGGTGATAATGAACTCTAATTTGAATAAAGCGAATTGGATGCGTTATAAAGGAAATACAATTTTTATCCATAAAATAAAAACTCATATAGTGGACAAATTATTTTAGACAAAATCTCAAGTGAATTCTCACAAACGCTTAAAATTTGTAGGCCATAACTTCCATAAAATAACATTCGATGAACATTTCAGTCAAAGTTATAATTTTGATTTCAGTAACAGTTGAATGTTTAATACTTTCGAGTAATGGTTATGGACAATGTTGAGAGTATTGAGAGTGGAATATTGAAATTAATAATTATATTTTTACTTTTACATGGGATGCCAACTTGAAAATGAAAATATTATTTGAAATTTCTCAATCTTAGGTAGTTTAAGGAATATTTATTATTTGTTTTTACATTAATTGCCATTCCTTGGCCTGCGCGATCCCCAGACCTTACTCCTATATATTCCTTTCTTTGAGGGTATATGAAAAAAAGGGTTTTCAGAGATCGTCCAACAACTGCAGATGTTATGAAAAAGCGATCACGGAAGCCTCCCGTTCAACTGATGGAACATTGCTTGGCTAGAGTTCGAGGCTCATTTACTAGAAGACTAGCAGCTTGGTTGGAACATGATGGGGACTTATTTGAGCATTTATATTTAGCCTTTTCTCACAATTTTCACATTGTTTCCTGATGATCATCCTTTCATGTTCTTGTAAAGATTACTAGAATTGTTTCCTTGGTGATGTACTCCTGTTTGTATTACAATTTCATTTTGTTGAAACATATTCGATAAAACAATAAAATGTTTGGCGATGGAGGGAAGACATGTGGAAATTCGAGCATTCAATTCTGAACGTTTATGTATAGTTATTCTAATCCCAATTGGAACGGCAATAAAAATAAGAGCACTACGAGGAGTGTTCATATGCACTGCCCGGCAAATGGGAAATTTATATACTACCAGTGTTTTTACTTTCGAAGCGTTCCTGGTACAATCATAAAAAAGTTATGGCGTGTGTCCCTAGTTGCCCAGATTATTAGTGAAGGCGCTATCAAATATATTTGAGGAATAAAAGCTCGGCTAGCTGGATTGGACATCTGTTATCTGAAGCCGCATGATTTCCACAGTTCACAATATTCCTCAATCAGTGCCGTGTGTTGGTGAGGTTAGAAATTATCCATTGAAAATAATTTTATCAATATGGCTTTCTGGAGACCTTTCGAAACATATAATGAAATTCAGTTGAGATGACATGTGTCTACTTTCACATGGGGTGATCAATTGCTATGATTGTAAGAATAAGTAACTGAAAAAATACCACTGGAAAATAATATACCGACGCCTATATCGAAGCGGCAATTGTAAAGAGGAATCCTCCACGAAACTTCTTATGTCGGTCCAATTGGGATTAGAAATACTATAATTAGGTTTTTCTTTATGTTTAATACATAAATTAGGACTATCCTTTGAACTATGATTAGAGTGATCGTAAACTTGCAGATTTGTATTATTTAAGGATTAATTTGTAAATTTATTTAATCATGTTCTTCCATTAAATCGTACTGATAGTTATCATGGATATACATATAGAGCAAAATATAAAATTTGCACCAAAAAATTGGTAAAAATTTAAACCATTTTCAACAAACGTCGATATTCCAGTACGAATGATGAATTGGACCTAATTTTGCATTGAAATATTATCATAGTAATATGAGAGAGGCGTGAGAGAGGTGTATAAGAGATACTAGTACTCTTCATGAGGCTAGAGCTATAAAAAATATGAAAAAAAAGTTGTTGCGTAGGTGGCTCTTTTTTCAAATCTGAATATTGTTTCTGATTCTAAATCACTTTTCTAGATACATTTTTTTTGATATTGTCGAAAATAAGGGTAGTTCTCCCCTGTACACCGTTTGAAAATTTAGAATTTTGACAATTCAAATGCAAGTTTTCCGCAATGCACCAATTTTTATCGTGAATAAGATTTTATGACAAATGGATGATAAAAAAAGTTTCCCATATGGTACAAACTTTTTGAAACTCACTGAATGATGACGGTGAGAAAATTACCCATAGCTTTTTTTATTATTTGTAAAAAATATTTTTAGTTCCAATCTATATGTGGTCATTTCAATATGATGTGCTGAAAAGAAAGCTGCTTCTTTCCAGCAAAGTCCATTATTTGAGGTTGCATTTGAGTCATGAATGTGTTCATAGGTATCACACACATAGTTTAACTCGGATACCCATTAGGTCCAATAGGCATTGCACCAATGAATATTTCCATCCACAATGGTACCACTGTCTGGTAATTTTTTTGATTGGATTTCAGCGCTTATATAAAGTTGATTAGTCACAAAACTCCATTATTATCATCATTATATCTACTTTGACTGGATCATTGAATTTTCCACTTACCTTCTTAAGTGTTCCATTGTTTTTCAATACCAGACCAATGGATGCAATTCTACGCGACGATCTGATACAGGGTATTCTCAAATTCATTTACTCAAAATATTCTGCTATCTGAACTACATTAAAAAAATACTGAAAATGAATTATCATTTTCATTCTGGATTACTGAAATCATCTTTCCTTCAATTAGCAGAAACAATTGTTAATTATTCTTTGACCTTAAAATTTCGAACGTACCACCAATGAATCAAATAACAACGAATAAATTGCCTTCCAATAAAAGGGCTGTAAGAAATCTGCTAATAGTCGTTAAAGGCTTTTTGACAAGATTCTTTTTCAAGATTTCAATAACAGATTAGCAAGTGACATGTTATTGAAATCGGTATGTAAACTTCCACATCTTCATAGCCGTAACATAGCTTGTATTAAATTCTCTTATCATTTCCTGCTTCTGACAAATTGTTTCATTTCTCCTCGGATTCCATAATTCGGATCTTGAACACAAGGGCGTATCTCTCGCAACTCCGTGGGTGTTTCTCTCATTATTTCACAGTCAAGTTGCAGAGAGGGTATTTTAATGATAGATATTGAAATCAAATCGCATTTAATTTCAATTTACAGTATATATATATATATATATATATATATATATATAAATGAATACACTATTATGAATTTACAGGTAAAATGAGCTGAAATAACGAATATGAAAGATATTTTGTAATCCTGTATTTCTTTAAAAAAAGTTTTGAACCCAATTGGTAAAAATGCATTATGGGTGTTTTTCCACTGAATTACTCAAATAGTTTTGAAGGAATTTTGTTAAAAAACGCAGCGAAGAATCTACGCAGCAATGTAGATTGTAGGGGCGTCGATACGGCTATGCAGCCTCTCTGTACCTCGACCTGTGAGATCTTTTGTACATTACCCTTGATCTATTCAAGACCCGGGATTCCGAGACTCCTTGCGAAGCGTATCAGTTTCCTGGGAGCTAAGTTTCTGATGTCGGAGGCGTTAGTAAAGCTCCTTCGAGGAACTTAAGCCTTTTTCAAAACAGCGCTTGGCAGTCGCAAAGCAGGTATTTTGTAGTTTCAACAAAGTTCTCGCAGTAACGGCACGTTCACTGTCTGATCTATCCAGTTTTTTGAGGTGATACCTCAGAGGACAATGTCTACTGAGCAGTCCCGTTACCAGTTTCAAGTCTTCCTTGTCCAACTCGAGGAACTGTTCAGCTTTCTTCGGCGATGGGCTCAGAAGCCTTTTCGCTTGTCTTCGCCCTGGAATCTTATTCCAGTGGGTTTTAATTCGGTCAGCTTTCCATCGCCGAAACTCTTCATTGACATGGGCTAGAAAATTGAGTGTTTGAGCCTTCCTTGGCAAGGCTGTCCGCTTCTTCATTGCCTTTGCTTCCCTTATGACCTGGCACCCACATCAGAGTAACCTGCATGTTCGTAGCCAGTTGTCTTAGGGAGAGTTTGCAGTCCCAGGTCAGTCTAGACTCACAGATTTGTGACTTCAGAGCTTTTAGTGCTGCTTGACTGTCTGATAGGATATAGATCTTTGCCCCCTGGAGCCTCTTTCAAGGCATCCTTGGGCGCAAGTTGAGTTTCTGCTTGAAAAATTGTGGGACCCATTACTCCCACTGCAGCCCTCTCGTCCATTTTGAAACCATCAGTATACCATACTGATGAATTCCTCTCTAGTTGAGGCCCGTTGGTTGTGAATATATGGTGGTTATTTATAACCACTTCATAATTCACTTCAAAGTCGTGCCTAGCTGGCATAATATCTGATGGCTACCTGGATTCTAGGGGAATATTTTCCAGAATCTTCAGATGTCCAATCAGATTTCCTTCAACCTTCAAATTTGATGCCTGGTGCACTCTGAATGCACTTTTTCCAGTGCAGTGGCGGAAGATTCAGCATCACCTCTAGTGCTGCAGTGGGGCACATGAATATTGACCATGGGATTCCCAGACTTTCTGCAGCTTGATTTGTGCCGAGTTCTGTTGGGTTTTTGGCCACCATACCAATGAGGCATAGGTGACCATGGGTTTGATAATCGTTTGATATAACCAATATATCATTTTCGGCTTCAAACTCGTTGTCTTGCCAAAAACTCTGCGGCACCTCTAGGTTGCCGCTGTAACCTTGGAAATAATATTTTCAACATGATCATTCCAGCAATAACCCTAGACCTCAAAAATGCATTCAACAGTAAATAACTGGGGGAAGGCATTACCAAGAGTCGCATCGGGATTATTGCCTCCTATGTTTCAGATAAATAATACTCAAGGTAGAAGGCATATTAAAAATTTTGAAAATAGGTGGTTGTGTTCCACAAGAGTGAGGCCCAACCCTGAGGAACATCACATGCGATGAACGGTTGGAAAAAAAGCAACAGAAAGGTGTCACTCTGCTTGTCTTCGCCGATGACGTCACCATGGTAGTGACTGCCATAACCGAGAAGACCCTGATGAGCTGGAATTACCTCCGCAGTAATCAGAAGTAGTACTCTTCACGGTGATGAGGAAAATAGTTCCTATACGCTTCAATACCCTAGGAATAATTGTTGAACTCAGTAAGTTGATAAAATATCTTTGAATCTGGCTGGACACAACGAAGACTTTCACTGAGGAAGCCGAGGAAACTGAGAATACCGCAATGGCCTGAAATAGTCGGAGCCCAGGAAGTGTCAAAGAGGAAGTATTGTCCACTTGTAACTACTGCCTCCGCGTGGCACACAGTAACAGGCAACAAAAAGCTCGTACAAAAACTAACGAGAATTTAGAGGCAAATGTATATCAGATTCTATAGTGCATACAGAACCATCCCAGTAGATGCAACTGGAGTTATTTCTGGAAAGGGACAACGGGAGGGACAACCTAATGCTACGATGATAGGAAACTTGGAATCAGGAGATATGCGAACGCTGGGCAAGGCACATCATACCAGACATTTGAATATGGAAAAGCTGACTTTTTCTCACCCAGGCGTTGTCCAGAACATTAATTCACGAATATACTGCACATACTGCTCAGATGATGATGCAGAACACATATTGTTTCATTACCTCAGATATAATAAAACAAAACACTAACAAAGCCTTCAATTCATTAAATATGTTGGAAAGTTTGATGGAATTTAATGGACAGTTTTCTACTTGTTGGTGGCGCTTTGAACTATCATAACCTAGATTTACATTATAATAAATGTTATAATGATATAAAAACATAAATTTCGCCCATATCATCGATTTCAAAGCCAATTTGAGTTGGAAATATTATTCTGTTTCCATCATGATAATGATAATGGTAATCGTCGGTATTGACAAATATACTACGACCTAATGATATCCATGAAATTTTGATGGTTTTGGGGTGGTTCAATGTGTACCTGTCAGCTGGTACAATCCCAAATTTCTCAATATTTTTTTATGAACGGCACTCCACCAGAATATGGAGAGGTATTTCCGGATTTTCACCAGAATCTCCTCTTGCTGACTAGATCTTTCTCAGTTGAAGTTGTCAAACTTTAGCGTGGCGATTAGAATCACATTACCTCTCAACAGATTCTGAACAATTCATAAACAGCCCATCAGTTTTACTAGAAAATCACGATTTCAACAACTATGAATATACTTACATAATCGGCGATATAAATATCGATACACTTAAAAACACTAAAGAATCTGATGAATATCTGAATATGTTGCAGGAAAAAGGATTCATCTCCCTGATAAACACATATACTAGAGTTACTTCGGAAACAAAATCTTGCCTAGATCACGTATTTATAAGGGGCAAAAATAAAAACTATGATGAAAGCAACTATTCTATCGTCTTGAAAATACTAATCACAGACCACTATACAACCTTCGTTATCACCAATATGAACATTAAAGCGACGGCTGGAAACGTACTCACGTACTATAAAACAAACGAGGAAAAAATAATAAACACAATAAAATCGAAAAATTGGAACAATGTCGAAACTCTACAAAACGCCTAGGCATCTTACGAATCCTTCATAAACGGGGTGACAGAAATAATAAACGATGCAACACAAACTATTCGAATAAAAGTGAAGAAGAAGAAGAAACCTTGGATATCACAGGGATTAGTAACTTCCATTAAAACTCGCGATTCTCTGCATCGAAGACATATACTGGAACCAAACAATCAAACACTGAAAAAAGACTACATCATATATCGAAACAAACTAAATAAGTTAATAAAAAAAGCTAAAACCACTTTTTTCAGATCTGAAATAGAAAAAAATGCTGGATATGTGGAAAGTTGTGAACATGTTTACCAACAATTATAAAGAGAAAACAAACACCATTAAAAACTCAATTCTCGAAGATGGTATGGAAATAACTGGGGCAAATGATAAAGCAAATGAAATGAATAATTATTTCTCTGAAATAGGCTCGAAGCTTGCATCAAAAATAAAAAATTATGACTCAAAAGAACAACATACAATATCTCTAAACTCTATATATCTCCGTCCCACCTCTATAACCGACATAAAAAATGATATTTTGTCCTTGAAAAATAATAAATCACCGGGCCCAGATGGGATTAAAAATGAAATGGTCAAACTGTTATATAGCTCCACCCTTGTGCCACATCTTCAACTTGTGCATTCATACCGGAATAGTGCCACAGGCTTTCAAAACAGCAATCATAATACCAATATTCAAAGGAGGAAGCAAATCATGTGTAGCAAACTACCGACCGATTTCGCTCACATCGGTGTTCTAAGATATTTGAGAAAATAATCAAAAGGCGTCTTATGGATTATCTTAACCTACATAATATAATTTCAAACAGACAATACGGGTTAAGTGAAAATCGAAGTACTCAGGATGCCATAGCATACCTCACTTCACAAATATACGCTGCTGTGGATAATAAACAACCATGTTTGGGAGTTTTCGTAGATTTAGCAAAGGCCTTTGACACGGTCTGTCATAGGCTTTTGCTAAAAAAGCTTGAATATCTGGGCATAAGAGGAATTCCACTGGAACTCCTCAGGAACTTTCTCGAAAATCGCGTACAAATAGTCAAAGTAAATGAGACAATAA
This sequence comes from Gonioctena quinquepunctata, assembly GCA_018342105.1. Lineage (NCBI taxonomy): Eukaryota > Metazoa > Arthropoda > Insecta > Coleoptera > Chrysomelidae > Gonioctena > Gonioctena quinquepunctata. The sequence continues at coordinate 76,542 of JAFIRS010001087.1, forward strand.
GTAGTTCAAGATCGACTCACTGTGGTGTACCACAGAGCACAGTTCTTGGTCCCGTACTATTTTTGATATATTTGAACTCCTTACTTACCACTAACTACTGGAGAAATCGTTTCGTTCGCTGACGATACAGTCATTATTTATGTTGCTAATTCATGGGATGAAGTAAAGGAAAAGGCAGAAGAGGACTTGGTAAAAATAAATGATTGGTTCAAATCTAATTTATCAACGGTGAATGTCACAAAAACTAGAATAATACCATTTTCTTCATACGATCACAACCTACCAACATACAGCATAGACTTTGATGGACAAAATGTTGTGACAGCCCGTAGTGTACGTTATCTTGGAATATTCATCGACTCTTGCCTAAAATGGGACGTCCACACAGAAAGCCTCAAGAAGGAAGTTTGTTCCCTATTGTACAAATTTTATAAATGTAGATATATACTCCCACTAAAAAAACTGAAAGAGATATATTTTGCTATCGCAGAATCGGTATTGAGCTATGGTATAATAGGGTGGGGCGGAGCCCGTAAGACTCTGGTGGAACCTCTGCTAGTCATTCAAAAGAGGATTCTCAAAATAATATCATTCAAACCCTTTCGATATTCATTCGACAAACTCTTTGATGATCTGAAGATACTAGATATCACACAAATATATGTGAAGTTAGTGCTGATGTTCATCTTCTCAAATAAATGTTACCTAGATGAACCTGCACATTCATATAACACGCGAAGTATGAGAATAAAGAACGCATATCTGCCGAGAGCCAACAAAGCAACGATCTATTACATATAATGCGCCAAAACTATATAATAACCTTCCGGAAAATATAAGATGCATCAAATCAAAACTGTTTTATAAATGACTTTGTAAAAATGAATCTTGCAACGTGGAAGGGAATACTTTCGTTCAATTATTTAATAAATGAATAAAATAAAATGAATTAAAATCATCCTATTCATTATATTCTACATCTTATTGATTTTGTATATCACGTAGACTTAGTTGTATTCTCTATCCTATATCTTATATAGTTATAGGAACATACTTATAAGTTAGGAAATAAATCAGCAATTTGAATATTGCACATAAATTCATAAAAGCAAATAAACATAAACCTCTCCAAAGACAGTCCTCCCCAGGACTACATGGCGTTTCTGTTTATTTACTTGGTATTTATACATATTTTGTCCTGAAAACTTTTTTGTTCGTTACCTAGTAAATAAACATATTTTATTATTATTTATTATTTATTATAATATTCCTTCAATATCTCTCTGGGTGATGACGAATTTGATGTGCCAAAATGACAGAGGTAAAGTAGAGGATGAAATGCTGGCAGAAGCGCGGCATTTGCCGTATTATGTAAGTAGTGCATTTGAAATGTTCGGATGTGAGTCCAGGAATTATTCTTCACTTTGGTTTCCGCCATATTGTATAATTATTTTCAGCGGCATGTACGAAATGTGATGAAAATTATAGGCCTCGAGTGACCTGACCAAGGAATAATTTCTCTTCGCACGCCTATGCTCGCGTAACAGGAACAGAGTGATGTGGCAGGAATGCTTTTCATAAAAATTGTTCAGTTAGAATCTGAGCTAGTCCTATATGACTATATATGTTCCCAACTCTGGATTCATCGGGAAAACAACCCCCGAACATTACACCTATTGACAGTCACATGCCCGAGATCACCTTTCGCCAACGTACTATCAGAAAGATTTTGCTGGGTCTCAACACCAACAAAGCCTGTGGATCTGACGGAATCCCGCCGATTGTTCTCAAGAAATGTGCCCCCGAACTAACGCCTGTTCTTTGCAAGTTGTTCAACCACTCTTACAATTTGGGGGTATTTCCGTCCAATTGGAAAATTGCAAGAGTACAGCCAGTCCCAAAAGGCAAAAGGCCCTACCTAGCAACTACAGACCTATCGCACTGCTATCTATTATTTCAAAGGTCATGGAAAAAGCCATCAACATCGAGCTCATGAAATATCTGGAAGACTCAGGAATTGTCAACGATAGGCAATATGGCTTCCGCCATCAGAGATCAACTGGTGACCTGCTCGCTTACGTCTCACATATATGGCAGCTATCTATTGAAAAGTATGGAGAAACTTTAGCTGTGGCATTAGATATCTCCAAGGCGTTCGATCGAGTTTGGCACCAGGGACTCCTCGCCAAGCTTCCGTCTTATGGCTTGCCCCCTCAGCTGTGTTCTCTGCTTGCTAGTTTCCTCTCAAACAGGTCTCTCCATGTAGTGGTCGATGGAGTTTCATCTGACACTCTACTCATAAATGCTGGTGTTCCGCAAGGATCTATTCTCGCACCAACACTATTTCTACTTCACATCAACGACCTGTTGAAAGCAACTTCATGTCCAGTACACAGCTTTGCAGATGATAGTACCCTCCATACCGCTTTCTCTTCCAGGGCCCCTATATCAGCCCGTGAAACCAGAAATGAACGAGGAAGAAATGTTGATAATATAAATATGGACTTAGCAACAATTCTCGAGTGGGGATCTGATAACTTGGTAGAATTCAATGCAAACAAAACACAAGCATGTCTTTTCTCTAGAAAATCCGATCTCACTGTGCCTAACATAACTTTGTCAGGAGTAACCATACCACTGAAGTCATCCATATCGATGCTTGGTATTACTATCAGCAATAACCTTTCCTGGGAAAATCACGTGAGGTCCATTGCCAAAAGTGCATCCCAAAAACTTGGTTTTTTGTTTCGTGCCAAGAGCTATTTCACCCCCACTCAGCTGCTTATGATCTATAAGGCACAGATCCGACCTGTCCTGGAATACTGTTCCCATATTTGGTGCGCGGCACCTAAACATATCCTGAGGCTATTGGATTCTGTCCAAAAAAGGGCAATTCGTCTCGTCGGTGATGCCTCGCTTACAAACTCGCTCACTTTTCTGGAACACCGTAGAAAAGTTGGCGATTTGTCTCTATTTTATAGATATTTTCATGGGCGATGCTCTTCTGAAATATCAACAATCGTTCCTGCTTTGGCAGTCTCTTCGAGACTAACCCGTCAAGTTCAGTCATCACACCCCTTCGTGGTCACTTTGGAGACCTGCAGAACATCACTTTCCAAAGACTCGTTCATCCAACGAACAGCGAGGCTTTGGAACTCATTGCCCAGGGAGGTGTTCCCCGAGGCATACAACCTCCAGAAATTTAAGAAGAACACCAACTCCTACCTTCTTTCCCTTGGTTCCCACGATGTTCTCTGAACATTACAGGATATCCCTTTTCGTGGGAACCAGAACATAAAAAAAAAAAAAATTCTGCAGCAGTCGTCAGGCTTCCATAATGTCTATAATAATAATAATAATAAATGCTTTAATTGACTCCAGAGGGAGAACGGCTTATGAAAATGAAGGCAAGGCAAGACAAGAGAAAGCATATTCTTATTTTCTTTCGATAAGATGCACCACTTCTTACAGGCGTGGTTTCAATATGCCTCACCCATACCCACATTCGAGATTCAGGTCATTTACTTTTTGAAAATATTGCAATTTAATCATTTATAGAAGGAATGTTCACCCCTTCGGGATACTTTGAGGAATGTTATATTTGTGGAAATTAAAAATATTATCTATAATTTTTTGAATGACTTATCTTAATTTTTCGGGTTGATGCAATTTCGTTAACAATGGGGGCGATTTCCTTCTTATCATTTTGTTATGATTAAAAAAATACAATTTGAGGATTTGAAAACTTGTCCATTTTGTGTTAAAAACTACACAAAATGCCTCAGGAGTATAACAAAGTCCTGACAGTGATTCCAAATATGCAAAAATATATAGGTATATGGCAGCCTGACGCACTGTTTCAAAGTATAGTATTATAATCATTCAAACATTAGTCAAATCAGTCATCATATGATCTGTACCTAATCTAATTAATTCCCCATCCATCATATCTGTTTTCTTTATAGTCTTCATGCTACGTTCTCTATGAGTATAGATTAGTATTCCCGCTGGATGTATTCAAAATATAAACGATAATAATCCATCTCTAAAATGAAATAGAAGTTTTTCCTAGGTATAGGAACTGTGGTAGATAAAAGGAAGAATCCCTCCAAGAACAAAATGTAAATGAACCTACAATAAAAGATTCAGTCGTCGCACGCAAATAAATACAAAATCATCTCCGAGAACAAATAAAATAAGAACGACCTGTTTCCTTATAGTAGATATATTCTCGTGCACTTCTCATGAATACTTATGAGTTGCTGTTTTATGCCATTTTTTCTGTGTTTTGCCTGACATTCAGCAGGATTTCTCCTTCTAAATGAAAATTGTTTTACCTTCAAGTGTTCCCATTGTGTTGTGAAAATAACAATATACTGGCACTTTTCTGCATTCTTGTTCACGTGTTTGTCTAAAATATGTTAACGCGTGCGGAGATAATTTCTTTTTCCGGAAATATATCAATAAATTATTTGGATTCATTTTTGAGTTGATCCATTCATTTTTTGAATACACTCAATATCTAAAGTGTTTATGGGTAAGTCGAAGTAATATTGAAAGGGGATATTGAAAAATGAAATGGAAGAACTCTGACGAAAAGCCTTGAAACACAATTTATATTTCATTTCCCGATTCAAAGACAATATCGAATATCTGAATAAGAACAGTTATTCAGTAATCATGCTTTCATATTTTTAAAAACGTGTTTATCCCGGCTTCACTTATGGAATTTGTTGTTTTTTTCGTTATGGTAGGAGAAATACTTTTCTGAAATAATTTACATCAGGGTGTTAGTGAATAAGTGCGACAAACTTCAGAGGGTGATTCTGCTTGGAAAAATAATGACAGTTTGCTATATAACTTTTGTCCGCAAATGCTTCGTTTTCCGGAATACGGGGTGTTAAATATTTTCTTAAAAACTGAATATTCATTTATTGCTCTGAAACCGGTCAAAATATGCAAATGAAATTCGGTGACTTTCAAGAGGTAGTTATTGCGCATTTTTTGAAATCCAATTATCAATTTTATGTTCATCATTGGCGCGTATACGAATAAGGATCTGAATTTTTTTGAAGAAAAAAATAGTACGCCACTGAGATATTTCAAATAAAAAATTATTTTTGAATTTCTCGTTCAATTTGTGACAAAAAATCTCTCTTGCCTTTTTTTTCGTATGGGGCGCCGTTTTTATGCAAAAAAATAAAACATTTTAACGCGTATTTGTCATTATTTTAATACATTATCTAATAGCGATGCTAGTAGGCTACTGTCAACATTCTGTTAAATAAGAATATTTCAACGAAATATCGAATTAGCGTTTTTTCATTTCTAAGCTTTTAGTTTGGTAAGTAGTGTACCTATGAGAGTTCTGGCTCAAAATCTCATGCTTTTTCTTATGAAGGTTCATTTGGGTACTTTTGGTCCCGCGGCCATGATGTACAGGAATATCAGGAGAAATGGGTTACAAATCTGACGTATATATCTTACGTGGCTGACATAAATATCTTACTACTGAATCTCCCCATTTCTATTATGTATTCATTTTTCTTTTCTGCACATATAACAAGATTTTTACAGAAGTTAGATCTCCTACCTAGGATACCTGCTCACCAGGACAGTCATACATACATACATACACACATTAGTGTGACCAGACATGACCAATCTCGAATATATGTGACCAAACACGACAATCCGTGACCACTCGTGACCCTCCTTGTCCAGTCGGCTCGCATAAACATCCGTGACAACTCATGACCATTCATGAACATCGTTAACCTTCCGCGAGCATCCCCGTGACCATCATTCTCCGGTCGACCCGAGTGACCTTCCGTGGCCACCCTTGAACGTCTTCTATCATCATCGTGACATTCTTGTCGAGTCGGCCTGCATTGCCATCGGTGATCACTCGTGAACATCCGTATACTTTTCGCAATGATCCTCGTGACTATCCTTGTCTAGTCGGCCTGCGTGTCCACCGTGAGCATCCATAAACATCCGTGACCATCCGTGACCCTTCGTGACCACCTGTAGCCATCCAAAGAAAAAAATACAGTTTCAATAGTTTTGTTTGATTCGATGTCTCTAGTAGTATTCTTCAATATTAACAATACCTAACCAAAACTAACTAAATCTCTTGGAGAGTTGGGTTATATGTTTTGATCGTTTGCTTCCGTTTAGATATCTCTACTAGTATCCTTCCATATTAACAATACCTATCCAGAACCAACTAAGTCTCTTGGAGAGGTGGGTCACATGTTTTGACCGTTTGCTCCCGTTTAGATATCTCTAATTATATTATTCGATACCAAGGTCACCAAACCAAATCATATCCAAATATTCGCAGTAAACTTTTCTACACTCGAGTTCCGGGGGTTTTGATAGTTCGCTTTATATTGATGATAATATTTTTTTAATATAGTTCAACCAGAACTATGTGAGTTCTGCTCTTTCACCTGTTTCGTACCGGTTGTTATGCTTCAGATTCCAACAGCAATTTCAATGAATCATTAATTTCATGACCCTTTTGTTTTCAGATCTACAAAACGAGTTATACTATATTTATCCTCAAAATAACTTCGTAGTAATTGCATTCATCAATCACTTATCCACATGCAATAGAAAATATGACATGATTCTATAATGTTCTCATCTACCATGATTTCAGAAACCATTCCCCAATATATCAACATCTGTCAAACTACACACGCATACACACACTCACACATCCATATATAACTGTATACACTTTAATATTTATTATTTGTGTCCTTCTGGTACACGTCATAATTTTTCCTTACTCAAAACAATACAACATTCATAAAATATAGTACTTTACAATCCATTTTCAATCCAGAGATCAAGTCCAGTAAGTTTTATTTCTATCTAAAACATACACCAGTTGCCAATGGGTCATACTTGTATGAATATCGGCATCTTCTTTATTTTATGTTCAATAATAAAAACAGCCACTCACCAAGTGATATAAAAAAAAAAAAACTACCAGTGAATAACTTTTTCGAGTTCAAGGAACTTGATAAATGTTTTTCTCAAAACAAATCAATCGAAATCAACCTCAAAAGTTTCAAACAATACACTTTCAATTCACAATTGAACCCATCCAAATCATACAGCATTTATCCTTATTAACAACATATGCAGAATTTTCACAGCAAATGTCCATTTCCAACATCAAAATCAACTGAATTGATATTATTCACATCAAATCTCCACCTATCACACGTTTTCCACGACCACTCAGCATAAAATCAATAATTTCAATTTTAATTCCTAATTACGTACAATTTACATATTATGGCACTATTTTTTCCACTCATTTCCTCAAAGCAGATATTTCATCCATACAGAAACTATAAATGAATCCAAAATCTGTCATATATTCTCAAGGATATTCAAGTTAATCTTCAATTCCAGAAAGCTTTCTATAATATAACATCATTCATCCTCAACCCACATCATTATTTTTTTTTTTTTTCTGTAACATGTCATAATTTTTTCTTACACAAAACAATACGTTATTCATGAAGCTCAACATTCCTCAACCCACATCATGAATTATATCTTTTAAGTTTCGTTTTATCTAAATCCTTCACCAGTTTTCAGTGTATCATACTTGTTCAAAATGGGAGTCTTCTTTTAGGTACAATGATAAAAAATATACAACTCACCAAATGATGTCAAAGAAAATCATTTAAAATTTACAATAAACAACATTTTCGATTCCAAGGTCCACAACAATTTCTCGTCATGGAATGTATAATATCATACAAACTTTTCTAAACAACAATCAATCAAAATCAACCTCAAAAAAATTCGAACGATGACCATTTAAGCACCAATTGAACCTAGCCAAATCATACATATCCTTATTAGTAGCATATACAGAGTTTGCGGACCAAATTTCTACTTCTTAAAATCACAATCAACTGAATTAATCCTACTCCTATCAAATTTACACCTATCACTCCTTTTCCACGACCACATAGTATAAAGTCAATAGTTTCAATTTATGATACCTAATAATAAATAATTTACATATTCATCAATATCTTCTCCGAAGCAGCCATTTTATTATTGATAATAATTATGTTATTCATACAAAATCCATATAAGCCCAAAAATCATTCAAAAATACAAAATTCCGTTACAGAAATATCCAGAAGTATATATTACCAATATATGATCTAGTTGCACATAATTTGCATATCATTGAATGCATTTTTTTTCTATCTATCTCAGGAACACACTCAATTTATCCCAAAACCGTAATCTGTCCTGTCAAAATACAATAAAATCGAATTACCCAAATTTGCATTTTATCAATATCATTTTTTTTTTACTAGGTTTATCATAAACAGGAATATTAGTCAAACAACAGTCAGATGGGGAGTCCAACTCTGGTATAATCGAATACACACGGAGTTTCGACTGTTCTGAAAACAAAGCCCAGTTATTCATATAGTGAGTAATAAATATACTTTTCGTGCAAACAAACTTCAGTGCATTGGATTGTGAAGTGCTAAACACTGTGAGTACCATCAAAAACAATATATTAACACAGAACTTTGCGAAATCAACATCGTATACCGAGGTTTCTCTTTGTCCGCTGTAAGCGCTGGCTAAACAGCATCTCCACACGAGGCAGAGAGACAGAACCGTACCGGCACGCCGCGCACGGCGATGCTAGTCCGGTATTTCAGCAATGACTGGAAATAGAAATAGGGACACTTCTGACTACAGGGGTTCCCAAACTACACCACCCAACGCATCGTTTAATGTTCAACCTGTTACGTACTCCAATATAGTTAGTCAAGGAAGAAGTACCCAGTTTCCAACAAAAGAACAAGCTATTCTTTTCCCTTCAATCGATGGAATCAAACTCCATGACTACATTGTTGCCCTTGGATCGATAACCCAACCTAAACATATCCTTTTCACGTCGAGAATATCGAATAATCGTATCTGTGTATATTTGTCGAGTAAAGAGATTGTTGATAAGTTCCTCACGGAACATGGAGAAATCCAAGTGGAGCACCATATCATAAAGGCACGCAGGCTTATCACCCCGGCGACACGAGTTGTATTATCAAACGTATGTCCAATGATCCCACATGATATCATAGAACGAACTTTGAAAAACTACGGACTAACCCTACTATCACCTATGTCATTCCTTCCAGCTGGAATAAACAACCCTGAGTATAGTCACGTACTTAGTTTCCGCCGACAAACATACATAAATCCCAATGAAAACATTTCTGTCCCAGATTCAATCCTTATTAATTTTGATAACACCCAATACCGAATATTCCTTTCCGAAGATAACCTGAGCTGCTTTAGATGTAAAAAAATGGGACATCTAGCATCTGTATGCCCTGAACCAGAAAAGTCAACCGAACTGCAAGAATCTAATGAGACCGATGAACTTATAAACCAAACTTCAGAGTCAAACTCTGCAGAACAAGCAATACCACCCCTTACTCTAACTCTTACCACAAAGAAGCGCAGTTCAGCAGAAATAGTTACACCTTCACCTGAAATCCCCACGATGGCAACTCCCTCATTTTTCGTCAAGCCGACCCCCAGGATAAAAAAGATCAAAACCAAATTTTCTGAATTGCCTATTTCATGCGAACAATTGATCAGACCTACAAAAAAAAACTATTGAAGAAGCAAATCCTCCATTCCCGTTGAACTTTGATCAGCTCACCAGTTTCTTAGACAACAGTTTTGGTTCTTCAGACCCCCTCTTAATCGCCAAACAACACACAAAAGATATACATGGACTCCTAGACATGCTCTCAAAAATTCACCCCGTTCTTGAGGAGAGAGGAATCAAATCAAGAATAACTAGGATAAAAAAGAAAATTATACACCAACTACAGAAAGAATCTGAAACAAACTCCAATGCATCCCTCTCAGAGTCTGAAAGTGTCAGTTTCTCCCAAGAAAGCTACTAATATCTCAAACAATGTTCATTTTACAATGGAACTTAAATGGGTTGTACACCCATCTGGAAATGCTACAGAAACTGAGAAATGAACTGAAACCTTTAATTTTATGTCTCCAGGAAACCCATTTCCGGGATAGTAAAACTTATCAGCTCAAAAACTACTTTGCTTTCCATAAAAATCGACAAGACCAACTGAGGGCCAGTGGAGGAGTATCAATCTACATTGATAAGTCTATCCACGCTGAGGAAATCCAACTGCATACGAACTTGGAAGCTGTAGCAATTACTATCAAAGGCCCAATTAATATCAATATATGCAATGTGTATATTTCCCCCAACACCAATGTAGATGAACAGACCCTCAATGATTTATTCAAACAGATCTCAAAACCACGTATCATCCTTGGTGACTTCAACTGTCACAACGAGTTATGGGGAAGCGATACCACCAACACACGAGGGCGAGCATTGGAAAATGTCATCAACACTACAAACTTGACAATCCTGAATACTGGGTCAAAAACTAGGTTCAACGCCTTCTCAGGTAACCACTCAGCTCTCGATCTAACTCTGTGTGACCCAGCATCAACTCCCTTACTGATTTGGAAAGTCCTGCCAGACCTATACGATAGCGACCACTTCCCGATCTTTATAGAATACAATAAAGTATTTAACGAACCCTCAACAGTCCCACAGAAATGGAAAATCACCACTGCTGACTGGGCACTTTTCTGCCGTCTAGTGGAAGATAATACACCATATGAAATCGAAGATGGGGCGCATATAAGCGAAATAGTCAACCATTTCACTCATACAATAATTGAAGCAGCCACACAAGCAATTGGTAAAACATCTCCAGTAGTAGGACACAGACCAGTACCCTGGTGGAACAGAGAATGTGAAGAAGCAACCAAACTTACTAAACATGCTTTCAGCAGATTGAAAAAACAAAATACATCAGAAAATCTTCTAGAATTCAAAAAACTACGAGCACAATCAAGATTTATTATTAAGAAAAGTAAAAAGGAGTCCTGGCAGAAATATGTGTCCACCATAAATAGTTCCACCACTATGAATGAAGTGTGGACTAAAATAAGGAAACTCAAAGGTGGAAAAACTCACCAAACTATAACATCGCTCGAAGATGAAGGAAACACCATAAATAATAAAGCAGAAATCTCCGATTTACTGGGAAGAGTTTTTCAAGATCTTTCCAGTGATGGCAACTATAAGCCGCAGTTTCTTGAACACAAATCAATTTCAGAAAGAGAACCAATCACTATATCAGAATACCCACAAAACCCCCTCAACGCCATAATTACTCTGACTGAATTGGAAGATGCACTAAATTCTATTAGGGACTCCACCGGCCCAGATAATATCCCTTATAGCCTCCTCACCATCTACCCATAACGGCCAAAACATATCTCTGAAGATTAAATGTCATATTCCCTCTAGATGTTTTCCCGATAATTGGAAAATGGCGACAATAATCCCAATCCTGAAACCAAATAAACCTAGAACTAACCCCCAATCATACCGACCTATCTCTCTTACAAATACAATGTGTAAGATACTTGAGAAAATACTTAACCGCAGATTACAATTTTATTTAGAAGCGAACAGTCTTCTGATACCCCAACAGAGTGGTTTCCGTAAAAGCCGTTCCACAACAGACAATATAGTTAACCTCGAGTCTAGTGTACATGAAGCTTTCGCGACGAAGCGTAGTGTTATCGCAATCTTTTCCGATATATGTAGAGCATATGACTCCTCATGGAGATATAGCATCTTGAGGAAATTAAAAGTATCGGGAATAGATGGAAACTTCCTAGCCTTCGTTTAAAATTTTCTGAGCAACCGATCCTTTTGTATCAGAGCAAACAACACGTTATCAGATGAAAAAATACAACAAAATGTACTCCACAAGGATCAATACTAAGTGTAACGTTATTCCTCATAGCCATTAACGATATTTGGGATAAAATGGAGGCACCCATCAAAGGCGGTCTATACGCTGATGACCTCGTATTATATATCAGCAGCAACAACATATTTTCTGCAACTAAACTCCTCCAAAACTCCATCACAAAGCTAAAAGAATGGTCCAACCAGTCTGGATTCACCTTCTCCAGCGCAAAATCGAAATGTATGCTCTTTAGTAAACGACCTACTACAACATATCCGACCCTGAAATTGTTTGGTAAACAATTGAAATTTGAGAAAGAAATCAAGTTCCTCGGGATAGTATTCGATGAGAAACTGAAATGGGATGCTCATATCCGTCAACTGAAACAACACTGCCAGAACGGAATTAATTTACTGAAGACCTTATCCAGTCAGAACTGGGGAGCGGACAGCATCACCTTAGTCAAAATTTATAGATATCTTATAAGATCCAAAATTGACTATGGCTCAATCAGTTACTCCACAGCAGCAAAAACGCACTTGAAACAACTGGATGTTTTACACAATACAGCCCTAAGACTTGTAATGGGTGCCTACCGAACTACCCCAGTGGAGAGTCTTTATGTCGAAGCAAACGAACCACCTCTGGAATTGAGACGTCAATATCTGAGCCTAACATATGCCGCTAAAATATCCACAGATAAAAAACATCCAACTTATGAACACACTTTCTCAAACTATCCTTGTAGCACACTCCAACAGAACAGCAGCACCAGAGAACCATTCACCCTGAGAGTAAAAAAACATGGTTTCACATTCGAGGATACCATATCAGCTCACGAGGGGGACACACCACCATGGCTAGTGGAAATTCCGCCCTGTAACACCTACCTCACAGCATTTCCCAAGTCCACTACCTCCAATCCCGAACTCCTTCAGAAATTTCACGCGATAGAAACTAAGTACAGGGGGTTCAAAACACTCTACACAGATGCGTCTAAGACACGTGAAGGTGAACGAGTAGGTGCAGCAGTTATCTCAGGGACCAACATCCATAAGTTCAGTATACCTCCAGAAAGCTCAATCTATACAGGAGAACTACACGCCATGGGCCTTAAAACAAACATCAACGCTAAAAACATGGTAATATTCACAGATTCCCTGAGCTCTGTGGAGGGCATCAAACAGCTCTACCCCAAACACCCCATTTTGAAAGATATAAAATCACAGTTGTACGAGCTGAGGAACCAAGGAAAAAACATCGAGTTAGTCTGGATTCCATCCCACATAGGCATTCCTGGTAATGAGAAGGCAGACATGGCTGCAAAAGATGCCAGTGTAGACCCATCCTCTGAAGTCATTACAAAAATTCCATACACAGATATGAAGCCTACGATAAAGGCGTATATACAAAATATCTGGCGTGAGAGATGGCATGAACAGGAAAATAATAAATTACTGGAAATCAACCCAAATATAATCCTCAAGTGATTCTCACCAGGCTCCGCACTGGCCATACGAAATTAACGCATCAACACCTGTTTAAACAAGAATTGACCAAAAGATGTGAAACTTGCCAAACAAATATCAATGTGAAACACATACTTCAGGACTGCCCATTGTACCAACGACAAAGAGATGTTATCGGTCTACCCAGTGAGCTACGAACAATCCTCAACCCACAGAACATAGATAGACTAGTTACCTTTCTGAAATGTATAAATGTATTTTGTGATATATAAAATGTATTGAACCCCGCTAATAACCCAAATGGTTGATGCGGATAAACCTGAAATAAAAAAAAAAAAAAAAACAGTCAGATGCTTCGAAAATATCGAATACTTACAATAACAGAAATACCTGATATATATTGCCAAATTGATCTAATTACCAATTGGCACATTATCAAAGTACTTTAACATATTTTCCTTCCACCTATCTATATTACAGTCAAATTATAGAATTATACGCGAAAAAAGATGTTTTGACAAGAAGATCATTCATTTTCACAAGTATAAGCAAGTTACAATATACATTGCAGAATATGCTCCGATTTCCCCTATCTAGCTTAAATTCAAACAAATTTTTCACTAAAATCATGCAGAAACCGCAACGAATAATTCAATAAAATTCAAAAAAACCCTTGAACTGTCGCAAACTCCTTTCAAAATACACAATTATTCCGTAGAAATGCCAAGAATTCACACTGTCCAATAAAATCCAATTACTTAAAATTTTCAATGTTATTTTTGTACTAGATTCATTGAAAAACTGTATTTATTATAATTCAAATAACATTTATACATCAAACCCCCAAAATGATTGGAAAATACATAATACAGTAACAGAAATACCTGACACATATATTGCTAAATTGATATAATTACACCAATTTGTACATTATCAAAGAACTTTTTCACGTTTTTTCCTCCAAAGATTAACATTTCTAATAAGATTAAACGCGGAAACACTGTTCGAACAAGAAGATTTCACATTTCCACGAGTAAAAGCACATTATAATATACATTGCAAAATGTGCCCTAATCACCCTAATTATGAATAAATTCAAAATTATTTTTCACTAAAGTCATGCAGAATACTACAATGATTGATAATTCAATCAAAAAACCATCAAAAACCGCTCATAAATATGAAAAAACATCAATTAATATCAGTAGTGGATGGGTCACTACATCGTACCCCCTCCTCTTTTTCCTACTGACCCATCCACTACTGATATTAATTGATGTTTTTTCACATTTATGAACGGTTTTTGATGGTTTTTTGATTGAATTATCAATCATTGTAGTATTCTGCATGACTTTAGTGAAATAATTGAATTTTCATAATTAGGTGATTAGGCACATTTCAATGTATATTATAATGTCTTTCGTGAAATAAATCTTCTTCAACGTGTTTCCGCGTTTAATCTTATAAAAATGTTAATCTTTGGAGAAAACGTGAATTCTTTGATAATGTACAAATTGGTGTAATTAGATCAATTTAGCAATATATGTCAGTATTTCTGTAACTGTATTATGTATTTTCCAATCATTTGGGTTTGATTATAAATGTTATTTGAATATAATAATACAGTTTTTCAATGAATCTATACAAAAATAACATTGAAAATTAAGAATTGATTTATGACAGGTGAATCTGGTTTCTACGAATAATTATGTATTTTGAAAGGAGTTTGATGTCAGGTGAATTTTGAATTATTCGTTGCTTTCTCATGATTTAGTGAAAAATTTGTTTGAATTAGCTAGATAGAAATTGAGCATATTCTGCAATGTATATATCAGGTATTTCTGTTATTGTAAGTATTCGGTATTTCTGTTATTGTAAGTATTCGATATTTTCGAAGCATCTGACTGTTGTTTGACTAATATTCCTGTTTATGATAAACCTATAAAAAAGTGTTTTCATAAATAGATATAATATTATTTTGATATTTTAAGGCATATTTTTATGAATTGATCTGGATATTTCTGTAACGGAATTTTGTATTTTTGAATGATTTTTGGGCTTATATGGATTTTGTATGAATAACATAATTATTATCAATAATAAAATGGCTGCTTCGGAGAAGATATTGATGAATATGTAAATTATTTATTATTAGGTATCATAAATTGAAACTATTGACTTTATATTATGTGGTCCTGGAAAAGGAGTGATAGGTGTAAATTTGATAGGAGTAGGATTAATTCAGTTGATTGTGATTTTAAGAAGTAGAAATTTGGTCCGCAAACTCTGTATATGCTACTAATAAGGATATGTATGATTTGGCTAGGTTCAATTGGTGCTTAAATGGTCATAGTTCGAATTTTTTTGAGGTTGATTTTGATTGATTGTTGTTTAGAAAAGTAGGTATGATATTATACATTCCATGACGAGAAATTGTTGTGGACCTTGGAATCGAAAATGTTGTTTATTGTAAATTTTAAATGATTTTCTTTGACATCATTTGGTGAGTTGTATATTTTTTATCATTGTACCTAAAAGAAGACTCCCATTTTGAACAAGTATGATACACTGAAAACTGGTGAAGGATTTAGATGAAAACGAAACTTAAAAGATATAATTCATGATGTGGGTTGAGGATGAATGATGTAGTACTATATTGAGCTTCATGAATAACGTATTGTTTTGTGTAAGAAAGAATTATGACATGTTACAGAAGGATACAAATGATAAATATTAATGTGTATGTAAGATGCTGATATATTGGAGAAAGCTTTCTGGAATTGAAGATTAACTTGAATATCCTTGAGAATATATGACAGATTTTGGATTCATTTATAGTTTCTGTATGGATGAAATATCTGCTTTGAGGAAATAAGTGGAAAAAATAGTGCCATAATATGTAAATTGTACGTAATTAGGAATTAAAATTGAAATTATTGATTTTATGCTGAGTGGTCGTGGAAAACGTGTGATAGGTGGAGATTTGATGTGAATAATATCAATTCAGTTGATTTTGATGTTGGAAATGGACATTTGCTGTGAAAATTCTGCATATGTTGTTAATAAGGATAAATGCTGTATGATTTGGATGGGTTCAATTGTGAATTGAAAGTGTATTGTTGAAACTTTTGAGGTTGATTTCGATTGATTTGTTTTGAGAAAAACATTTATCAAGTTCCTTGAACTCGAAAAAGTTATTCACTGGTAGTTTTTTTTTTATATCACTTGGTGAGTGGCTGTTTTTATTATTGAACATAAAATAAAGAAGATGCCGATATTCATACAAGTATGACCCATTGGCAACTGGTGTATGTTTTAGATAGAAAGAAAACTTACTGGACTTGATCTCTGGATTGAAAATGGATGTGAAAGTACTATATTTTATGAATGTTGTATTGTTTTGAGTAAGGAAAAATTATGACGTGTACCAGAAGGACACAAATAATAAATATTAAAGTGTATACAGTTATATATGGATGTGTGAGTGTGTGTATGCGTGTGTAGTTTGACAGATGTTGATATATTGGGGAATGGTTTCTGAAATCATGGTAGATGAGAACATTATAGAATCATGTCATATTTTCTATTGCATGTGGATAAGTGATTGATGAATGCAATTACTACGAAGTTATTCTGAGGATAAATATAGTATAACTCGTTTTGTAGATCTGAAAACAAAGGGGTCATGAAATTAATGATTCATTGAAATGGCTGTTGGAATCTGAAGCATAACAACCGGTACAAAACAGGTGAAAAAGCAGAACTCACATAGTTCTGGTTGAACTATATTAAAAAAATATTATCATCAATATAAAGCGAACTATCAAAACCCCCGGAACTCGAGTGTAAAAAAGTTTACTGCGAATATTTGGATATGATTTGGTTTGGTGACCTTGGTATCGAATAATATAATTAGAGATATCTAAACGGGAGCAAACGGTCAAAACATGTGACCCACCTCTCCAAGAGACTTAGTTGGTTCTGGATAGGTATTGTTAATATGGAAGGATACTAGTAGAGATATCTAAACGGAAGCAAACGATCAAAACATATAACCCAACTCTCCAAGAGATTTAGTTAGTTTTGGTTAGGTATTGTTAATATTGAAGAATACTACTAGAGACATCAGAATCAAACAAAACTATTGAAACTGTATTTTTTTCTTTGGATGGCTACAGGTGGTCACGAAGGGTCACGGATGGTCACGGATGTTTATGGATGCTCACGGTGGACACGCAGGCCGACTAGACAAGGATAGTCACGAGGATCATTGCGAAAAGTATACGGATGTTCACGAGTGATCACCGATGGCAATGCAGGCCGACTCGACAAGAATGGTCACGATGATGATAGAAGACGTTCAAGGGTGGCCACGGAAGGTCACTCGGGTCGACCGGAGAATGATGGTCACGGGGATGCTCGCGGAAGGTTAACGATGTTCATGAATGGTCATGAGTTGTCACGGATGTTTATGCGAGCCGACTGGACAAGGAGGGTCACGAGTGGTCACGGATTGTCGTGTTTGGTCACATATATTCGAGATTGGTCATGTCTGGTCACACTAATGTGTGTATGTATGTATGTATGACTGTCCTGGTGAGCAGGTATCCTAGGTAGGAGATCTAACTTCTGTAAAAATCTTGTTATATGTGCAGAAAAGAAAAATGAATACATAATAGAAATGGGGAGATTCAGTAGTAAGATATTTATGTCAGCCACGTAAGATATATACGTCAGATATGTAACCCATTCCTCCTGATATTCCTGGACATCATGGCCGCGGGACCAAAAGTACCCAAATGAACCTTCATAAGAAAAAGCATGGGATTTTGAGCCAGAACTCTCATAGGTACACTACTTTGGTATAACAGTAATCAATTGTTTTTATCGAAAAGAATGGAAAATTATACAAATGCGGAATTATCGGAAATGCATTTTGTCCATGGTCGAAGTAATGGAAATGGTCGGCAAGCTCGACGATTGTATGCTGAGTTGTATTCAGGACGTGGGGTACCACATCACACAATATTTGCTCGCCTTAACCAACGTTTGCGTGAAAATGGTACATTTGAGAAACAAACGGCTGACTGCGGGCGCCCTCGAGAAGTACGAACTGTGCAACTAGAAGAAGCAGTTCTCGAGTTAATTGCGGAGTCACCTGAAACAAGTACTCGGAAAATTGCCAACATACTGAATGTAAGCAACTTCACTGAAGTTTAAAATTCTTAAAGAACAGCAATTGTTCCGTTTCATATTCAACGTGCGCAAGCTCTACTACAAAGATACTTTTTTTCGCGCCTAGTTTTTTGCCATTGGATTCTTCATCAAATCGCTTAAATTCCTAATTTTTCAAGTGGCGTTTTGTTTACTGAAGAGGCTGATTTTGGACGACAGTGTATACGAAATTTCTATAACAATCACATCTGAGCTGAGGAAAATCCATATGGAATCTTTGAAGCTCATTTTCAGCATCAGTTTTCAGTTAATGTATGGCTTGTGGTACTTGATGACCATTTAAGCGGTCCATATTTCCTCCAACAACGACTAACAGGCGGCTCTCACCTTCCTACAGGAAGAGTCACCTGTTCTGCTTGAATAAATTCCTCTACAGCTGAGACAACACTTCTGGTTCATGCATGATGGTGCACCACTCCATTGTAGCATTATTGTACGTAATCACTTAGATACACTATATCCAAATCGTTGGATAGGTAGCTCGATCTCCGGATTTAAATCCTCTAGATTTTTGCATATGGGGTTTTCTTAAGTCATTAGTTTATTCCACTGCCGTCGAAAATGTTGAGGACCTGAGGAATCGATCAATCCATCAAATGATGGATGTGCTCTATGTTCACATAACGATATAAGTAGATTTCCATGTTGATGGCCTATGACTCGAATCAATGTTTTTGCTGGGATATAATGATATTCTCCTGATTAATGGAGAAATCCGAGGATACTATCAGTCACAAGGTATATTGCAATGGCACCCACATCACTTAGTGCTTGACTACCAGTGACAGAAATATTAGTCACATGATCAAGACGATTTGGAGATAGCAGCCACTTGAAAAGAGGAGTTGAATGCTATCGAAATAATCCACCCTCCAGATGAGTGGGTACTCCAAGTAAACTATAAAACAACATCCCAAATCGAACAGAAACAACAAGAGGAGTTCCAGGAACCACCGATCTGTTACTGCTCCAACAGTAAAATTATCAGAGAAATTGATCACTAATTGATATTATTATCAAGAATCATTGCAAATGTCAACCAAAATTGAGCTTTCAAAATTCATATGACTCGAATAATATAATACAAAATGTTACTCTTGATACTGCAAAATTAATTTCGTTCGATGTACAGAATCTATTCCCAAGTATATTTCCGGTTGATACTATTATTCTAGTCAGAGAGTCAGTTGTGGCCGAGTACAAAAAATAGAGAATTATTTCACATAAAATATCTCAATACAGAATTAAATTAACAGGAAATGAAAAAATAATTGGAAGAATCAAATTAGGACAGTAATTCAGTAATCATAGTTTTTTTAACCCGACTTCACCCATGGAATTTGTTTTTTCTTTCGTTATGGTGGGAGAAATACTTTTCGGAAATAATTTAGTATATTGTATTCACGGGACCACTCAGTTTCTTTGGTAGACATAGTACATACAGTCACACACATCTCCTAACTAGCAATTTACGAAACGAAATCAAATCTGAAAATGGAAAGACGTTAATTCTGCAGAAATTGTGATTTCGAAATATGTAGAACACCAGGTTATTGACAACGGAATGTAACTTAATTAAGTATATGGAGTTATCTTGGGCTGCATCCTGACCAGCTGCGGAGGCATAATCTCTATTGACGTACCAACGCTAGCTCATGTATCAGCGTCTATACAGTCAGCAATACCAGAACGTTGATATTCCTCTCTTAGTGTTGGAGGAAAAGCTCCGAGAAAAGGTGTTACGTCACATTTTGCAGGTCCGGCTCGGTTTTACTTGCTAGAAACTTATTCTCAAATTAGTACAAATTAACAAGAAAATACATTTAGAAAACGTACATGATTATGTGAAATATTAATTTGTATTGTTTGGTGGAATATATACTCTACAAAAGAGCAACTTGATATTTTGGATTGATGATATCTAGATGTATCATCCACGGACAAGGTCGTAGGGTTATTGTTTAGGTGTTGCAGAGTGAGTTGCTCTATTACTCGCGAACAAAGCGAGCATCTGAAATGTTTGTTTTATTATACAGGGTGGCCCATCGAAAACGTCCCGCAAGGTATTACAGGGTGGGAAAGAATGTTTCGGCAAAATCCAAAAACACGTCGAGATTGTTTGTCAGGGGGACACATTTTGACGCAAAAAGCATTGTAAAACTTTCAACCCCTAAGTAGGGAGTCATCAAATTTCAAATGGGAAGGGGGGTCAAGTGATAACTCATAAGGAGAGGCGTATCATTCCCTATACAGTGCTGCTTAGTTTTTGGAAATAGATCCACTTTTTTACAAAATATGGAGCGTTCAAACTCTAACAATAATGTGTGACGAAAAATGCAAAAATCGAATCGATGCAATTGTACTTTAAAACTTATTTATTAGTCAAGTAAATGCTCGAATTGCTGTCCGCCAACCTGCACACAGTTGTACAAGTTATTTTCAAACCGTTGTCGTACATTCTGGAGTATTTGCGGTGTCACTTCGCGACATACGTCAATAATTCTTCTTTGCAACTTTTCTAATGTGTCTGGTGGTGTTCTGTAAACAAGGCTTTTTAGGTGTCCCCACAAAAAAAAATCTGAATGACTTAAGTCGGGTGACCAAGGTGGCCATTCAATTGTGCCCCGTCGTCCTATCCATCGTCCTGGAAACGTGTCATTTAAATAATTGCGCACATTTTGAGAGTAATGCGGAGAAGCTCCGTCTTGTTGGAACATCAGTTCCTGTTCATTGTATGCGGGATCGTTCTCAATGATATTTGTTAGAGCTGGGTCGATGGCATTTTGTGGTAAATCCAAGTATATATTGCCTGTTGAATTTCCAGGAAGGAAAAAAGAACCTACAATGGAATTTCCAAAAATACCAACCCACACATTAAACTTCTGGGGGTGTTGCGTGTGTGACTCGTGGAAAATCCTTGGATTGGTGTTAGCCAAGTAACGGCAATTGTGGCGATTCACTAAACCATTTAGGAAGAAGGATCTTTTGCCCGAAAAACACACATTAAATAGTAAATTACCATTGTTTAACGCTCGCTCACTCATAACTTCGCAAAATTGCAAGCGACCATCACGTGCACTAAGCGAATTTTATAACGATGGAATTTGTATTTTTTTAATACCCGTTGGACACTAGTACGAGACACACCCGTCGCAATGGCCAATTGTCTTGTACTTAGCGTACTATCTACTGCAACTTGGCCCAATACTGCTATCTCCGTAGGTTCATTTAGTACTTGATTTTCAAACTGCCTCTTTTTGTTATGAACCGAACCTGTTTCGCGAAATTTTGTCACCAATTCGCGAACAATTTTTCCAGAGGTATGTTTGTCAGGATGCCGTTGGTTAAACAACCCCGCGACCCGATTTCCACATGCATCGTTTTTGAAAAAAAGCTCAATAATTTCCACTCTTTCTGCAATTGAATACACCATTATGATAAATTTTAAAGTCAACAATTTCTAAACACGTTAACCCCGACAGGTATCTAGCAACTACTTGACATAATTTAAACGTGCAGAAAGAAACCCGATAATTTTTCACTCAATAAAATGAGCCAAAAAAATCTGCAAATCGGCAAAAACAGCGAATTTATTTGAAGGAATGTATTTCAATAATACCTACGATAAGTTTTAAAGTACAATTGGATCGATTTTTGCATTTTTCGTCACACATTATTGTTGGAGTTCCAACGCTCCATATTTTCTAAAAGGGTGGATCGATTTTCAAAAACTAAGCGGCACTGTGTAGAGAATAGAAGCTCCTTCTGATGAGGTATCATTTGACCCCCTTTCCTATTTGAAATTTTTTTTGGGATGACACCCCTACTTAGGGGGTTGGAAGTTTTACTATGCTTTTTGCGTCCAAATGTGTCCCCCTGACGAACAATCTTGACGTGTTTTAGGATTTTGCCGAAACATTCTTTCCCACCCTGTAATGCCTTGCGGTACGATTTCGAGGAGCCACCCTGTATATTCTACAGTAGAATCATTCGACTAACGAGGTATAATAGTAGTTATAACAACGCCACGGTCCGTTCTGAGCCAAGCAACATCGGGTGCGTTTAGTACTTGGATGGGTGACTACCTGACAAGGAAGGTGCGTAGCGTAGTAGCATATTCGCAGCTGCAGGCGTCTCATTAATGAGCACGAATTAATACGATAGATATGCCGTCCTTCGGAGGGGATGTTAAGATGGCGGTCCCGAGTTTATAGATGTTGAGCTCGTTGAAGAACCCTACCTCTGAAACAACAAAGAATTCGACAAAATTTCCGGTTGGGGGAACGTGCTCACCGGGGTCGGGTTTAGCCCTGGTCGCAGAAATAGGCCGCCGTTAAATAAAGCAATGAAAAAAATTACACGGTCGTTAGTTTATTTATTTATGTGCAGGAGGAGTGGGTAGTTTCATCAGTAGCAAATGAAGTTAACTTGGACAAAATAATTTTGTACGGTGTTTTGGTACTTCTTTTCTTGTAAATAAATACAAATCTATTGCAAATGGGGATGATTATTAAATGACCTGTCTATTCGGCAGAATGAGAAAGTGCTTATAAGTTAATTGTTCATTCAATAAGTTGTGAAGCTGTAAGAAAGTTATATGTAACTATGCCGGTGAATTCTGTTAAAGGCAGATCCGGAGACACACCTCTCGCAGGGGCAGGGGGAAAGAGGCAAATGTCCCGGGGCCCGGAGGCTGCATGAAACATTAAAAACCATATTATTCAATGCCCACACCTAATACCCAAGTGAGGCCAGGCAGACACTGCCTATATGTCTTTAAGATCCATTAACCTTCATTTTTACGGATCGCGACTATATTCGGGGGACGTTACCATCGATCTAAGTAAAGAAATTAATCATATCAAAACTCTTCAGTCCACAAACTTCGAAGACAACATGCACTACTCCATAAGATTTTCAAAAGAAAGTACAGAACTTGTTTCCAAATGTTTGCGTGGCAATTAGGATATTTTGTTCGATACCAGTGACCGTAACCAAAGCGGAGAGATCATTAAGTTCTTTGGCCAGAATAAAAGATCACTGGCGTTCGACTATGGGACAGACACTACTCAATGGTTTGGCAATGCCCTCAATCGAGTCGCAATCAGCTAGACAGCTGAATTTCGAAAAAATAATAAATGATTTTGCCATCAAAAAGGTCAGAAAAGTAATTTGTTTTGAAAACCTTATTGTACCTAATGTTAAAAATTATATAGTTCCATTTATTTATTAAACTTCTACAAGAGTTTACATCTGTATTTAATATCTGTCCCGCTTGGGCCTCGGGAGGATAGAATTATTTTGAAATAAAACATTGACAGTTATTTAATAAACTAGTGTATTGATGGTGGCGATTAATGATCGAGAAATTTTAACGCGAGAGCGAAGCGAGCACGTTAATGTTCGTTCCTGGGGTCAACGTGAAATTTTCGATATCCATTTGCTTGAACTAGGAGGAAACTTACAATATTTGGATTTTGAAATACATAAATTTGACAACGTGAAAGTAATATGATTTGAATAGTATTTGAATTCGTATATGTTTAGTTGCCTATACCCCAACGATGCTGGATAAATCGACCATTAATAGGTTATTAATGGTCGATTTCCGTGTATGTTTGGTTGCATATATCACAATTATGCATTAATAGAGAAATTGAACGTTAATAGGGGTCATTACCGATTGATTTCGTGTAGATTGAACATATCCGTTAATACGAGGTCGCCGGAAAAAACATTTTTAGGGCTGTGCGGAGTCAATTTGATCGGTCAATTCAACAGTCACTTTACCGGTCAATTGACCAAGTGAAATATTTGACCCCAATCAATTGAGCGGTCCTCCACCAAACGCAAGTCGTCCTAGTCAAAGCCCGGGTGAGCGGTCGTTTCGAATGGTAACGCCCAGGAGAAAAATTAAACATTTGTAGCGCCAGGCTGGGAAACGGTGGAGAGCTCCAACTGCAGACTAATTTGTTGTATTGCTTCCTGCCAAATTTAGTTCTTATTCATCGGATATATTTTGAATGCCAAAGTTTTGAACTCTGACATTTTTTTATTTTTGACAGATGACAGTTGGAGAAATAATTTTTTATTGAAGTGCTTTCCAATAACATATTGCAAGTCAAGCTCCGTGCGATATAGTTTCCAGCTGAAAACTAATGGTCGCATTCGGGGTAGTAATTGTATCTTCATATCAAATTTCAGCTCGATTGGTCAAACGGTTCAGCAGTTATCGTGGAAGATTACAGACAGACAGATACACATATAGACTGACTTTATTCTGGAAATGGTCTCAATCGTCTCGGGGGACCTACAAACGGATATCTACGTCGATATCTCGATTTGTTTTTTCGCATGATTACATTACTTGTTCACGAAAAATCCTTTTTTTTAACAATTGCATCAAGCTTCAATTATAAATTATGGTTTAATGGTATTGAAAAAAAGAACAGTTCATATTCTCAATGAATATTCAATCCATTACCAAGCCAACGCCCTCAGTTGGATTATATTTAAAAAAAAAAGATGGTATAAATAGAAAAGAAAAGTAGGCAGGTAGGCCCGGCAGCATACTCTGCCCCAGGCCCAGGCTCTCTCCGGTTAAAGGTACTACATTGATTTGTATTTGATTGCTGTGTTGTTCACATTCCCTGTGAGTCCATTAGTGATTATTTTATCCATCTGTAAGTATATGCAATCACTAACAATTCCTCACCATTACGAACGATTTCATTCGGATATCAACAGGTTTTTCTTGAAATCAAATGTAAAATCATCTGCGACTGAAAGTTTCGTATGGTGTCACTTCCGATTGTGTAGGGGACGGACTGTATACCTAAATGCCCTCCTGCGCTAGATATAGCGAACATGAGAATATACCAAAGTAAAATTGGGAAGATCTTATTGTATTACGCTCTGAGTGAAACGATAACGGGGATGAAAAATACCCACTCTCCTCATCCCATAGGTGTTTAAATCGTTTTGCTGTAACAGTTCCACTGAATCATGTTGAATTATGGAAAATAGCGGGCACATACTTTGCATACACATCGCACATCCATCCTGGATAAAAGTGTTTGAAGATCGAATATAATAAGATTAATACAAAATAGATCTAAAGGATAACAACTAATGGATTTGAACTAGCTGATAATAGACCGTGGGATAGTGACATATTTTGAGATACGATTTTATTCAGTATGCCTTTTAGAGGACAATATTGTCCGTATATCCTCATGATAATAATGCATGAATCTAGGAGTCGTCCTAGGTTCTTCATATTGAAAAATAATTCGTCATTTGTTCGAAAATTATGTATTTTGGCACGATTCTAATCAGGCTGCCATGTATTTTGTAATGAGTTAAAAAACACATTCTTCGGAAAACCATTGGCATACCGTTTAGGCCAGTAGAGATAGACATGATTTTCCCAAAATTTAATAACAATTCCAAAAGTTTCAAAACTTTAGTAGAGTGAAGAGGACTTTCATATGATTTTCCAACCCTTTTTTCTGAACGAAAGATGTTAAAATCAGGATTTAATGAATTTTCACATTATTAGCGCGGAAAAATTTGCAAAAGTTCTGCAAACTTCCGGAGTTTTTTGAAATAGCAATTTACATCCTTTGATAAATTTGCAACCACTAGTACAAATCGGAAATGTCTGTTTTATGGAAAAAAAATTGTTGTTAGTCCTAATTTTTCGATGAAAATTCCAAAAAGTCTGCAAACTCCAAAAATAACTGAACTGAAAAAGAGTTTCAATTTGCAACCCCTTGCGTCAAACGGAATATATATTTTTTTATAAAATTGTTTTTTTTCAATGAAATAAGTATCGGAATTATTACAAAAGATTCAAATAATGGTTGCAAGTGGGGATGTCCAGGCGTAGAATGTTTTCATTAATTTGCAACCTCGTCTGCAACACGGAAATGAGGGTGAAATCAAAAGAAAAATATTTTCGTATTTGTACTCTACCAAAAAAAAGCAGAAGTTTTGCGAATCGCACAGACAACTCATTTTACCAATTGGTGGCAGCATAAAAATCAGCAAACTATGTTACAATGCGGAACATTGGGAATTAAAATAATATTTATTGTTGCAATCGCACAGACAACTCATTTTACCAATTGGTGGCAGTATAAAAATTAGCAAACTATGTTACAATGCGGAACATTGGGAATTAAAAAAATATTTATTGTTGCAATCGCAGAGACAACTCATTTTACCAATTGGTGGTAGTATAAAAATTAGCAAACTATGTTACAATGCGGAACATTGGGAATTAAAAAAATATTTATTTTTGCAACACCTGTGTTATCTGAATAATAAATACTTTTATATATCTGATAAATGACATTTATTGTGTTACCAAGTTAACTATCGACTAAGAAGAAGCTCGTCAACGGTAGGTGAAATCATTCAATGTTAAAAGCTAACGTTTTCGATACGAATTCAAAACATCATATTACAATTTGGAATGTGAATAAAAAAATACTCTTGAGTACGTTTGATGGAGGATCGAGAACCTTTCGACACGTTTTCATAACTTTCTTGATTCATCAAAAAATGGAGGAAATATTGAGATTTAAAAAACACTTGTACAGTTGACATTAGTACGATTAGCCTACAACTGTGTTACGTCACAGTGTTTTGTTTACAGAGTATTAATGCACAGCAGTTCAATAACATGTTTTTTGCCAGATTAACAAGAAGACTGACAATTGTATTTTTCTGATAGATAAATATATAACTTACCAAAAACAATGCACATTCATCTAATAGTCCTAGAGCTAGACTGGAATAGATTACATTTCAGTCCTCCATTCGGATTCAATAGAATTTTTCATGCGAAACCACAATTGGAGTTAGAAAGTAGAGTCGAAAGGTAAATTATTATTTTATTTTATTCAAGAAATACATATTTGTAAAAATTGAATTTGAGATGTGATATCGATTTCACAAATTTTATTTTTCAGCAACATTTCTGTTTGACGATGAATATTATGTACTTGCGAGATATACAATCGATAACGTTTTCATATCCTTACTTCCATCGAGCATCGATTATTAATTTTAAAATATCGTCGATTGCTATAAAGTCATGTTGTGACAAGTGAAAATTTTAAATGAAGAATGATTGCATGTCATTTCTAATGCGATACAAAATTGATGTCTTCCATTCAGCCATTCAGCAGAATTTATCAAAATTTTGTATTCTTTCGACTGTTGCATTCGAAAATATTAGATTAAAGTTATTTCGCTGATGAGTCTGAGATCAATAATCAGTTTCAAATCTTTTAATGGTTATCTTCGGATACAATCTCAATCAACCAGTATAAAGTATAACAGATATACGCGATTGATAATGAAGTATTCAACTGGACGGTCTAATATATTTCTCAAACCTATTTGCAAAATGTTTGCAATTTATGGCCAAATTATAAAATCAATTATACAAAAAAAAATGTTCCGTAGAACAATGACGGTTGCAAATCTCTTGCGTCACGTAAAATATTAGTTGTAATTTTAATCGCAATTTGCAGAACTTTTGTAATATTTTGTTGTAAAAATGCAAAAAAAAATATATTGGTGGATAAATAGGTTCCGTTTTTCTATGAGGTTGTAAAGTTACATATCAACTAAGACCGATATTCACTTTATTTGCAACCACAATAAAAAACTTTTGTAATTATTTCAATGCTTGTGTGTATTGAAAATGGGAGTGTCGATGAAAAAAATTGATAAATAAATGATGCGTTTTTCAGAAATGGCTGCAAATTTACGTGAATATTAAAAAAAAAAATCCGTTCACTTGTCAAATTTGCAGAACTTTTGTAAATAAAAAAAAAATACAATGAAAAACTTAAACACATGACAAAAAACAAGGTTCCAAACTCAATGTATGTTGTAAAACACCATTACTATAGGTATGCCTAGTTTGCAGAACTTTTAGAATTTTCAGTGCAATAATAAAGCATGAAAACGTTTTTTGCAATTAAAACAATGTTCCGTTGATCGCAGACTTCTGCAAAATTTTATAGTTTGTTTTTATTAATGCACTAACATACCATTGAAGTTTGAAAACTTTTGGAATTAATGTTAATTGATTGTCTATATCTACTGGCCTAGTTAGCCGAAGGGCTAGTATGGTCACGTGAACTTGTATTTGAGTCAATTTTCTGCGTTTTTAAACAGGCTGCCATTGATAAGTATTCAAGTTCTTGTTATAAAACTGCCTAAAAAAAGATGGCATACCGATTGCGTATGCCAAAGTACTGTTTACATTGCAAAAATTTTGAACAGTCATGGAATAACATTCCGTGATTTTACGCTGTATGCCATTCTATTTTCATACAGTTTATGGTAACGTATGATGTATATGACATTGGCATATCGTTGGAGAGAGTAAAAACTAGAAGCATACGTAAAAAATATTGCAAAATATAAACAAAAATGTCTGCGTTTTTAAGCAGTATTTCTTTCTGGAATAACAAATGGCATACCGATTGATAAGATCAAAGCTTGTCAAAAATATTAAAAAAAGATGCGAATATTGAAAAAACTTGTGTGAGATAAACGTGACTTTTTCTGAGGTTTATAAAAATAGAAAGAAAAAAGAGAATTTACGAAAATAGTGTTTATTGGAAATCAACCATATAAATTAAAATTATGGATTAATTTTTTTCCATCATTGGACAATATCTATTTCGAAGTTTGACTCTTCATTTTCTCCTTCTCGTTTGTCACTGTCTACGTCGATTTCATCATCTTCATCATCATTGAAGCCGTCATCATCAGCATCATCATCCAAGACTGCGATCATTTCGCTCTCATCGTGCACCTCGCTTTCATGATCTGTAAATAATCATAGGTATTTCACATTCAATAAGGACCTTCAATAATCTGTGTTAATGACAAGTGACGGTTATTATGTTTTTTCTATTACCTTCTGTATGGTTCGGTTCAATGGAGACTCCATAAACGAATTGCGGAACCTCATTGCCTTCAAATCAATGGAAGGTGTACGTATTACTCGGCTCTATCATCCAGCCAAATTCTGTTGGATTTAGGGTGCTTGGATTGGACAAGTATGCATTGCTCTACATATCACCAATGTATGCCGTTTGCAATATATGTTGTTGGAGTTCTTTACGGCATGGTGGTAGAATGCATGCATCGAAATTCAGGAGACTTTTTAAAAAGATTCGGTGCTATCAATCATGCAAATAACAGGTGAACAGATTAACTTGCGCCTCATTTATAGTCGTACATCGTTTGAGTCCGTTTTTTTTGCATACATTTTGCAAAAGAAATCCTCTATTATTGTAAATGAAGATGCGTAAAGCCTTTTGATAATCTTCGTTTGCTTTAAAAGTTTTCCACGGCAAACGCTAGTTCCTAGTGATTCGTATACTTTTCCAACATTTACGAATCCTGGGCTGTTACCAGTACCAAAAAGTAACCAAACTGTGAGAGGCTGTGACGTGTGTGCCATATTTCCCAACAAAATTACGAGGATGTCTGTATCGGAGAACTGTATAACTACATCGCACGAACCTTCTATTAGTCTCAAAAAAAAAGTGATTTTTGTGTCAGCTTTCTCATGGCCTTCGCACTTGTAATCGCTAATGATTTGGCAGGCAATAGATCCCTGATCGACTTTGTAGGAACAATACGAAGAATTCCTCAAATTTCAAATTTTTTGAATTCGCCACCGAAATCTGAAGGCCGAGTTTGCTCCGGACCTGAGGGGAAAAAATTATTCTCAAGTTCGAAACTTTCATAAATGTTTAGAACGTGTATTATATAATATGTAATCGGGATGAAATCTGTTTCGTGTCATTGAAAAAACCTGGTCGATCTCTACCCTCACCTCAATTTAAAGACAAAACTGAATACACTCTATTTAGTACCTATTAGGGTGTCCCAAAAAAATTGTTTTCTTCGACATGTGTGTATCGAATAAGTTCATTTTTGTGCTAAAACAAATTTCTGTGGAAGGGGAGCCCCGTAGCTGAATTTTAGAAGGTTGCTACGCAACTCAGGTACGGAATACAAAAGTCGCGTGAGCGACCTTCCAAAATTCAGCTACGGGGCTTCCCTTCCACAGAAATTTGTTTTAGCACAGAGATAAACTTTTTTTATCAACACGTGTGAAAAAAATTCTGTTTTTCAGGACACCCTAGTACTTAATATATGCTATATATCGTATTTTACCTGTAATGCAATAATTTGGACTGAAGTTGTCTCTGGAAACATGCTCGTTGTCCTTATATTGTCATCCTCAAAGTATGGGAAACTTTTTTTCGACAAATAGTTATTCTTGGTAAAAGGTTGTGCATCCCCTAAAACTGAACATGCACCCATAAAATATAGTGAAACAGACGTAATATAAAAATTTATTTTGAGACAAGAGTAAAGTACCCTTATTTTGAAAAATTTCGGGAAATGTTCTTTAGAAAAGTTGTTCAGCATTAAAAAATACATCTAGATTTGAAGTCATAGGCCATCTAAGTGAAGTTTTATTTTTTTACCCATTTTTCTGAAAACGATAAATAGACAACATCTTGTATAAGACGGTTTATTTAAAAAATCACAAAACATGAAAATAAAATAAGTATTTTGGCACAAACTAATTAAATTTATTTTGTGGAGTTTTTCTTGTCCAAAATAATTGTTTTAAGTTGGCTTTGAAAACAAACGAATGTTTGACATTAAGTACTTGACATATTTGCTAAATATTCATTACGTAGTTATTGTTATTGGTTATTTTGTTAACGTTTGATAATGAGTACTATTTAAATAATATTAAGATGCTTACAAAAGAAGAAAAAGTTGAGATTATATTGTTGTGTGGGAAAAATACTCCAAGCAGACAAGTTACGAACATTTTTAATGCCAGGCATCCTAATCGCAGTGTAAAACACGAATCACACTAC
This sequence comes from Gonioctena quinquepunctata, assembly GCA_018342105.1. Lineage (NCBI taxonomy): Eukaryota > Metazoa > Arthropoda > Insecta > Coleoptera > Chrysomelidae > Gonioctena > Gonioctena quinquepunctata. Next base: position 108,069 of record JAFIRS010001087.1, read on the forward strand.
AGTAACCCGTATTTCAAATGAAATTGAAGAAACAGGCAGTATTAATAACAATTTCAAAAACCTCACACACTTGCAAAAGCATCTATAGAAGTGGAAGAGGAAATGTGTTTAAAAATTATGTACCTTTTACTACAGTACAAACAATTTTAAGAAAAAATAAATTCCAAGTTCTTAAACCAAAATTTATGAATACTTTAAAAGAAAGGGATCTCATTCCAAGATTTGAGTTTTCCGCATGGTATCAGGGAGAATACGAAGAAAACGCACGGTTTCCAATGAATATTTTATGGACTGATGAAGCAGCATTCACAACTAATGGAACAGTAAGTTCACAGAACTGTAGATGGTGGGCTACAGAAAACCCTCATTTCACTATAGAGTGCAAGGACCAGTACTCATTTAAGGTAAATGTCTTTTGTGGACTGTTAAACAATACTGTGATGGATCCCTTCTACATTGATGGAAACCTCAATGCCAACCGATATTTGATATTTTTACAAGATTTATTACCAATTTTAAATCAAATGCCGCCGTGGACAAACAGACAGAATCAGTTAGATGGAGCTAGTGTTCACTGTAGTGTAGCAATTCGACAATTTTTTAAATGAAACATCTAATGGAAAATGGATAGGATAGCGCGCTCACCAGATTTAATCCCAATGGATTTCTTCTTTTGGGGTTTATTGAAGAACGAAGCTCACAAACATCGTCCTTTTAGGAATAGATAACATTTAAAAACTGTCATTACTAATTGTGTGAGGGCCATACAACCGGAGCACATTACGAATGCAGTCAACGATTGTGTAAGAAGAACCGAACTGTGCATGTTGCGGGATGGACATCATACTGAGATGTAAAATACTTTTGACGCAGCTGGCGGAGTTCGAAATCGAATGTTTCTTCACAACAAATTTCTGAAAGTTATACTTATTTTCCGAGCATTCGTTTATCATTTTTATTCGCATGTTCTCTCCAATATAACGGTCCTGCGACAGGAGACCAACTCGGCAAAGTCGGAAAATCGAAATAGTAAGAAAGTTTTATTACATTTTTTAATATGATAACCCGCACAACTTGTATGCCATTTTCATTTTAACAAAGTAAATTATCAACTTTGATTATAAACCAATAGGCCATACTGAATATAAACAAGGATGTTTTTCCATAATTTTGCAATTTTTTTTACAATATTTTATATGGAAAACTAGCACAACTTGTATGCCGTTTCTTATTTCCCCCACATATACCATGGTTATAATAAACATAACAGGCTTAATACCGACCCCGGTGAGCTCACTTCCCCCAACCGGAAATCTATATCTACTAAGCTGCAGTGGTACGGGGCTTAATAACGCGAACGTTCCTTGCAGGCAGTGGCCACCCATCCAAGTACTGATCGCGCCCAGTCGTGCTTGACTTCAGATATCAATAAGAGTCTCGTAAACCTGGCCAGCTGGCTGTTTCGTCCGATAATGATATTTTCATAGTCTGTCTTCTTTTCTTGGTGAGGTGTTCGTGAATGATCTACACAGTATAGCTCTCATTAAATTTTTCCACAGCTCAGGGTCGAGACAGATGTTTGTCTGTCTCTTTTAGCTCTTTAATTTTAATGAAATGCCAAACCAAGTTTTGTCTAAAACATTTCTTCAGTAATGACGTGATGATACACTCGCAACAATTTTTAATTTTTCTCCCATCATATGAAAGCGTTCAACCTCACATTATCACGATATCTGACATATAATAGATTTTTCATGTGCCATTTTGATCCCCTGAAATTAACATTTAAAATATACATTTTACCATCTTTATTTCAGAAATATATAGTTTTGGGTCATAAATTTCTATAAGTTGTGTCATATATTATAACTTTCTAGGTACACCGCGACAGACAGACATCGAGTGTTCCGTTTTCACTTTTCGTCCAGACATTAAAAACGTAGTTTTAGAAATAGACACGGAGTTTTATTTCGAACCGTCTCCGAGAGCTTCAGAAAGTGAGGCCAGAAGTTAATTCAGTCGATCGATAGAATTAGGTATTCTGAGCGTAGCTAGAAAATCTTTAAACGGGCGTTCTGGGTTTTGCGGCTTATACAGGGTCACTAGTTAAATGCGCACCATACGGCATTTTTTAAATTGATTGGTTTGAGTTGATAGCATGGAATTCTCGTTCAAAATATTGATTTAGTTTATCAAAAAAAAGTATTTTAATATTTTACTATTACAGAAAGTATTTCAGTGATTTTCAGTATTACAGCCCTTATTAATATTTTTCAATCAATTGGTTGTCTTACTGTGATTTGCTGAAAGTGATAGTCTAGGAATAGAATATTTTGAAAGAATGAAAAGAATTTGTATTCAAGAAGTGTTTTTCATCATTTGAATCCGTTTTAGATCTTCCATATTCCCTCTGAATATACTGAGAAAATTGTTCTAAATTAGCAAAGCGAAGTACTATCAGATTTTTAGGACCAATACCACAATACGCAGAAAGAAACCCGAGAAAGCGACGTTTCGAGAAATCGCATGTGCCAATTACGAGTGATGTCTCGTTAATTAGAACTCGACTGATGTCTTGTCGTACTCCTCAATTTATAGTGGTGGATGGGTGGGTATTTGTATTACGCCTGATCACACTTTAACTCACCTAGCTTCGTGTATAGCTTGAAAATCTCGTTGATGGATCCGTTGTTACCGTTTCTCAGTTGCGATTGGTTCCTCTGTTTGACTAGTCGGTGAGCCAAGAAGGATTTCTAGGTTGTTGATAGTTTTTGGACTGTGTGATCGCTTCTCTAGTTGTTCTTGAATATAAGTACATGTCACTCATTGATGATCATGTATTTTCAAAATTAATGGTGTGTCCTGTCATAAGTACATGTTGGAAAAATGGAGATGTGTGTTCTATATTTCTTATAGATAGTTTGTGTTCTTCTTTGTGAATGTTCTTCTATTTGTTTGGTCATTATACGTCTTCTTGTAGTCTCCACGAGGTATTTGGTATACCTTGGTATTCAGAGGTCTTGAGATCTCGGAGAAGGGACTTGTTGGGTGTATTGTAAACGTTATTTTAATATTATGCCGGCGAAGAACTCTGCTAACCCTCTGTGGTTCCCTCTATATAAGGTGAGAATGTTATTCCCATCGATGGTCCTGAATCCGTATTTTTTTCTGTCAGATTTGAATGCTGCTGTCATAGTTTTTTTGAAGTATCCATTCATCTGAAGGGTTATTTTGATGGTGTTCAACTGTTCTTGTATGTGGTAGTCATCCGCCAATATTCTTGATCGTAGTGTTTTCGCTACTGAATGACCTTATTGAGGGTATTGATCCAATTTCTTCTAGATCAAAACATTCAGGAATGCCAGCTGATTATTTTATTCCCGGTGAATTTTATACCAGGATGGATTCCATCAGGGTGATAAAAAAATGTTGAGTTTTTTTATATCCATGTGGCCAAATCAAGAGAATATCATCAACATATCTCAGATTTTGTTTGAAACTTGATGATACGACTGCTTTCATATCAACTTTCCCCATGAATAGGTAAGCGATGACCGGTGATAATGGTGATCTCATTGGTGCTCCCTCTACTAGAGAAGTTATCGAAATCGGAAAGCGACCACATAGTTTGAATGAAAGGGATGGCAGTCGGAAACTTTCAACAATCTGGAAATCCATCTTGACCCACCGACAAAAGTGAAACAAAGGAACACAATTCAGCGACCCAATCAAAACGGAGATCCAGATCCATAAACGAGTATTTTCGACAATACATGAAGGTGTGACAGATATGCACACCCAGGTGTGACCATCTACCTAATAAATTGAGTACCGCACGAAGAGATCAGTCGAGTTTCAATGAACGAGACTTCACCTGAAGATTGCCGATGATGCCAAAACGTGAAATCTTACCTTTTGAGGGTGAAAATTATTGAACAACTTCTTAATGTGGTATTTAAGAAGTTGTTCAATAATTTTCACCATGATGGTTTTTCAACAATGCACTTATCACCGTGGGCTGCAAGTATGTGCTGGGTATTCAAATTCAATGGTCATATACCAAACAGTATTTCTAAATATCACACAGTGTGAACTCTGTTCCTATAATTTTCACGTAGAAAATGTATAACTCAATAAGTAATCATGTTGTACACCAAATGCAGCTGCAGGAGATATTTCTATTCTTTGTATTGATTTGGATAGGTACTGAATGAGAAGCATAGATACATTTTATCAAAAATCATGTTTTTTCTTGATTTTAACTAGATTGAGGTAAAGTCGCACCCTGCTCAAGAATTAGGAAATGAATCATCGATCCTCTGCCAGAGTCTTGCATCTTTTGGAATGAAATTTAAGTCTGAAGATTCAATAAATGATACGAAACGGGTTGTCGACTATCAGTCTTTGGAAAATTTCCGACACTTCAAGCATTTTCCTAAATCAGTAGAGAATTCTGAGAACAATGAAAAAATGAGTTGTTCACGACCTAGCTTCAAAATTGAGTCAGAACAGTTGGTGACCAACTGATGGAAGACCAAATATATCATTGAAAATTACCACCATTTCAGTGGCAATTCGATAGCAATATATATATATGGAAACTGAAACAATGATTGATACACTGTGAAGCAAGAAACTGAAATCTGGAAAACTACAAATATATATATATATATATATATATATATATATATATATATATATATATATATATATGAAGAGAGAGGTTTCCCGATCGCCCCGTTTCGAGGACTTATTTAAGGGTGCTTCTTCGTAAGTTTGAAACAACGGGTAGTAATAATGATGCGAAACGATCTGGCAGACCACAAATTTCTGATAAGAAAAAAATTTATATACCGCCAGAAGTAATGGTCAATCCTACTTCTTCAACAACTCACGTTGCATCTACCTGTGAAGTCAGTCGAAGTACAGTACACAGGGTGTTGAAAAGGAACAAATTTCATCCATACAAATTAAAAATGGTTCATAAACTCTCAGACGACGACCCAGACCAAAGACTAGAATTTTGTGAAAATATGGAACTGGAAACAATTTGTTCTAGTGACCAAAGTACTTTCTATCTGAATGGAAATGTTAACACACAGAATTTGAGGTATTGGAGTGACGCAAATCCTTACCTGTTTCGTGAAACACATACCCAATTTCCCCAGAAGGTGAATGTTTGGGCAGGTATCCTGGGAAACCACATCGTTGGGCCCTTTTTTTTTTTAAATAGTAATTCAACTAGTGAGGTTTATCTGGAGCTGTTGCAAAACGCGATAGAACCGTTAATCCTTGAAATTTTGGAAGATAATCCAAATAAATTCCGCAATTTGGAAATAACATTCCAACAGGATGGTGCTCCTATTACTATTACTATTACTCCATCACCATCACCATCACCATCACCATCACCCATCACCATCACCATTACCATCACCATCACCATCACCATCACCATCACCATCACCATCACCATCACCATCACCATCACCATCACCATCACCATCACCATCACCATCACCATCACCATCACCATCACCATCACCATCACCATCACCATCACCATCACCATCACCATCACCATCACCATCACCATCACCATCACCATCACCATCACCATCACCATCACCATCACCATCACCATCACCATCACCATCACCATCACCATCACCATCACCATCACCATCACCATCACCATCACCATCACCATCACCATCACCATCACCATCACCATCACCATCACCATCACCATCACCATCACCATCACCATCACCATCACCACCATCACCATCACCATCACCATCACCATCACCATCACCATCACCATCACCATCACCATCACCATCACCATCACCATCACCATCACCATCACCATCACCATCACCATCACCATCACCATCACCATCACCATCACCATCACCATCACCATCACCATCACCATCACCATCACCATCACCATCACCATCACCATCACCATCACCATCACCATCACCATCACCATCACCATCACCATCACCATCACCATCACCATCACCATCACCATCACCATCACCATCACCATCACCATCACCATCACCATCACCATCACCATCACCATCACCATCACCATCACCATCACCATCACCATCACCATCACCATCACCATCACCATCACCATCACCATCACCATCACCATCACCATCACCATCACCATCACCATCACCATCACCATCACCATCACCATCACCATCACCATCACCATCACCATCACCATCACCATCACCATCACCATCACCATCACCCATCCACCATCACCATCCCATCACCATCACCATCACCATCACCATCACCATCACCATCACCATCACCATCACCATCACCATCACCATCACCATCACCATCACCATCACCATCACCATCACCATCACCATCACCATCACCATCACCATCACCATCACCATCACCATCACCATCACCATCACCATCACCATCACCATCACCATCACCATCACCATCACCATCCACCCATCACCATCACCATCACCATCACCATCACCATCACCATCACCATCCATCCATCACCATCACCATCACATCACCATCACCATCACCATCACATCACCATCACCATCACCATCACCATCACCATCACCATCACATCACCATCACCATCACCATCACCATCACCATCACCATCACCATCACCATCACCTTCACCCTCACCATCACCATCCCATCCACCATCACCATCACCATCACCACTCACCATCACCATCACCATCACCATCACCATCACCATCACCATCACCATCACCATCACCATCACCATCACCATCACCATCACCATCACCATCACCATCACCATCACCTTCACCATCACCATCACCATCACCATCACAATCATCATCACCATCACCATCACCATCCCTCACCATCACCATCACCATCACCATCACCATCCACCATCACCATCACCATCACCATCACCATCACCATCACCATCACCATCACCATCATCACATCACCATCACCATCACCATCACCATCACCATCACCATCACCATCACCATCACCATCACTATCACTATCACCATCACCATCACTATCACTATCACTATCACTATCACTATCACTATCACTATCACTATCACTATCACTATCACTATCACCATCACCATCACCATCACCATCACCATCACCATCACCATCACCATCACCATCACCATCACCATCACCATCACCATCACCATCACCATCACCATCACCATCACCATCACCATCACCATCACCATCACCATACATCACATCACTCATCACATCACCATCACCATCACTACCATCACCATCACCATCACTATCACCATCACCATCACCACCATACCATCACCATCACCATCACAACATCACCATCCCACCATACCATCACTCATCACCATCACCATCACCATCACTATCACCATCACCATCACCATCACCATCACCATCACCATCACCATCACCATCACCATCACCATCACCATCACCATCACCATCACCATCACCATCACCATCACCATCACCATCACCATCACCATCACCATCACCATCACCATCACCTATCACCATCACCATCACCATCACCATCACCATCACCATCACTCACTCACCATCACCATCACCATCACCATCACCATCACCATCACCATCACCATCACCATCACCATCACCATCACCATCACCATCACCATCACCATCACCTCACCATCACCATCACCATCACCTTCACCATCACCATACCATCACCATCACCATCACCATCACCATCACTTATCACCATCACCGTATACCATTCACATACCTATTACCATATCCATACCATCACCATCCCATCGCATCACCTTCACCTCATTACATCACCATTACCTATTACCATTCATTACCATTACTATACCATTACCACATACCATCACATCACTATCACTATTACATTACATTCACTATTACATTACTATTACTGTTACTCATTATTATTTTTATATTATTATTATTATTATTTATTATTATTATTATTATTATTATTATTATTATTATTATTATTATTATTTTTATTATTTTTTTATTTTTATATTATTTTTTTTTTTTTTTTTTGCTGGGGCCATTAGCTCTTCCAATTTTTAAAGTTCACATTTTCTTGAGTAATTCAGTTCTTTTTAGAAAGGTAAGAAATTTCTGTATTGCCTCATTTTCGTTTCTAAATGTGATTTCAATTTCAGGTGATGTAATTCCAGTTTGGTGTCTGTGAAGTTCATAGTCTGGACACGATAGAAAGTGGTGGACTGTCAGACGGACTCTACAGGTATTACACCTGGGTCTTTCTGAGCCTGCAAGGAGATATAGATGAGTGAGATTTGTATGTCCAATTCTGGTTCTACAAAGCGTAACTTGTTCTCTTCTAGATAGTTCTCTAGGGTAGAACCATTTTTCTATTGATGGCTTGATTCTTCTTAGTTGTCCGTCGTACTCATTCCAATGGTTCTGCCATACTTCGGTGAATTTTTGTTTCACATATTTCTTTACGTCTTCTAGGGGAACAGGAATACCAGCATCCACCATATTGGTGGTCGCATCTTTGGCAGCAGAATCTGCTAATTCATTGCCAGTAATATTCGTGTGACTTGGTACCCACATGATTGTAACCATTTTATTGGTAGACGTTAGGTTAGTGTTGATCTCCAAGATCTTGATGGCCCAAACATTCAATGTGAAAGGATCTTCTAAAGTGTTTATAGCACTCAGGGAGTCTGTACAAATAAGGCATTTATTATGTCCTTGGAGCGAGAAATACAACATTGCTTGCCATATCGCATACAATTCTGCTGTGTATATACTACATAGAGGATTCAGTGTCCAATTGTGAGGTTCGTTTTCAACTACCATTGCAGCACCTACTCCATTTTCTGTACGGGATCCATCAGTATAAATTATTAGATGACCAGTGTACTTCTGGGTTTGTTCTAAGAAGAGTAACTTATATGTTGTGGATGGTGTGTTTTGTTTCTTCAATTCATTCAAAGATGTGTTGATATTTGGGGTCTTCCTTAACCAGGGTGCAATACTGTGATGGTTGTATAGATGTTGGGTATAGTCATTATTATCTTCTGGTAATAAAGAGTATCTATTGGCTGTCTCTAAGTATCGAATGTTTATTGGTCTTGTTGAGGTTTGTCTTTGAGAGTATGTGTTTTCCAAATTCATGAAGCACTGGTGATTCAAGTGGTTCGGGATAGACTGAACTTTTATAGCGTACGTAATTGTAAGCATTTCCCTTCGTAATTTATAAGGCAGAGATGAAGATTCCGCTAGAATGGCTTCTATAGGACTGGTTCTGAAGGCACCAGTAGCGAGGCGAATCGCAGTGTTTTGAATTCTATCAAGAACCTTCAATTTCGATGGGCGTGCGGAGCCATATACTATACAACCATAATCGATTTTGGACTGAATTAGTGTTTGATGAATACTCAATAAAATTTCTCTGTCTGAGCCCCAATTGATATTTGCTATACATTTCATAATATTGATGACTTTGCGACATTTTACCTCCAAGTAGTTTATATGCGATGTCCAATTCAATTTCTATCGAAAATGATGCCTAATAATTTTGTTTCTTCTCGACAAGTTATGCGGTTCTCTCCTAAATACAAAATGGGGTCTGGATGATCTGTTCTCAGTCTACAGAAGTGTACAATATGTGTTTTTTCGAAAGAAAATTTAAAGCCAGTTGTTCTTGCTAAATCATTTACCTATTGATTTCCCTCTGGAGATTTTGTTCGATGGTTTCCATGGAGTGGTTTCGACTAAATATGGTAAGATCGTCAACGTATAGTACGGATTCAGTGCCTTCGGTAATGTTGCAGATGAGTTTGTTTATAGCAATCGAGAAAAAGGTGACACTGAGGACAGATCCTTGAGGTATTCCATTCTCCATAATTCTCTCAGCTGATTCCCAGTTTCCGACCCTCACTGAAAAAGATCTATCAGCAAGAAAGCTCGTCAATACTTTCGGTAAGTTTCCGCGAAGGTTCCATCTATATAGTTGTTTTATAATAGTATGTTTCCATGTTCTATCATATGCTTTTTGTAGGTCCAGCATAACAGCAACAAGATGTTGGCGTTCTTTGAAAGTTTCTTGGATCTCAATTTCAAAGGCACTGAGGGCATCGATGGTAGAACGATTTCGTCGACAACCAACTTGTCGTTCAGAGAGGAGGCCTTTGGATTCTAAAACCCAGGTGAGTCGAAGATTAATCATCTTCTCGAATAATTTTCCCAAGCAGGAAGTTAGAGAAATTGGGCGGTAGTTTTTGGGTCACATGAAGTCACACTTTCTTTTGGAATTGGGATGATGATTGCCTTTTTCCAGTTTCTTGGGTACAAGTTAGATACCCAGATTTTGTTATAAAGTTTGAGGATATTACTATTACTATTACTATTACTATTACTATTACTATTACTATTACTATTACTATTACTATTACTATTACTATTACTATTACTATTACTATTACTATTACTATTACTATTACTATTACTATTACTATTACTATTACTATTACTATTACTATTACTATTACTATTACTATTACTATTACTATTACTATTACTATTACTATTACTATTACTATTACTATTACTATTACTATTACTATTACTATTACTATTACTATTACTATTACTATTACTATTACTATTACTATTACTATTACTATACTATTACTATTACTATTACTATTACTATTACTATTACTATTACTATTACTATTACTACATTACTATTACTATTACTATTACTATTACTATTACTATTACTATTACATTACTATTACTATTACATACATTACTATTATATTCTATTACTATTACTATTACTATTACTATTACTATTACTATTACTATTACTATTACTATTACTATTACTATTACTATTACTATTACTATTACTATTACTATTACTATTACTCATTACTATTACTATTACTATTACTATTACTCATTACTATTACTATTACTATTACTATTACATTACTATTACTATTACTATTACTATTACTATTACTATTACTATTACTATTACTATTACTATTACTATTACTATTACTATTACTATTACTATTACTATTACTATTACTATTACTATTACTATTACTATTACTATTACTATTACTATTACTATTACTATTACTATTACTATTACATTACTATTACTATTACTATACTATTACTATTACTATACTATTACTATTACTATTACTATTACTATTACTATTACTATTACTATTACTATTACTATTACTATTACTATTACTATTACATTACGGTCATAGACCATTATATAAGTACTGTAATGGATTGACAATTCATACGGATTACATCATACATGACCTCACATACCTATATATACTATTACTATATTACTTTCGTGTGAGTAAGACGGCATGGATAGGGTATTAGAGGATGACGACAGGTTCAGAGCCCCATAGACACCTGGACGAATTTTTGAAACCGGGTTTTAAAACAACGTATTGTTGCAGAATGTGAGGCTGTTTCCGCAGACACATTTGCAAAAGTACGAGAAGAGTTTAAAAATAGGATATTCCACTGTCAGGAAGTAAATGGAGTTCTGAGCAATTTCTCTAAGTAGATACTGATTTTTAAATCTGTAATTAATATCATACTGAATGGAATTTAAATTTTAATGTTTACTAATGAGACATTAAAACTGCCATAAACACAAACAAAATTAGTATCATTGAATAGGTTTTTTGATACCTTTTAAAAGAGGTGTCGCTTGCCGTAGGGTTCCATTTAAAATTATTGGTCACAATGGCCTTGTGACGTCATCTTTGACGATCTAGTCATCTATCATCACTAGTAGGGAAGTTTACAACCTTCAATATTCAGTTTCCAAATTTCACTTGTTTATGTATAATCGTTCCAAAAATAAGCAGGGGGGAGGGGACTTTTGAGAAGCACTGTATATAGATGTGTATAGGGTGATTAACAGCGGAAAACAAAAAAGGTGACTAATCTTCCATGTGGAAAAGTCTCTGCAAAATTTTTGAGCAATCAGGGCTGTTTTTTTGCTTCAAAACCTCCAACGAAACTCTGGTGAGTACAGCTCACGGTGTGGATTGTATCGTTTTTAAACTGATTTCGTGGATTGATATCATTCAAGTCCGCATGGTATAGGAAGCGGTGAACAGTTTTTCAGTTCAATGAACTAGGCCCACAGAACTTACAGTAAATTGTACTGTTGGAATTGTTGAGGATGTCTTAAACCTACTGAATGAAGATGCTTAAGTTACCATAAATAACGTTATTATTGGAAAATATATATTCTCGTTTTCTGAATATGTTTTCATCGATTTCGTGCAAATGGACAATGTATAATAATGAATGATATTTTCTAATTCTTGAAGTTTGTGTAGAAAGAAATACGAGCGGTGGCACCTTCACATAATCGGAAAACTGGCCCACCTTGTAATTTGACGGAATTTCAAAAGAAAAATAATTTGTGTAATTGATCACCAAGCTTGCGATTGGGAGAAATATCGATAATATAAGCAGGATTGAGTTATTGAATGAAAACTGACAAAAGCACTTCTTAGTGGCGTTCAGTGGGTCTTCTTGACTATAATAAATAAATATATTTTTCAACGTGTAGCTCTCTCTAACTTGATGTGTGCCAACTTTTTGCCAACTTGGTAGGAATTGCATTGAAGACATATTTTATATCTCAATGAGAGTAGGAACAGATATTATTTAAAAAAAAACTATGAAAAATCAGTTATTGGGGGGATTCCTCCAAATTTGTGATATTCTGGTACCTGTGGCTCGATTCAAAAGTTAATACCTCGATTGGAGAAAGTTCGAGAAGAAAGTGTTTGGAAAATACTGCAGGTTATGAAAATAGGTAATTTGTTACTAGAGTTATTTCATTCGACCAGTTGGTTTCTGGATGATAGCAATACGCTAGTTTCTTGGTCCAATAGCCCTATTAATTCCCAGAATTGAAGTGGTAGTGATAACCAGGCTTTGTTTCTCCTCAGCCTGACCAAACGACAAATTCCGAATACTGCAAACAATTCATTTTCTCATTGGGACCTACCCTCATTCTGCAATTTCATGTGTTCCCTACGCCACTGAACAATGGAGAGGATTTGAATTGAATTCTGAAAGTCCTCAAACTATTGTCGAGCGATATGTTATAGAGACGAGTACTCATATTTGTAGCAAGGATTTCATTCTGCGACATAAATCAAAATCCGGACGTATCTATCACAAAAAACTGAGGATTACTGAAATCAGTGAAACAATTTCACTACGGAAAATATATAAAGTCATTTCTCCTTCGATTTTTTTCATTATCATTATATCATAGTATAAAGTGTTTTCATTCGACGATTTTAGTCAACCCCTATGTGTTTGGCATAACATCAATCGATTTATTATTAAAATCTGAAGAAAGTTCAGTAAAAGGAGTATGATAGCGAGCTGGTTCATTGTGCTATGAGAAAGAATAGAAATAGCCCGAAGGACATTGCAAGGCTTGAATCCACTCTGGATCTTCGCCAAGTTCACCGAAATTCAGCTATATCTCATAACTCAGGTCGAAGGGAAACATTTCCATTCTTGATGTCCTCGGAGGCATGACACACATATGTATGATTTTCACCTTAGAAACCTAGTAATATGTTCAAGAATTGTTGACTTCGTTAGGAAAAAATGTGACACTGAGACAAGAAGCTAAGATGTGCATGTGAAAGAGCCACAACCATTGAATGGGCATGCCTTTCCCCAACCATTGTTCCTTGGAAACCGTGATATTCAAATGATACAGGGTATCTGAATATATAAAAACAAAATACCACTGAGCCGAGTTATGTATCAGTCGATTATATTGTTATAAATGAAAAATACTCATATGAAAAAAACATATCAATAATACAACTCTCCGAACATGTAAAACGAAAAATAAAAACCTCAAGCCATAAAAAGTCCCGGTCAGGGAGGAAGATGCATCACATTGTTAACTTACACATCGAATTGGAACGCCTTCTTGGCTTGTTTATTTCGTTGACTAGATAACAGTATTCACATCAGTTCTTTCAAAGAAGCTTTGCATTGAAAACTGAAATGAGTAGTTCAAGAACTCCCTAAGCATAGAATTCCAGGAAATCCCATACTGATTTTAACGAACGACTGAAAAATTTTTCACATCTGATTCATATAAAATAAAATGAGACGAAAGAAACATGTGGATAAACTGCAAGTAAATGAGAGTATGAAATACGACTTCAAAATCAATCCATGCACCGTGTTATTGTCCAACCCAAGTTTACATTTTTTCCAATAAAATTATTACGGCTTCATTTTTCTTTATAGCTGTTCGATTTGATTGTATAACGAACCGAATCCTTTGGCTTCCATAATGGCCTTCGCAAACAACGATTCTAAGTCAGAATTTGAATTGGAAATCAAGCTGCCACGAACTCGTCCCCTCATTTAATCAAAATAAATTCACACTTGTGAATTGAACTGGGACCATTTTAGAGTTGTACTAGGCAAAATAAGAAATCGCTTTGGAGAAAAAAGTATATAAATCTCTGATAAAACGAACCAATTCAACATCGACTCATCACGCTTCCAAAATCGATACCTTTTCAACAGCATCTGAAACTCATAAAAAAATATGTGATTTAAACAAAAGTCACCTACACAAAAGTTGCAAACTAACGTGGACATATAATTGATTGAAAATTCTCGAAAATTAAAGTACAGTTCGTGTGATGAAAGTTATACAGGGCGTTCCAACGAAAACTTGACTCCCCTGTAAGTCAGAAACGGACGTGTAATGAAAAAATTCAAATAACACGACAATTTGTGTTTCTAGGGGGTCCAATTTTGATATGAAATTCATACCCTTGCGGTCAGCAGCTACCCCCCATATTTTTTTCAATGGCATGGGGGGTCGAGTGATACAAAATTTGGGAGGCGTCTAGCCCCTCTATTACCTCTGTAATTTTTTTCGAAATTGATTCATTCGTTATCGAAAAATTCGATGTGGAACATTTTATTTAAGAAAAAACTAAAAATTCGCTGTCGATTCTTTTATTGAGGAAATCAACAACAAGCAATATCAATGGAAACACAATTAACGGATAATTTACCCGAAGTGTCCCCCACCAAGTTCCATATAATAATACAATCGATTTTCGAAACCTTTCCTTACATTATTCAGGAGTCAGCAATCGCATTCCCGAACAAGTCTTTGTCGCACTTTGTAGAATGTACACAAAAATATGTAAACTGGGAAAATCGGGAAATATGGAATTTTTCTAGAACGTGAAAAAACTGAGAGTCTTTCAAATCACTTAATGAGTGCCGCCCTGTAAACGTTTCACGACGACACTGTAATGGTAGCTTCTGTTGGAGCTACTTATCGCAGAACAAAAAGTAGATAGTTGGCAACTGTCACTTCGTCACGAATTATTATTTATTCACTTTTGTTTAATGTGTTCCAATATGGTTTTTTCTACTGAAGAAAGTATAGAAAGTGTTGCAACCTACTATCGAAATAATGAATGTGCTAAAGCTGCTGCAAGAATTTATAACACGAATCATCCAGACTACAACTGCGCCATCAATACGTTAAACAGTTAATGGATAAATTTAGACTTCAGGTTCTGTTCGCAACAGAAAACATGAAGTATTCCGTCCTGTCAGAAATAATGCAGTTGAAGTTGCAGTTTTAGGACATGTACACATGGATAATCGACAATCTATCAAACAAGTAGCTAGAGCGTCTGGTGTATCAGCTACTAGTGTTTTTCGAAATTTGAAAGCCCACAAATTGCATCCTTTCAAAATAAGGCTAGTTCACGAATTAAACGAAGATGATCCTGGTCGTCGACTTCAGTTTTGTGAGGAGTTCAACGAGAAATTGACCAATAACCCAAACCTAATATACAATACATGTTTTTCAGACGAGTGTACTTTCATGTTGACTGGTGAAATGAATAGACATCATTGTCGTTACTCGAGCGATGTGACTCCTCATTTGGTGATGGAAACACATTCACAAACAAAAATTGAATGTTTGGGCCAGAATTCCTGGTAATCATATTATTGGACCATTCTTCATTGACATACTTAAATCTATTACAAGATTGTGTAGATCCTATGATTACGCAAATTCTAGAAAATGATGACAATTTACTAGAAAACGAAATAACGTTCCAGCAGGATGGTGCACCCCCACATTTGGTTGTTCGTGTGAGACAGTTTTTGGACGAACGTTTGGAGTGGCCAGCTAGATCACCTGATCTTACACCGTTGGATTTCTTTCTGTGGAGACACCCGAAGTCGAAAGTTTACGCTACTAAGCCTACAAATCTAGGAGAGCTGCGACAGAGACTTGTTCGGGAATGCCGATTGCTGACCCCTGAATAATGTAAGGAAAGGTTTCGAAAGTCGATTGTATTATTGTATGGAACTAGGTGGAGGTCATTTTGAGCAATTTATCCATTAATTGTATTTCTATTGATATTGTTTGTTGTTGATTTCCTCAATAAAAGAAACAACAGTGAATTTTCAGTTTTTTCTTAAACGTTTTCTTAAACGTTCAACATCGATATTCTCGATAACAAATGAACCAATTCTGAAAAAAAATACAGAGGTGATAGATGGACCAGAGACCTTTCAAATGATGTATGACTCTACCCGACATGCCATTGAAAAAAATATGGGGGATAGCTGCTGACCGCAAGAGGGTGAAGTTTCGGGTATGAATTTCATATCAAAATTGGACCCTTAGGAACACAAATTGACGACTTCTTTGAAATTTATGATCACACGTCCGTTTCTGATTTACAGGGGGAAGCGGGTCAAGTTTTCGTTGGAACGCCCTGTATAGGTTAAACATAGAGACCATTGGTAGTATGCAAGGAAAAACATAGACGTCTTATGAGAAATGTGTCTGGGGTTGCTCTAAGAATAACCCCAATAAATCTTGCCTGTCATAAGAGGTGCGTCACTTGGAAACACCACTACACTATAGCTTGCCCGATTGGGATGACCTCAGGATATTTTTTCCCAGAATTTCCTTGGCATCAAGTTTTTTTCAATTAATGAATTCTCTCAGTGCTCTCAGTCGATTTCAGATATTACTTCCCTGGAAATGGAATCTTACAAATCAGAACCAAGATCCAAGACTCCGAAAAACATTGGTTCAACAAGAGATGTTGGAGAGTGTTGATGATACAAATTACTGGCGAGAATATCGGAGACAAGAACATAGGATATCGATGCAAGAAACAACAATACAACGAGGCAATCAATGCTGGAATAGGATCCAAACTGGCACACTGCCTAAAGCGTTAGTACATTCTGATTATTTGCGATAGCAATAGGAAATTATCTTTCCCTCTTGCCAAAAGTGATTGAACACTTGCTACCATTTTCGAAGGAAAAGACAACCTACTAGCCGAAATGTTTGGTGTAAATCCTTTTCTGAGGCTCAAAAGGTTGTATACATTTCAAATACTAACACTTTGAAAATTTCAAATTAAATTTTGTTGATGGTTGAATATACAGAATTCAAAAAACCTTATATTGCTAGATAGAGAATTAAAAACCCTTTCAAATGAGTTATAGAGGGAGGTATAAAATTATGATTTAAAAAAATATGTCATTTTAGAATTAAAAATGGACGTGTTCCAGGATTTTACTCAAAATATTATGCCCAATGTGGACATTTTATTGAATGATCTGAAGAAAAAATATATAATCGAGGACTGTTCAAAAAGAACGTTGAACAGTTTTTGGAAACAGCATGGCTTTAGATGTACAATTGTCAATAAAAGGCAAACAATAATGTGGAGCGTGGATAAAATGGAGGAATTAATATATCAAGAATATAGCGGAATATCGCAATAACGACCAAGACATTTGTTATTTGTATGAAACGTGGTTTGATACAATTCGGAGAGCTTGGACAGATTACTCTAAGAAATGTAGAGCAAATGTTCCTCATAATAGGGGTAAACGAATTTGTATATTTCACTGTCGTGAAACAAATGGATGGGTGAACGAAGCGTTGTTGTTATCGTCGAAAAATATCAAGACGGCAGTTTACACTACCATCAGGACATTGAAACCAAACTATTTGAATCGCAGTTTAAAGAAGCGCTATTACCAAAAATAAAGCCAAATAATTGTATTAGATCTTTCTAGATAGATTCGGAAACTCCCAGCTTAATATTCTAGTGAGGTCACTATTCAGGAATCTTTGGAAGCAGAAGTTTTATAACTACGAGAAACACTATACAAAATATTAACTTATAGAAGTATTGGGAATTCAAAATTAGATGCCAGCGCCAGAGTGGCGAAAATTCAAACCAGACACACGTACATTGTTTGTCTGTTTTCTCGGAGGTTATACACTTGTGTTTGGAGTTTTTCTTAAAATATTTCCATTTGGTATTATTTTCCAGTTTTTTTAGTGTACCTAGTGTTATTCATTTCAAGACTCTAGTGAAGTGGTGTATTTAAACCATAAAACAATATCATTTGCGAAAACTCACTTTGAAGGAGACAAAGCATGTTCTAATTTGCTTGCCAAAAATTTCTGGACAGCTTAGTGAAGTCATCGGGAATTATTGTTATGAATTATTTTGAAGAAATGTTGAACATTATTTGTGAAAGTTCGAATCAAAAATAAAACTAACAAAAGTTTTTTTTATTTTATCTAAAACAAACAAGATGGTGTGAAAATGTGTCCTTATCACCTAGACATACTCTTTTTCCATACTGTATGAATAATCTTCGGTATGTTGAATAATATCTCTTTTTTCTCTTCTTAACTCTCTTTTTTTTCTTCTCAACTCTCTTTGAAGGTTCTCTTTTTCACTATTTTCCAGGCCACACACGACACAGAAACATTTTGGGAAGGAACTGTATTCATCTTCAAGATCCCAAGAGCCCGTCGTCTGTCTATAGATTCACTCAATCCTAGATTAGTCTGCACCAGTACGTTACATTCATTTTCTCAGGGGAAATGATGAATACTTATTCCAGTACAACGGTATCGTTTTGCCAAGAGTCACATTGAGGTACACAACAATAATGATTTGAACTTGAATCACTCATTTTTTCACTCGAGGACGTACAATAGTCAACAGAACATTCACCAGGTAAACAAGAATTTCATTGAATGTCAACAATCACAAGAGATTCGACAAGTTTCAGGTATACAATGGCTAAAATCATATATACATTGATGTTTCGAAAAGTAAACAATTACTTATGTATAGTATAAAAAATGGACAACAGAAGGAGTATCCGTTATTTTGAATTCCCAATCGAATACCAAAATTATTGTGGCTTCAATTGGAGTGTAATGTGAACAAACATAATACTTCTTTTGAATATGATGAAAATGTTGTTACATAAATCCAGCAGAATATTAGTGCTAAGAACTGAAAAAACGCAATCGATCATGTAATGAAAATTGAAAAACTATACATGCATACTGTTCCAATTATACAGGAAATTATAATCAATATAAATGTTTTCATTTATTATTGGAAATATACAAATTAGAATTTTCATAAAGTACACATATATGCGTAGAATACGCAACCACGCAGTATGTTGAGCGAGCGTTCTTATTGTGCAGATCATCGGTTGGTGCGTATTTGCAGTTTATAATTTTTGTAGTTTATAATATTCAACATCTATTGCATTCCTAAATGTTGTATTCATTTTGGTCATGTGTGGTTTCAAAAATTCCATCAACTCGTCGAACGACTTCATTGCATTCGATAATAATTAAAAAACATGTTGTCGTGTTCTCTAATATTGCTGTAAAACACCGGAAACCGTTCACTTGGGTTGCCTTCAACATGATGAGGATGAATACAATACCGCCTGTAGGGGGGTCTTCGAAGTAACCCCACGGCTTCCAAAGAGCAAACAAATTTTACTTTAACCATCTACTTCAATATTCTGAGACAGACTACGACCACCAGAGACGGTTCCGCACATAGACGCCAAAAATCTGCACAATGTGTACGCAGCACTCTCTTGCCGATAATACGCATACGTGGAATACGCATAGTGTGGACCCGATCTAAGAATGGATATACTTACACTGCAGCGCGACTTCATGGAAACAATCGTGAGCTAGCTCCGTACTATCTCCAATCATGAATCTCATGTATGCCATTACCTTGAAACCATTATGTCTACTTTATTCCGACGTACGATAACGCATAGGTCAGTTTTTCCCCGTGGAATCAAAGGAAAATAAATTTTCCATTTATAACGAAACTGAGATAAAAATCAAACATCAATTCCATAAAACTATTTTTCTACAGAAATGAAAAACTCATTTGACATCATATATCATCGGTTCTATCTCAGTTCGATTTGAATATTTAGATAAAAAAAAGTAACGATAAAACTTTTATAACGAAGCCTTCACATTGCTCAATTCAGTGCCTAATTTTTTCTGCATATCGATCCTAATTCCACCTTGACATTTTTTTGTGACAAGATATATAAGAGGCTTTTGATTTCAACTCACCAACAATGCACGAAAATATCGATTACCGTGACTCTACTTGCTGTTATCCTGAAGTCGGCTTCTTTTGAAATCGGAATTGACTGAAACTGAAGTGTTCGGTACAATGTTGTTGTATGTTCTACGATCTGATTTCGCTATATTATTAATCTTTGCATGAGCAAATAAATGTGCATAAGTACGATTAAAATATTAATATTCCATATACTCATAGTATATTCCTCAAGAGTACCTACTTTTCATGAAGTATTTCATTCTGTATGTCCAGAAAGTATAAACCTATACTCATCGCTATAATTTTGCTGTTAACTTCATTAGCTCTGTTTTTTCACAATGTATATATTCTGTAATTCCTGAGAAGTGACAGAAAAACATGTAACGAACCTTTTTGGCAAATGTCACCAAAACTATAGTGGTAATATTATAACTAGCCCTACGATTGTGTTTTCGGATAACTCACTCCCCTTCAAAAAATTTCAGCTGAGTATTATTTGAGTTATATTAATTGGAAAATGTACAGGTCAACCGCCATTTCTGCATTCGTATTACATAACATATTACTATACCCGAGACTTTTTTTATTTAATTAATTATGGAATTAGTTTAATTCAATTTGCCATTTTTTTACAAAACAATTTTTGTTGGGATTCAATTCTATTTTATAGTTCAATGATAATTACATATTTTTCATCATTGAATAAAAAACATTTCTAGTATTCATCGTAAATTCCATGAATTGCCTATCAATGAGTCATTAGGATTTTTTTTGCTCGTTAATAATATATAATAAAAATAATATATGTTAATTTATGCACTAGTAAAAAATAATAATTACATACACTGCTCGTCTAAAGTCCGTTCTCCCCTACTAATTTTTGAACCACCTGGTATATCGCAACGAAATCTGGAGGGCTCAAATAGGAGATGCAAACCTACTTTTTCATGGAAAAATCACAGCTAAAAATTTCAGAATGGCGGCTGAGCGCTATCTTCAATAATTTTTTTGAATAGAACACCCAGTATATTATTCCATTTTCGAAATCTGCTCATAATTCTCAACAGTTTTCTCTAAAACACGTTACTCCTGAATGCAATTGTTTTCGAAATATTAACGTTTGAAAAGTGACATTTTGGTCATTTCAAACCCAACCAAAAACACTAATGTTGCTTTCAATCAAGTTTGCATTGGAAAAAATCGTTGTCGCGGTAACATCTTGTTTACTGTCAAACTGAACTGCTAACTGTGAAATAGTCCGTTGAGCGCCCAAATCTTTTTATGAAAAGTGTGATCATGGCTCGTAGTTTAGACGATAAATTTGAAGCAGTTTTGATATTTGGAGAAGCTGGAAGAAATTACCATCTAGCAGTCCGTATGTTTAATGATAGATTTCACGAGAATCCTATTCCGAGGACATATTTGCGCAAACTTTAAAATGAGCTCCAACAACTGGTACGCTGAAAGATGCTCCAAGATCAGGAAGACCGCCTCTTTCAGATGAAAAACAGGTGGAAATTGTTGCTGAAATGGTACTCAATCCGACTCAGTCGACGTCTGCAGTTGCTGAATCCTGTGGAGTAAGTTCAAAAATTTACGCCACTGAATGCCAAACAATAGGAGAGTTGGAACGCAGAATAATAGATACATGTGAAGAAATAGATGAACATACTTTTATCAACGTAAGAGAAGCTATTTATAATAGGGCACTTTATTGTCAAGATTTGGGAGGGGCCACATTGAACACTTGATGAAATAATTGTTGGGGTTAAATAAAAGTGTTATTCAAAAATAAATTATAATTTTTTAGCTAACTAATTTGTTTTGACCGTGAATTTACAGAACACATTCGAAGGCTTAGAGATTTTCCGGTAAGCGGTACTGTTGATCCTTAATAAACTCTCTTTACGCCTGTTATTAGTCGAATACATTAAGAGATTTCACTACAAATTAATACCAACGTTTAGTTGTTTTACCGAAAGTGATCAAAATCCATACTTCATTTTAAACCGGAATGTCACTTTTCAAACGTTAATATTTCGAAAACAATTGAATTCAGGAGTTAAGTGTATTGGAGAAAACTGTTGAGAATTATGAGCAGATTTCGAAAATGGAATAATATACGGGGTGTTCTATTTAAAAAATTGTCGAAGATGACGCTCAGCTGCCATTTTAAACTTTTAGCTGTGATTTTTCAATGGAAAAGTGGGTTTTTATCTCCCATTTGAGCTCTCGTTGCGATATACCAGGTGGTTCAAAAATTAGTAGGGGGGGAACGGATCACTGTATACAATAAACACAGCGAAAAATAAACAAAGGGAGGCCGCAAAGCCTATTTGGCTGTCTGCGGGAACACATTTTTTTGGCAGTTCATTAAAATAGTGAATACTTATTCGCAAAAAAACGCAAAGCCGAGGGGTTGCTTGCGTTGGGTTATTGGCAATAGTTCGGAAACCAGTAATGGGTTGGTTCACGTGGAAATTCCCTAAATATATATTCAGTTTAGGATTTGCCTTAAAGTTCATTATCTAACAGTACCCTAATGTGTATGAACAAGTAACAAGTTGCAATGCCTGGCGGCTGTCCGCGTGATTCAAGCTTCGACTTGAAAAAGTTATAGTGACTTATACTTTTCAAACTTTCGGGCAGATAATTAAGTACTCTGGGAGCGAGGAAGGTGTAACATTTTTGACCATTAGCTTTATTATTTTGACAGTCTTTTTTCAAAATTATTTTTAGCAAAATTTTTTTTAGGATATTAATTCTATCTAGGCTCCTTAAAGTCCAACCTCACCTTCACGTGGTATGTGGTGAACAGGCCGCGGCCGCGCACCGAATGGAACGGTTAGTGCACATTCGTATAGGATGTGGGCGGCCGCGACTTCACTAACGAGGCTCTGGCAAACAGACCTAAATCCAAGCTGTGAGCGCCGTGGCGACGGATGTATGACATCGGGGTCTTAGCCCTATGCAGGGGGCACCACAGGGCCGGGCCAACCCCTTTCCCCTCATTCACTCGGGGGTACGAATGACCACGAAACGAAACACTGAAAGGGAAAGAGGACAACTCTTGGCCCTCTCGGTTTCCTTCAGGACACCGAAGAGGTTATGATTCCGAGCGTTCTTCAAGATCGGAAGAGGACTCTCCAGGGTGCTGAACAAACGACAGGGACCACCCAGATGGACCTCCAGCACCGCAAGCTAGCCACGACAGTATATGCAGTCGCTAGGAGGGAACTCGAAGAGGTACTCAATCGGGTACCATGTATACGACATGGTGAAAAAAATCGTACCTGGTAAGATACAATTGGTCAGAGGGCTCAAGTGTCGTCGGAGGCCACAGCCTGATGAGCCTACAGGGTGGAGGTTTTAGTGGGTAAACCTGTGCCAGGGAGTCCCACACTTAGTCCGTGATGGATTTCCTCCACCTTAGAAAAAAATATCCTATCTACGTATGTTGAGGCGAGTCCTCTCCAACCTAATATTTCGTAACCAATACATTCACAAACGGAGAATCAAGCCTACAAACTTCTCAAATTTTACATTTTTTTCTTTTTGGAAAGGCAAACTCTATTATGTACTATGTTACCCAGAGTCACAGAAGAATTCATATATTCCTATATTTTAAAATTTGTTTGTTTGTTTGTTTGTTTGTAGGGGGTAATCTCTGGAACCACTGAACCAATTTTGAAAATGTTGTCACCAACAGAAAGCTTAACTATTTCTGAGTAACATTGGCTATAATTAATTCGGATGAAGAAGCGCCGCTTGGCTTCTTTATCGGCATGCGCTAACCAAATGGTTGAATATATGTGAAAAAGCCGGCTAAATTTCCAGCTTTCATTCCTTTTTGAACCTTTATATATACATGTTTATATATATATATATATATATATATATATATATATATATATATATATACTATTATGATATTGTAAAACTGTAACTGTTTGTTCGAGCATCACGCAAAAACTACTGAACCGATTTTGTATTTTATCTCGATAATGGGAAACAAGATAACAGGAAACGGGATGAAGGGAACGAGCTCAATGGGAAACGAGATAACGGGATAAAGGGATAACATAACGGGTTGCATGGCATTTTTCAAGAGCTTTTTGTCGATATAGAGTTTGTGGGGTCTACTTTGTAAAGTGTTCGGAATTTGTTGCAAAATTAGAAATTTTCATGATTTTTTCGAAAACAAATAACGAATAGGCCGCTGTCGTGAAATTTGATACATCCGTGTACTTTGAAAATTGTACACGTCTAATTGTTAATAATAGATTTCACTCGCAAATAATCAGTGAATATGGTCTACTGTATTGGGGAGGCTGGCAGAAATCCTTTATTAGCTAGCAGAATCTACCATCAGAAATATCCAGAAGCAAGAACTCCACGGCTGTCTTCATTCCAGAAGTTTAGAGATCGGTTTGAACTCACTGGTGGTGTGTCATATACCAAAAAGGAAATTGTTGGTGGTTGGACTAATGAGTTGCAAATTTTATTGATGATACAGGAAAATCCTCACGAGTACAGAAGGACCATGTGGTTACAATACGATGGTGCTGCAGTGCACAACCATAGAGTATGGCGATAATTTTTAGTTCAATCCTATCCTAATCGTTGGATAGGCAGGGGAGGTATTATTCCTTGGCCTGCGCGATCTTCAGACCTTACTCCTATCAATTCCTCTCTTTGGGGGTACGTCAGGGAAATGATTTTCAGAGATCGTCCAACAACTGCAGATGATATGAAAAACAGGATGCCGAAAAAGCCGAGGATGGTTTATCGTATGTTGTTTGTCGTTTGCCGAAAAAAAAGCTGAGATATGAAAAAGCCTATACAGTGTTCACAGACTCGTGTGCCCAAAATGAAGCCAAGAATGTTAGACCTGAGACAGTACTACCAACGCACTTCAATGAATTGGCCCATCTTATACAAAAATAAAACCACTGCGGAAATTATTCTTAAAATTCGAGATTATATCATTTTTGTATCGCCACCAGGATGGAAAGTTGCAATTCCTACGTCACTTCCCACCTTTTTCCAGAATGAGCAGAAAAGCGATATTTTCAAACCTTCAGACGGGTCAGAAATGTCAATAGTACATAGTGGTGAAAAATTGAATTAGTTTTATGAGAATTTCCTAGTATATCCGTCTGAATTGTAAATGCTTGAATTTGTTCATTTGATCTTTCTGATAAGAATAATTTCGAAACCATGCTACACTTCAACTATCTCACAAGTATCTCTGGAAAAACAATCATTATAGAGTCATAAGGAACTCAACTTTCAAGTAAACGAAAAACACTTTAGGTAGCTTTTCCACAAATTTTTACATTGTTTTCTGTTAATTATCATTTCCTCCTCATGTAAAGATTACTACATTTTTTTGTGATGTACGTTTCTATTACAATTTCATCTTGTTGAAACATATTCTTTTCAGAATTGTATGGATGTGTCGAATTCCACGACAGGAGCCCACTCAATTCCTTTTTTTCGAAAAAATCATGAACATTTCTTATTTTGCAACGAATCTCCCTCACAAACCTTATTTCGTCAAAAAGATCTTCAAAAATGGAATGCAATGATGCAATGAAATATAGGATGTGGCATTTGAAAAAGTCGAGTATTTGCCATTTGTAATTTGTCAATTCAAAAAACCATAGTAGGCGATGTTGACAATGAAAAAAGTATTCATTATCCCAAAGAAAGTTGTGGTTGGCAAAATTGTGGTTGGCAAAATTTATGTCATATTTTCGTCAGATTCACCAGTAAGGGTGATGTGGAAGTCGAGAATTGGGATATCAAGACATTTCGCCCAATATAGTGGATAAAGAAGAAACCACATTAACATTCTGATAGTCCAAAGATATCTAGAGTTCACTCAAGTCTCCCTAGTCATAGAGAGAGCTTTTGATAGTTCCACTCATGAGGTAGTGTGATTATTTTTGTACAAAGTAGTGGACAGAACTACATCAGATGGTTGTCTCAAATGTTGAGCACAAGAATCGTTAAAATAAAAGCAGGTGATAAAAGCATTCATATCACCTCTAATGTGGAGTGTCTTAGTGAACGAAGTAAGTACTCAGGCTGCTGACTGATCACGGCGTTACGTGTTTGGGTACACCGACGATGAGTCATCATGACCAGAGGCAAATGTGAAGGAACTCTCTGAGATCTTACAGAGAGAGGACTTGAAGTCACTAGCAGAGAGATGAGCAAAGCTGCAAATATCGAAGCCAATACGCCCCATTGGAGAAGACTAGAATGTGAACAAGACTTCAAAATCGTGTCAATCGTGGACCTGTAACCGACCAATTCTGCATTGGATTCATGCCATGATTCTGAGACCCATGATCACCTACGGAGCGGTGGTGTAGCACGACAGGACTAGGATGGCCATAACAAGAGGATCCCCAAAAATGTGAAGACCAACACCGGCATTACAGTTCATACTAGATCTCTTACATCGTGCTGAGAAGTACCGCTTGGGGAGCTCAGCTCAGGCTAGCTGAGGTTGGATTAAGAATGGTGATTTTATATTTTTTCTGATGAACCATAAACTGTTGGTAAAAATTTCAGTCTAGAAATGACAGTATCATTATATTTTAGCTGAATTTCACAGGGTCATCCAAGAAAACAGACATGCTCAATTATTAATTCGTTTATCGAACGAATCCTGCATTCAACCCAATCCAATTTTTTTAATTGACCTAAATATTTTCACAAAGTTCATTTAAGAAAAAAAAATTGTTTCCACTGGAGACTTGTAGATGCCTTAAATTAGTTTTTTTTCACTCATTGCAAGATAATTTATATTGTTCTCCTAAAGAGTTGTTGAAAAATGTATTGATCACCCATTATATGGAGTTGTACTGAAAGTAGTTCGAAATTTGATCCAAGAGACTATATTCTACAGTACGGAAAAATATTTCTTTACTAACATAGTAGATCGTGATTTATTTGAATGAAGAAACAATATTCATAATGAGAGAATAACTTTCAAAGTGAATGAAATTTTTTTCTCACTTCCAAGTGGCATCCAGAACGATCAGTTTTCATCGAATTATTTCCAATAAAAGAAGAGATGATGGGTGCAGTAATAAATATTCCATCGTTCATGAATGAGATAATTGTCTGAAAAAATCGAATGCAAATACATACCAGAAACGAAACTAATGTTTTGCTTTCCGGCTTTGGAATTTATGAGTGAAATGCGTGAAATTTCACTCCACAAAGTAATCCCTTCGAAATTACACTGAAATTTTTTGTTTGTGTTGAGTTGGAAGGAACGAAATGAAACAACGATCTGGTTTTGTTTTACATAAGTGAGGTATTTCAGGGCCTGCATTGCTCGAAAGCTGATATGCATAAAGTTTACTGATGAACTTTTTTTTTATATACTTTCGAAATTTCATCGAATTATTTATCAGAATCAAAGTGGTTGAAAACGAAATGCACGCTCTCGTTCTTCAATCAGATGAGAATACTCCAATTTAGTCAATAAAATCTCCAGGTAAAATGCTTTCAGGATTTTTTTAAAATTTATGTGCGAATAGTTTTGCGATAAATGCAAACTTGCTCTTGTCAAAGTTATACGTTAACATAATCCATCCTACAAAAAAATCAGAGATACTTAATGTGTGTTATTTCAGTGTCACTGTGAATTCATCAATACAGTTGTAAGTGTTCACGAAATTTAAATAATTTTCAAATATGTCGATTCACATAAACTCTGATATTTTCCTACTCGTATTAATGGACGTTTTTCCATTTCCTTTTGGTTATTGGAACAATTCATATTTTGTATCGACTATCAGAATACACACTGACAATTATTTTTATTAACACTCACCAAGACCAAATAGATTTGGCCAAATATTCTGAAGTTGACGTTGAATTATATTAACTCTTCGTTTTAATTAGCTTTACATAATGCTGAATAA
This sequence comes from Gonioctena quinquepunctata, assembly GCA_018342105.1. NCBI lineage: Eukaryota > Metazoa > Arthropoda > Insecta > Coleoptera > Chrysomelidae > Gonioctena > Gonioctena quinquepunctata. Next base: position 136,612 of record JAFIRS010001087.1, read on the forward strand.
TATTGTTCTCGATTTCCTGGATTATAAACTATTACACTTGGTATTCATTTTTTTCATCAATGACTGGCAGTATTCGGTGGATATTACCTTCCAGGCAAAATGCTACACATTTTTTTTGTATTTATTTAATCATGGGTTGAACGAACTTCTTCAGTTTACCGGAAATTCGAAGAGTAAAAACTAGAGTAGTTGTTTTTGTAGTTGTTCAAAATGCCGTCCTCCAGTATCGATAGAGCTTTAAGCCCTCCTCTGCATATATGCTCAAAGGATTCTTTGAGGAATACAATAGAGACAAAGTAAACCCAGCTCTCAAGGTGGATCCAAAAATATAAATTCAGCGGGATGAGATTTGGTGAACGGGTAGGCCAAGCTACCGTCCCTGCACGACTAATCCGTCTCTAGGGATATACCCCATTCAAATGTGCCCTAACTGTTCGGAGAGAATGAATCACATTTGCTGACGACCATGGAAAGGATGATATTCCATGAAAGTAGGTGAATCATTTTGCAAGTAGTTTAAATAACTCCGTCCAATTTTCTACGGGATTTTTTATATGCTTTCACACACGGAGAATGTGATAGTTCAAAATTCCATAACGATTGAATTCTTGTTCTACAAAAAATGAACAATTCACCAGGCATGTGTTCAAGTAAGTTTATTAGGGGTATAACAAATTTTGCTTGTGGAGTGGACTGGAGCTGTGTGCATGTGGCATAACAAATGAAATATCTTTTTGTATTTCGTGCAAATAGTTTATTTATCACGGAGCGCTTTCGACCTAGAAGGTCATATTCAGTGCCTGCCTGAAAAGTAAGTGGGTGAGTAAAACTGGAATGTGTTTTTGTTGTGAACTTATTGGTTCGAAAACTTCAGGTAACACTCGGCAGGTTAGGACAAGAAGAAATCCATAAACTAACGACATTCACAATGTAAAACAGATTAAAATTGTATATATCCAAGTTAAATCAAATTAAATGAAAGTTCTTAATTATCACAATAGGTAGCGCCGAGGTTCTACTCAAACAAGCAATAGAAATGCAGAAGGAGAAACGTCAATCTATTTTGTTCTGTGTGACAGATTCAGATGTAACTTTCTAAACTAACTAAACTTTCTAGACGTCTATGTAGAGGAATGAAAGACCTGTTTTCTTTTATATTTAAACAAAGATTACTGTTGGCTAGCTCTTCCTCGATCTATGGGTCTTTCAAAAAATCCAGTCTGTTGTAATTCTTTGAAGTGACTTCATGTAAAATGTGTGAATTCATATTGGGGCTGAAATTGTGTTTATTTACTTTCAGATGATGACCAAAGGAGAAATGTTCGTGTTTGTTCAGGTGTTCATTTAGTCGGACATTCAGAGGTCTACAGGTTCTACCGATTAGGATGCATCACAATCATTGCAATTCAATTTATAAATACCACTTTTTGATAATTTGTTAAGTTTATCTCCATCGAGTGAGTCAGTCAACGCTTAGGAATAATGCGATAGAGTTCAGAGCGAGCGATAGAGTTCATAGCGAGCGATAGAGTGAGAGAGTTGTCTACCGAATTAAAAATGTGAAAGTTTTATTAGATGATTATCAGTCATTGTTTTGAGCTGCATTTGTAGGTTATTCAATGAAGGGGTGTTATTTTTCTGTGTGCCACTCATTTTCAAGGACTCCAAAACGTTATAAATACTTTTCTTATGTTGGAGAAACTGGGATTATTTATCAATACCCTTTTTTATTATGTGGTGAGTGAAAAAATATATTCATTTTGTAAAGTTATTGAAAAATATCGTAGCCGCCCGCTTAGTTGCAAAGGAACCCCCAAAATAAATGAGTATGAGTTGAGAAAACGGGGTCTTACCTTTTCATGTGTGATTGGAAACACTAATTGGCTGGTGATTCAAGGAGGTTCATTCTTCGTTTAATTCTTCCTGAAAAAAAAAAGTTATAACACTTCCAATATGACAGACGCCATCTCTACCAAGTAGGCCTTGAAGGAAGACATTTTTGTTAGTATAATGCAGCTGTTCTTTTTCTGACGTTTCTGTTTTCAGGAAGATAGCTTCGTAATGTTCATGAGAACACCGGTGAAGCCATGGAAATGTTGAAAAAGGTTAGCTCTTTGGGCAAAAGACGAAAGGAAAAGTTTGTGGAAAATGATACACCTCAGGTAATTGCAATAAGGGATCTGAAAAGCAATGGAAAAAAAAGAAGCTGGTGACATGCTATAACACAGGTAAAAAAAATATGTTTTTTGGTGCCGGAAAAATTCGAACATTATTATGTGAAGTGACCTCTGGTGAGGCCTGTACCAATGTCCATTTTGAGTTACTACATTGTGTTTTCAGATGTATTACAATTTCATAGTTATCAATTTATTCAAAGAATTCTTTCGTTTTTTCTCTTATTTGATTCGGTATTCATAGTTTCTGAAGAATTACTTGAATTTTCTTCAGTGTCACCATTACTTATTTTTCAACTTCCACTATCTTTTTCGTTTTCGGTTTCTATTCTTTCTTTTTATCTTGGGTTTCTTGTTTTTTTGTCAAACACTTTCCACTGCTCCGAAGCTACAACACTTGGAACTCTCAATATGCTCTTTTCCTCATTCTCAGGCCAAAATAGAATATTTTTAAACGTGGGTGGAATCTGAAATGGAAGCTACTAGAAGAAACTAGTTTTACTTTCTCTGATTCAGAACTGCATTTCCTATAGTTTCATCTACTCCTGCTTGGTTCATAATAGGCAGCTGTTCTAGACACTCTTACACATTTTCAAAATTGCTCCATATTATTTCCTCTCTCTTGGTCTTTCTTCGTTAGTTCTTCACTTTCAGCTGTCTCTTCCACATTGCTGACTGCTGCATTATATTCGATTCATGAAACTAATATTCGTAGACTTTTTCTAGAACAGAAGTTTCACCAGCGTCACTGTTTTTTTACGTCAAATACCTATTTCCACTTCTTGACTTTGATTATCAGGAATCCCGCGAGGGTCTGAAGAGGAGCCAATTTTATTTCTATTTTTGTAACGATGTATGCTGATGATAATTTTTTCGGACCATTGAAACACAGCAGAAATATGAAGGAATTTCAATATGCATCTGGAACACAAATAAGAAAATTTCACAACTGAAAAAAAAATCAAATGCCTTGGTATCCACCCAGCTGCAGCAAAATGCAATATCTATTTTGAATGAAATATTTAGTTTTTTCAAAACTTCGACGATATTCACTTTTGTAGGGTTAAACGGTCAGAAAGGGATGAAAGTCCCGAACCATTGTTTTGTCCCAATGGGTCCGAATAGATCTCCTTCGACGAATTTTTATTGCCTTCTTCCGGTGGTTTAACCGTCTCGAAAAGGCGCTCACCGAAAATCATTATAATACAGTCAAGTAGGATACAATATTTCACGAAAGTTATTTTTGTTCATGGGTAGATATGTGGAAAAATTATTTTATCGTCATGAAATGCTATTTGCAATGCAAATGATGAGTAATGAAAGATTTTCTTTGGAGAATAGTTATAGTACAGAAAATAATGTTGGAGATAGGCAAGGAGAAACGTTTTCTGCCCACAATGTGGTTTTTTGATCTCCTCGTCTATAATGGGTACAATTCCTCCATCGCATCCACTGGATGAATTATTTTATCGTCCCAATTTTCCTTCGAGATACATATCAGTTATCAAAGATAATCACTCAGTTTCTCTATCACCTTCTTTGAATTACAGGAACAATGAACCTATGGATTCCATAACAACAAGACACTCCATTTCTACATTTGGCCTAAGAGGATTGAAGAATGTAGGAAGTACCTGTTTTATGAATAACATGATCTAGTTTCTTTCGAACACCAAGTTTTTGTTGGAATTTTTCAAGAATGGTTTTTGTATGGAGGATTTGAATACTACTACATCGAGAATGAAAGGAAATTTAGTAAAATCTTCAATATCTCTGATGGAAAATATCTGGAGTTCTGATTCTTCTCGAAAAATGGTGGATACTTCACATTTCGTCCGTCTATTCAGAAATTTTGCTCCTGCCTTTGATCATAACGTCCCAGCAGATTCGGAATAATTTCTAGGATACCTTCTGGTAGATTTACATAAAGATTTAAACAAGACGAGTGCAGAGAATCATCTATCACCAAACGATTTGGTTATCACGAATGATAATCAGAAAGCTTCCATTTCTTGGACAAGATATCTGTCTACTCATAATTCCCAAATTGTGGATACATTTGCCGGTCAGCTGATGTACTCTTTGTAATTAGTACTCCGTTACTTCTGAACCTTTCTGGGTAATTTCAATTCCTATTCCAAACTTGCCAAACGAAGTCGTGAATTTAACACAATGTATTGAACTGCTGATAGAAGAGGAGACATTGACTGACGATGCGAGCCCATACTGTTCAACTTGTGGAATGAAAAGGGAATTCAAAAAGATGATTCGTATACAAACATTTCCAAAAATTTTAGTTATACATTTGAAACGGGTTTCTTCGACTGATGGCAGTAAATTGGACAATGTGATTAATTTTCCCATACAAAATTTGAATTTGGATCAATATTCTGCTCAGGATGGAATGAATACTCTTTATAATATCTACGCCATATCTAATCATAGCGACAGCATTTCCAATGGCACTTTACGGCATATTGCAAACACCCTTATTCTAATTGTTGGCACCTCTTCGATGACCGCCGTGTATTTTTCAAGATTGATTCTCTCATCTCCCAGGAAGCATGTGTCCTTTTTTAAGAGAAAGTTGATGATCTGAATTCTGATGGTGTTGTGGGTTTGCGCCATCACTTCGAGTCCCGGGCTTGAATCAAGATTTTCATCTTGATATTATTTTATATTTAAAACTTCGCTTTCGTATTTTCAAAATCCTTTTTATATCTATGTATTATTCCCAATAAAATTTTATTTTTATGAAATATTGTATTGATGTATATATCATAGTCTATAATCGGGGATCACTTAATAAAAATGATGGAATATTTATATTAATAAAATAACATTTGAAATATGTTTCGAAAAATGTTTCAATAGGTAATGTTAATGCATTAAATATTTGAATTTCAACGGAAGACCAAAAAATTAACATAACAGCTATCTATCGTTCCCCAAGTACCTGTCAGAGAGTTTTCAACAGAGAACTCTCAAATTACCTAAGCACGTCTCGACAAGCATATATAATTCCTATATAAATGAATATACAAGACTACCGAGCCAAACGTGCTTAGACCACTGCTTTGTAAATGACAAGAAAAAGTCAAAAATTAAAAAAAAATTTTTTTGCTCACTTTTCAAAATTATAATACACATGTACACAAAAAACCAAACAATAGATTTAAACTACACAAATTATCAAGCAATGAGATCTGAATTGAAAACAGAAAAATGGTATGACTTTTATCAAGGAATAGATGTGAATGACATCAACTTAAATCGTAAATAAGATAAAATACTATACAGTAAAACATACAAAAAAAGTTAAATTGAAAAAAAAATAAAAAAAAAATGGATGACACCCGGATTGCAAAAGTCAAATAATGGAAAAAATTAACTATACAGAATTTCTCTTGATATATCCAGGAAATGAAGAAATCAAAGAACGATACAAATAGTACAAAAAAGAACTCGATAAACTGACAAAACAAACGGAGAGGGAATACTGCTCAAACTAAATCAAAAAACATAAATGCTCTTCTAAAGCCATGTGGGAGACAGTAAATAGCTTATGTGGGAAAACAAAACCAGAAACGAAAATCGAGGTTATTGAGAAATCGGATGGTACCAATATAACGAAAAAAGAAGACATCGCTAATGAGTTCAATGAATATTTCAGCAACCTTGGAAAAACTTATGCGGAGGAAATTCCAAATGTTGGAAACTACGATAACATAGAAATTTTGGAAAACACCATCCAACAAATAAAAGTGGAGTGATCTCAGTCATAAAAAATTTAAAATAAAAAAAATCACCTGGGTTTGATAATATCAGATCAGATCAGATCAGAAATTGCCCAGGAAATAATAAAGCCGATAACTTTTCAATGCTTTCATACAAAAATATTAAAAATAGTATACGGTGAAAAGGCATATTTTCCCACAAACTCTGTATACAGCGAATCCCAAATGAAAGATGTAAGACAGATTTTTTGTCAAAAAATAATTATATTCGTAAAACTAGGAAAAATAGAACTCACTCTACATAAACACCCCTACAATACTCGAAAAATTGATTAAATTTTCTTCCCAATTATTTAGCACCCAAAATCAATGCTTCATTAGCAAACGACTCCAAAGATATAAAAAACCACCGAACGTTTAAACAAAAACTGAAAAAATGGATTACCAAAGATATACTTATATTTACCGAAATTGTTAACCAGAGATAAACGCATATAACTCAGCAATTTATTATGTATACATGTGTGTATATGTATGTGTTCATATAAGTGTATTTGTGTATATCAATGTGTGTATCCATCATGTATATTTCATAACTCTTCTTTATCAGTACTGGAAAATTACCTCAATTGTGACTGGAAAATTACCCCGATTGTTACTAGAAAATTCCCCCGATTGTGACTTACCCTCTAATATATGTAAAATCTCAATGAGCAGACCATAAACCCCATTCATGATGTAACATTGCCTGGATGTGGCAAACCCATAATTTTCTGCCATTTTTACCATTTTTTACATTTTTTGTAAAAAGAATTACCCATTTTAATTTAATTATTTTATTTTGGAAATCACATACACAAGTAGTTACTACTTCTGTGACCCATCTGTTTATTCACGAGCACACTTGTATAATAAGTATATATTATGTATTATTATTAATATGAATAAACATATATTATTATTATCTGTGGTTAGGAAAAATAATTGTTATAAGCATATCACAGATAGGAAATATCAAAAATCACTGGCTATTGTTTGTATACGGATTCAAGCTTTATTACCGGGATACTCCATCCCAAAAAAATAACTTGACCATTCTTGTACCAGGAAACCGAATACTGTATCACAGATTTTGGGAAAATGGGTAAACGAGATAGTAAGAATATTCATGGATTGATTGGTTCGAAATCTTAGACGATTCACATCTCTCTCATGGAGTTATATTTTATTTAGTTATATAGGCCTTGCCAGCCTGATTTTAAAGTGCTCAAAATTTCTCATCTTTCAATTAAATATCAATCCACTTCAGAATAAGTTCAATTGATTATAATTACTATCCAAGTGCTAGGATTTCGCGTATGGATACCCTTTCTATTATTTTAATTGATATATGAGGGACCAAACCACAGATAATTTATTCAACGGAACTAAATTAAATTTAAACTGTTTAAAATGCTCAATAAGTTTTTTTATTTAAAAGAAATGAGAGAAATTGTTAAAGAAAAAGAAGTCTAGAATTTTATACAGTATAAAAGTTACAGTTCTCAAAAGAATTAATAAATCTCCTAGAAACTGAGAACCAAAAAAGTAGAATCAGTGCTATTGCCAAGTATTCAGATGTCTTCCCGTCACGAGATGATCCAGAGACTTCAAAGATATAATTTTCGGTAAGGAAATTGTTTTGGTGATTCTTTATCAAATCTTATATCGCATTGTCAAATCCACGCCAGCACAACTCTTTCGCAGAGAATTTGGTTTCGCATCCGCTCGGCGATAAAGTATAATTTCAGGAATTATGTTTTTTTCTGAGTAAGTAAGTAAAAAACCAGTGGTAAAATAACATATCACTTGTCACACAGTTTGTCATCTTATAGAGCTGCCATGAGCCAGACCTGCACAAGAAGTATTCACAAGCAAAAGTAAAAGAAAGTCGACTTCGTTAATATTTTGATGTGTTTCGACCAATTGCTATTGTTCCTAAAGAAGTTAAACTTCTGAGTGGAGCGGCACTCAATTAAAAAGTTTCCGTCACATGGCGGGAAAGTCGGAAAGGACCTGGAATCTGAGCGGCGGCGAGGCGAAAAAAGTGAGATTCAAGATAGCCCTGTTCGTTTATGGTCTGACGGAAATTTTGGACGGTTTTGACGACAGGTAGGCTCCAAGTTCAAGTTGGATTCCACGTGGTGTAGGGCGCTGCATCGAGCGCAGCTTGGGCCGGGCGGGCTTTAGAGAAGGGCGCAAGCCCCTCGGAGGCAGAGACGATAGACACATTTTTGTGCACATGTTACCACGACGCGGTGTTGTACGGTGTATTACGCGCGCATCGCTCCAGGTGAGTGTACGTGTGTATATGTGTACTCTCGTATTGAAGGTCAGTGACCGATTGGTCAAATATTCCCGCCAACATTCGACCTATTCTTTTAATTGTGTACCCTCATTTGTGGCATTATCGGCGTTGATCGACCATGAAATTCTACATTATTGATGGCGTTTTTTCCAACCTCGTCGGGAAGTGTGAAAGCGAAAGTGATTTGATCAGATTATGATTGGTTAAACAAAATAAGTTCTTTTTTTGTGAGAATATATGGATATTTTATTGTTCGTAATTGATTTCTTGTTTTTTTTCTCGAAAAGTTTTCGATTGACGGGAAAAATTCCGAATCAATTATAACCGCGTAAAATTCTAATGACTGCCATAATTTCCTCCGAAATTTGAGAAAATTCGCACATTACTGTCATTTGCGAAAACCACTTTCACATATTCTGTTCTTCATGCACGAAAAAACAAAAAATATTTGGAATTATTTAGGTACATTTTTTAAGTCAATTTTTTCCCGAAGCACAATTCTTCGATTCGAATTATGTATAATATTATCTTTGAAAATCCATAAAGCAACAAAAATAATAGACCAATTCAATTCCTAATTGATTTTCTCATTTGAAAATATAACAAAAATCAGATTTACACATTAGACGTCTTTGCCTAGGCGCCTACTGTCTTTATTTAATTTTTCCATTTCTTTTCGAAAATCAAGTCTCTCAGTATTTAAGAACGGAGAAAATCAAGAATTTAAGAACACAATTAAGAGAGAAAAGTAAGTAGGAATGCTTGTTTTGATCCGAAGTTGATGATGAAAGGTAAAACATCAACGATTATTTCTCTCATTATGAATTTTATACCTATATTTTCCGAGGATATATATTTATATTTTCAATCATCAATAAATTAGCCAGTAGGTCGTCTTCACCAAAAAAAGTAAAAAAAAAGGAAAACTTCATTTCCTTGTAGGAAGGCTACAACTAATCGGATGTAAAGTGAAGGACCCTTTTATCAGAATGGGAAGAAATAAAGTAATGGCGATGTTAGGAGTGTTTTGGTTTTACTAAAATATATACAAAAACTCTTCAATTCACTGTACCATATGTGATCATCATATCACAGTCTTCCTGTGACGTTAACACTGGCAAATTGAACGGTATCAATTCACGAAATTAGTTTAAACAAGATACTTATACTGAACCCGCAGGCACAGTGATCTGTTCACCCATTGACCAATAAAACACATATTCACTAGAACTCACTAACGTTTGGTAGCATATCGTCGAAACTTTTGAAGAAATATAATGAACTAGCTTATGCCCGCGGCTTTGCCCGCGTGAATTTCAGGAATATCATACTTTTTATACGCTTTTTTGGTTCGCTGCCAAATAGAGTTTTGATAAATATGTTAACATTTTTCGTTCACTTACGTGAAATAATTGAAAATATTACATAGTAGTGCAGATAGAATGAAAAAAAAATATTTCCTTAATTTTATCATTCAATATAGCCGATTTTAGATGATGAATAGATTGGAGGGCCAAATCATGACTTTCAAATTACCTTAGATTTTCCGGGTGAATCCGACGAAAATATGTCATAAAATTTCCTTCGCTAAATTCAGCGCCAAACTATTCCAGGGTAAAATTACGTCAATTTTGCCAACCATAATTTATGTGAGATAATGTGAACTTTATGTATTGTCTCACAACTATCTTTCGGTTCAAATTGAAACATGGAAGGAAACAAAATACTGCATGATGAAAAAAATTAACAGTTTCAAATTTGAAAATTATTCTAATATTTCAAAAGTAATTTTAACGATTAGAATTTTGAAAAAAAAACTTATTACGCCCTTGGAATGATGCTCTCTTGTAAAATTTAATTTTTCTATTACTGATACCCTTCGAGATATAACCTGTTTCATAATAGGGGTAGATTTTACCTCCTGAGGTGCAAAGTTCAGACAAGAAAACTTTTTTAAATCTTTGAAAAAAAATAATGAAATTGATTTATCTTGACGTTTTGAAAAACAAAACCGATTCAAAGAAAAACATTATGAAAATCATCTGGGATAGTTTCAACCCCTCAGGTTTCAAATTTTGTTAAATCCTCTTTTGGCACGCCGTACCCCTGCAATATGTAACCATTATGCAAAATTAAATTAACCTATTAGCAACAATCTTCGTGATATAGGAGTAGGGGCATGACATGAAATTAGTCTCAGCAAAAAAGAAAATAGAAATGACGCATTTTGCCGATTTTTTCAAATTGATAGTTCCGTAGATAAAAATTGACATATGTATGTTTTTCTTTGTTTATATGCCTGCGAATTTATCCACTTGGTTATAACATATTTCGATTCCAGAATTTGCGAAATACTTGTAAACATCAATTTCAATAACTGACGCCATGTCAACACTACGCGTTTCTTAACGTGAGTTAATTGAAAAAAAGCCATATTAATAAGTGCAGATGGAATTTCAATCAAAATTTCCCATTCCTTCTTTCTTATTCCTCATTTTCGGTAATGAATCGGTTGAAGTGACCATTATTGACCATGTCTTGACATTCCAATTTTCGACTCCTAAATTCGACTCCTTTTTTCCAATACTGGTTAATCTGACGTAAATATGACATAAAATTCGATTAAGCTCAATTCAGCGCCAACCTATTCGAAGGTCGAAATGACGTTAGTTCAGCCAACCATAATGTTCGTTGAGATAATGTAATCTTTATGTATTAACACTAAACTTCTTCTAGTTTCTAGTTGAAACTTCCCAAGGAAACAGTACATTATAAAATTAATTATTTAAGAGATACAAATTATTCATAGATTTAGAGATAAGTTTAACCGCTTGTGATTTGAACTTTGGAAAATACTTTCTTAGAACGTACCTTTACCTGGAATTGAAAAAAAAATCTTCTATTACTGATACTCCTTCAAATATAACCTGTTTCATAATACTTTTTACTGCCGAATTTCAGAAATGAAAAAATTTCTCCTTGGGCAAAACTTAACATAAAATTAAAGTGTTCTTCTTGTTTTTTTTTTCATGATAGCTACATAGATTGAAATCATTCAAATATTCAGGGGGTCTTTCTAACACATTGGGATCCGAGCCCATTATTCGTTACTCCGTTTGCTGTCGTCCCGTTATGCAGTTATCTCGTTATCTCTTCAAACTATTATGCCGTTATCCTGTTATCCGTTATATTGTCTTACTGTTATCTCATTATCCCGTTTCCCCATCATCCCGTTACCCCGTTATCGCGTTATGCCGTCATCTTGTTAACCAGTTATCCCGAGTTATATTCTACAATTCCCAAGGATACCGTGAGAACGAAGCCACATCGCTGATTCCGCAACTCAGCACTTTGTATCTTCTCGAGATGCGAGCAGTTCCAGGAACAGCGTCAGCAGATTCACCTTGTCCGTTCATAACATTATTTTATTAAGGCAGTTTTGATATAATATTTGTACTGTCAACATCCATTTTCTTTGTAATTGTAATTTTTGAAAATAAAAGTTTTTTTAAAAACAATCTCGAAACGAGATATAAAATTGGCGCAGTCGGTAGGATTGTTACAAGAATCCATCGTGGATAACTTTCTATTTCTATAGTTAAGTAACAATCGAAAAGGTTCCTACGTGTCCGTTCGTTCGATCGCCGAAAAGTGGATACCAAAGGACTATATGGTTACTGAAGATACCAAGGATAAAGAAGCAGATGCAACCAGGAAATTGTCAGCCTTGAAGTTCGATGAAGACGATACTCTTGCTGTAAGTCATTTTTCGTTTCATGTCAGACTCCTCTAGTGATTTTCCCTCCCCAAGTGATAGTGAAGATTCCCTAGAGTTAGAAATAAGTTCACTTACAAATACACTCAATAATATTACCTTGAAAACCAATAATCTATCAATTGGGAATATTTCTACAATCAATACCATGGCAATTCCAAATTTCACTAAAGTTCACGCCGAAACTATACCCGATTTTAATGGTGAAATGAACGAATTGAATGTCTTTCTTGAAAGTATTGATAGCATTTACACCCATTTCTATGATAATGCAAATGCAAATAATTATCAAAATGTGATTATTTTTCGCACCATTATTAGTAAACTGAAAGGCCCAGCTCGTGAGGTCGTTAACATTAGCTGCGTGAAAACCATTCCCGATACCAAAAATGTTTTAATAAGAAACTTTAGCGACCACAGAAATGAGACCTGTTTGTCCTTAGATTTGAATAATTTGAGACAGGGTCCCAATGAGACCCCTTATCAGTTTCATGATAGAGTTAGAAAAGTATTGAATACAATTTCAAATTATTTAGCAATCCATGAAGAAGATCAAAATGTACGCACTTTTAAGCAAAATATGTATAATCAACAAGGTCTCGAAGTATTTTTAGCAGGTTGGAAAAACCCTTATGGTTTAATGGTTCGTACCAAAGAACCGGAAACAATGTTAGACGCTATAAATTTCATTAGAAAAGAAGATAATATTAGGTATCTCCAAAACTCGACCCCGAATTCGAATCAAAATTCGAATCCGAATCAAATCAGAAGAAATCCTGGTAGGCAACAAAACCCCAGTTCTTCCTATCAATATTCCAATAACCAATCAAATCAATATCAAATACAAAGACCAAACTTCGGTCATAATTTCAACCAAAATGTTCATCAACAAAGACAGCAAAACTCAAATTTTGCACCACAAACGTTCCAATCCCAACCAAGAACATCCTTTCCAACAGGTCCTATAAACATCCAACCACAACCAAATAATTCCCAAAGATTTTTCTCGAACAATCAAGTTTTTGGGCCTCCCAGAAATGTTTGGAAACCAAACCAAAACTTTCAAAATTCCAACCAACCAAAACCAACTCCCATGAGTACCACTTCTAGACAGGTTACTACAAATATTAAACCTCGAGCTCAATCGACAAATCGAAGATGGGTTTCCGAGGAATTGCATAATACCGAACATTTAGATATTCCCGATGAAGATCCCCAAAACCAAACGGAATGTTTGCTCGAAAACGAGTATGAATACTCAGAAAATTCTGACTATTTTAATGAGTCTGAGGATTTTCAATTGGACGATTCTCCAAGCCCGGAGACATAATCGAATTCCATACATCTTTTGACGAACGGCAATTGCCTTATGTCACTATAAAAAATCCACCCTTGAAATTATTGATTGATACAGGAGCCAACAAATCATTTTTGGACCCAATGATTGTCAATAAATATTTTTCTCAATACAAAGTGAATGATCCATTTGTTGTGTCCACTTCATTTGCTTCTTCGAAACACGACATTTCAGTAACAATACCAGCTTTCCAAGAACTTAATGAGTACAAAAACCTCAAATTCTACGCATACAAATTCCATAACGTTTTTGATGGACTTATAGGTATAGATATTATAAAAAATTTAAATGCCAATAAGGCGGAATAATTAAACCAGAAAAAATAAACCCCCAATGTCAGCATTCCGAAAAATATTTTAATGCAAATCCAACTATTTTTAAAAATTTCCGGAAACCAAAAAAATTCCTTACCTCCCAATCAGGCGAAATAATTATTCCACAACAAATAATTCAGAATTGTATAATCCCAGAAACCTTGTCAGTATCAAAGGATGGTTGGGCTTTCGTAGAAATACACAATAATTCCAATAGTGATACAAACTTCACGATTTTACACCCAATCAAAACTATTTCAGTCCAAAACAAATTTGAATTTTACAATATGAACATTCAATCAATATCAGAAATCAATAGTAAACACGAAATCGATAAATTAATCAGGACCGATCACATGAACGAAGAGGAGAAATCCCATATTCTTTCATTGTGCAGAAAATACGCGGATATTTTTCATATGGATGAAAATAACTTAACCTTCACAAACCAAGTGAAACATAAGATTCAGACAACCGATGAAATTCCTGTTCATTCTAAATCGTATAGATACCCGTTTGTTCACAAAACCGAAGTAAATTTGCAGATACAAAAAATGCTCCAACAAAACATAATAAGGCCAAGTAATTCGCCATGGTCCTCCCCCATCTGGGTTGTTCCAAAAAAGGCCGACGCTTCCGGTAAAAAGAAATGGCGTATCGTGGTCGATTATAGGAAGGTAAATGAAAAGACCATCGACGATCGATACCCGATACCTAATATAACTGACGTCATCGATAAACTCGGCAAGTGTAACTATTTTTCCACCTTGGATTTGGCTAGCGGGTTTCACCAAATTGAAATGAGTCCCAACGACATTCCGAAAACAGCATTCAATGTAGAAAATGGGCACTATGAGTACCTAAGAATGCCTTTCGGGCTCAAGAACGCTCCAGCTACTTTCCAAAGGGTTATGGATAATATTTTGAGGGGCCTCCAGAACGAAATTTGTCTCGTCTATCTCGACGATATAATAATTTACTCAGCCTCTCTTCAAGAACACATTTTGAATCTTAAAAAAGTATTCAATCGTCTACGCGAAACCAATTTTAAAATTCAGCTGGACAAGTCAGAATTTTTAAAAAAGGAAACCGCATATTTAGGTCACGTAATTACAACAGAGGGTATAAAACCCAACCCTGATAAAATTGTCGCTATAAAAAAATTTCCAATCCCCAAGACCACGAAAGAAATAAAAAGTTTTTTGGGTCTACTAGGGTACTACCGCAAATTCATTCCGGATTTCTCCAAAATCACGAAACCCCTCACATCTTGTTTAAAAAAAGGTGCAAAAATTGATCTAAACTCAGATTATATTCAATGTTTCGTGTAAAGAACTCTTGACAAACAACCCTATTCTCCAATACCCCGATTTCTCCAAACCATTCAACCTGTGTACTGACGCAAGTCAATATGCTCTAGGGGCTGTGTTGTCACAAGGGCCAGTTGGCCTAGACAAACCAGTGGCTTACGCATCTAGGACGCTTAATCAAGCAGAACAGAACTATAGCACAATTGAGAGAGAACTTCTCGCAATTGTATGGGCCACAAAATATTTCCGCCCGTATCTATATGGCCGAAAATTTATAATATTTTGTGATCACAAACCTCTTCACTGGCTCTTCTCCATAAAAGATCCAAGTGCAAGACTTACCAGATGGAGACTCAAACTTGACGAGTTTGATTACACCATCCACTACAAAAAGGGTTGTTTGAACTCAAACGCCGATGCCCTCTCTCGAATAAAAATCAACGATACCAATACTAATGTCATTTTTTCTTATATGGAAGATTTCAACAAATCACTTACCTCAGACGACCCACAACCATCAACATCACGTGACAATACAGTAAACGACAACGAAAATAATGTAGAAAACGATACCGAATCAATAACTGGCAATATTGATGAAAGCCCCAACTTGAATGACGTCAATCTAAGTACCGGTGATCTAAATGACGATAATGAAACAATACATACAAGTCACGAAAATCCCATACTAGAAATTCTCATTTCCGAAAAAAAAATTTAAAAATCAAATATTTCTCAAGGTTGTTTTACATTCCCCAAATCTCCCGAAGATAAAACGATTATTTGAAAACAAAACTAGAACAACAATCCAAATTTCAAAACAAAATTTTGAAGAGGATGTAATAAAAACTTTTCGAGAATTCACTACAACCAATAAAACTTTTGCGATAAATTTAGACGATAAGAAATTGATTCCCAAACTCTATCAGACACTAAAAGAGACATTCAAAAATTCAGCATTCAAATTAATTTTGTGTAATAATGTATTAGAAGACGTTTTTTCATTGGATTCCCGTGATGAATTCGTAAAAATGTGCCACGAAGGCAAAACTAATCACCGTGGAATTATCGAAACTGAAGCACAAATAAAAAGACGCTATTATTGGCCCAATATTAAGGAACAATTACAAAATATATTAATAATTGCGAGTTGTGTCAAAGAATGAAATATGACAGAAATCCCCCAAAACAAAAATTCGAACTTACACCCACACCAAACAAACCATTCGAAATAGTTCACTGCGACGTTTTCACAATCAGAGGCAAAAAATTCTTTACAATAATTGATAAGTTTTCAAAATATGCACAAGCTTACCCTCTTACAGGACTTACCGCAATTCATATAGCCAAAGCATTTATAACATTCATGACCCATCACGGTACTCCTAAATTACTTGTTTTAGACCAAGGAACCGAACTGAAAAATACTGTTATTAAAGAATTTGCTACATTACATAAAATCGAAATCCATTATACTACAGCTCTGAACCCCAATTCGAATGGCCCAATAGAGAGGTTCCATTCGACAATTACTGAACATCTCAGAATAATAAGTGAAACAAAAAAGACTTGAACATATTAGATCAGATGCCCTATGCAATCCTTGGCTATAACCATGCCATTCACTCGGCTACCAAACAGCGTCCCATAGACGTCATTAACGGACACCTTGATTCAAATAGTCCTTTCGACATCGATATCAGTGAAAAATTATACAGTAATTATATAGACGAACACAAATCACGTACTAAAGAAATTTACAAGAAACTCAATCAACAAATGACAAAACAAAAAGAAAATATATTAAAAAGAGTGAATCGAAACAGACACGACCCACTGACATATCAGCCAGACACTTTAGTTCATCATAAAACCAGAGCCCGTAATAAAGCAAATCCAGATTCAAATCTCACCCTCTCAAAAGAGATCAAAGAATCAATATTTTAACGACATTACGTAAGAAAAAATCTACTACTCCTTCGATGACAAGCAAATCAACAAAAATTACCAATAAATCGAAAACCAAACCGAAAATCATTGCTTTAACTGGCACTTATAACAAAAACAATTTGAAAAGGCCATTATCTAATCAAAAACCTATCACATTACAGGACACTTCTCACCCCGGTAGTGATCAAAGCTCAGGAAATTAGGATTAATAGCCTGGATTCCAACCCTGGAATCCTACCATATAAACTAGGCAATGCAAAACTTAAAGCCACCCACCATACATTTATCCACTATTTTGACCTCAACCCTATCGAGACCGAACTACTGAAATTAACCAATCAATACGAAAGTTTAAAACAAATTATTCAAAATCGCCACACTCTATACTATAGTGAATTGAAAATTGATAACGCCATTCTTTTCAATCTCAACCTTGCTAGAGAAAAATTTAATTCTTTGCACCCGAACAGAAGAGTGAGAAGGGGACTTATTAACGGCTTGGGTACAATTTTCAAAAGTATTTCCGGTAATTTAGACGCCGACGATGGCAAACGCTATGACGACGCCATCGCCACCCTCAAAACTAATCAAGAAAATATGCAACAACTTTGAACAAACAGATCTCATTATCAAAAAAAGTAATAAATGATTACGAGAAATCCTTGACATTAATCAAACAAAACGAAAAAGAAATATCAGATAAAGTTAACGAACTCAATAAAGGGCTGGACAAAATTTCATTTGATTTCGATAGTTACATCTGCGCGAAAATTGCCTTAGATCAATTGGGAGCCATATTGAATATTGTACTACAAATACTTAATAATTTGGAAAATGCTATTACCTTTGCAAGATTGAAAATTGTTCACAATATATTTTAAAAAATTGATGATTTGGAATTTATCATTCAGACACTTCTACGTCATTATCAACCAAACAAACTTTTATTCGGAAAATTATTGAATCTTATCATTCAAACAACAAGATAGTTTTCATTATTCACTTTCCCATCATGTTTCCTGAAACCTACTCCTACTTCCACCTATATTCTATCCCTACCAAAACAAATACCATTCTGATCCCAAGCAAAACCTTTCTGGCAATGAACGAAAATCTCTATCAGTATCAAGATACCGAATGCAGAAATACACATCCAACTTACTACTGCAACAATGGACAACTCCAACAGCACCCCAACCAAGAGGACTGCATACACCAACTCCTACAACTGAAAGTGGAAGAACCAACTTCTTGTGAGCCAGTTCCAGTCGTACTTCAAAATGAAATCGTTGAACAAATCAATTCCGCCCACTACATATCCATCTTTCACGAAGATACGAAAATCAAGATCGAATGTCAAAAAACCGACCTGACAACTCTCAAGGGAACTTACTTCATCGAACTTCCCTCTGGATGTAGTTTCCATACACCCCGTAACACATTTACAAACAACGATGACACCATCAGCGGTCAACCCCTACTGCTACCCGCAGTAAAAACCCCCAAGATAGCTCACTCACATCTTCAAGAATTAGTACTCCACAACATACCCTTGGACCAACTTCATCGAACCCAAAGGGAGCAACAGAAGATCCACCAGGTTATCCTAAAGAATCTGAAACAAGATACATCCTATATCTAGGCCATACCCATCTACCTCCTATTCATAACTTCATCGATTCTTGGCCTGATATATCTATACTGGACCAGACGTTCCCCATCGAAATCTGTTCTTCCCCTGAAGACACCCAGTGAGGAACCCGAAAAACCAAGACAGCCCACCAAAAGACTTCACCCCTGTCCAAATACCGAAGACGACGACGAATGATTGATCCACCCCTTGTATGGATCCTTCTGGGAAGGGAGGAGTTATATTCTACAATTCCCAAGGATACCGTGAGAACGAAGCCACATCGCTGATTCCGCAACTCAGCACTTTGTATCTTCTCGAGATGCGAGCAGTTCCAGGAACAGCGTCAGCAGATTCACCTTGTCCGTTCATAACATCATTTTATTAAGGCAGTCTTGATATAACATTTGTACTGTCAACATCCATTTTCTTTGTAATTGTAATTTTTGAAAATAAAAGTTTTTTTAAAAACAATCTCGAAACGAGATATAAAATTCCCGGGAAGATGTACTTGAAATGGAAGTTCACCTTATATTGGTTGCACTTGGTTCTGAAAAAATGTGGTCCAATTATTGTATCAAAATCGGTTAAGTAGTTTTCAATTTTATATAATAGTATAGATATATATGTAGTCTTATTGTTACATATATAGTTCCCGTCATCGTAGCGAGATGACATACCACTTTTTGAGTCCAATCATAAGCCTAAATGCATTATCAAAATCGGTCCAGTTGCTATTGCGTGATGCTCGAATGAACAAAACACAACCGAACTATTTCACATTGATTTCAAAATACGAATAACACCATTTATTTCAAATTAAAATCAAGTAAAAAAGAACATACCAACTCATACAGGATATAAAATACCATGTAGAGACTGTCAAAATACCTATATAGGACAAACAAAACAACACTTGAAAAAGCGAATACAAGTACCCAAAAACTGACATGACAGCCTTATCCAAACACGAAAAAAAAAAAATTTCGACCAAAGAAAGAAATCCAAGAATAAGAACATTCTTTGCAATGATACATATAAAAAAAGACCCCAACAGCAATAGAAATGATCGAAAACTCAAGCCAGATATATAACAAACTTTTTTAATCTGTTTATAATAGTGAAAATGAAAACGGATATTTTTTACATGTTGCCATAAAAGTACAGTACGGCTCATATAACTTAATCTTCTAAATAATCCAGTCTTATCCAAACACGAAAAAAAAAATCGACAAAAGGTTGACACTAACAACGTTGAGATTTCGACCAAAGAAAGAAATCGAAGAGTAAGAACATTTCTTGAAATGATACATTAAAAAAAAGACCACAACAGTTTTAACAATAGAAATAATATCAAACTTAATAATGAAAATAGATCTCGACATGTTGCCATAAAAATACAGTGAGGCTCATATAATAATTTTCTAAATAATCCATTGTATCTATGAAGGGGCAAAACATGAAAGATAAACCATTCCCGATAACAACGAAATCACACATCTTTAACAACATTCGTACAATACGAAAGCAGAAATATAAATAGAATATTTGTGTTTTAAGCTGAAGATGACAAAAACTATGTCGAAACGTCGTTAAAAGGAATTTTACAAATTGAATGAATCATAATTGAATCCTTAGCACTTGGTTGTGAAGAAATGATGTTTTATTGTTACATATCCCGTTATCCAAGCAGAATAAATCACATACCAGTTCTTAAGCATAAGCTTTCAAACGAAAATAGTATCATAAATGTCGGTCCCGTGGTTTTTGTCTGATGCTCGAACAAACAAACAAACAGACAATTACAATTTTATAATAGTATAGACAACTTCGGATCACTCCACAATTATACAGAGGCCTTCCCAAATGAAAGACGAGTTCGAATCAATGAGACATCACCTGATGATGACAAATGTGATTTTGCCGAAACGTCGCGACATCGGGACTTTTGAGGACCACTACCACAATACGCGCAGAGGCACTTAACTTTTTTGTGCTGCTATCAATATCACATAAATATCGACTGCATCTTCAAATATAGATTTCAATTTACTCAATCAAAGTTACCTTCATTACTCTCCCAGGATTTTCATGCTCAGATTTTCTTCTATGGAAATAATATATTGCATAATGCAATATAACCACTTATTACAGTGTATATTCTTGCTATTTTTCATGTTGATATTACTCTGTGAATGTTTTTTTGTCCGAGGAATCATCGTTGAGCTCAACCATGACGTGAATCGAAAAATATGATCCCCAACGTCATATATATATATATATATATATATATATAGAAGAAAGGGTAGTCTCGTGACTGGACTAGTTGAAAAAAACTATGAATTTGAAATAAACTTTGTAGAAAGGATATTCCTTGAGGTTGCAGTCAAAATAATGGCCTATGAGAAAAAGTAAAACTCTTTCTTATTTAGTCAAGCTTTCGAAAATGTTTATTTTCATTATCAAGACAAGCTGTGGAGAAAAAGAAACACAATTGTGAAATACGATTTTAAACAAATCTATAGAACTTACTAAGGTGAGGTTAAGTGAAGACAGCGAACTAAACACCATTTCGTGTTTGAGGACTTTTCAAAATCATATCACTATGACCCACTACTGGTAATATATAAAAACTAAACAATGGCACTCGCCCATATTGTTTAAGATAATTAAATTAACACTTTAAAATTTGAAACGGCACAATAATTACCACATGGTTGAAGCGTGACTGAAAAAGGAAAATGGTAGCTGACAAGTAATACATGACATGAAGTGTCAAGTGTCAAATGTCATCTGTCCAAACATGAAACAGTCAAGGGAGAACCATGTGCTTTGTCCACAAAACAGAAGGAATAGTACCAATCTATATGACACAAAAAAGAAAATTTTTTGTTAAATGAGAGAAACAATCAAAAAATACTAAGCAATTTTTATATTAAATTGGAATCAAGTTTCAACAAGTAATTGTAAATGACACTAAGGTTGGAAATATCAGAACGTTTATTCATGCTGTTTGGTTCATTTTTTATGAAAACCATTTCTAGGAAATTCCTTTTATGATAGTTATTCTCTACTGCTAAAATGGAAGGGTTGTTAAAATTACTAAAATGATTAGAATTAATATTATGTTCAGCTAATGCACAACTGTTTTTTTTTATTTTGCAATCACTCTTATGAGATGCTATGCGACCTGTTAAATTCCTACCCGTCTGCCCGATATAAATTTTATCACAATTTAGGCAAGGAATACTATATATGACATTTGATTTCTCACAACCTCACAACCTCAACCCTAGAACTAAAGCATAAGATATATGAGAAATCAAATGTCATATATAGTATTCCTTGCCTAAATTGTGATAAAATTTATATCGGGCAGACGGGTAGGAATTTAACAGGTCGCATAGCATCTCATAAGAGTGATTGCAAAATAAAAAAAAACAGTTGTGCATTAGCTGAACATAATATTAATTCTAATCATTTTAGTAATTTTAACAACCCTTCCATTTTAGCAGTAGAGAATAACTATCATAAAAGGAATTTCCTAGAAATGGTTTTCATAAAAAATGAACCAAACAGTATGAATAAACGTTCTGATATTTCCAACCTTAGTGTCATTTACAATTACTTGTTGAAACTTGATTCCAATTTAATATAAAAATTGCTTAGTATTTTTTGATTGTTTCTCTCATTTAACAAAAATTTTCTTTTTTGTGTCATATAGATTGGTACTATTCCTTCTGTTTTGTGGACAAAGCACATGGTTCTCACTTGACTGTTTCATGTTTGGACAGATGACATTTGACACTTGACACTTCATGTCATGTATTACTTGTCAGCTACCATTTTCCTTTTTCAGTCACGCTTCAACCATGTGGTAATTATTGTGCCGTTTCAAATTTTAAAGTGTTAATTTAATTATCTTAAACAATATGGGCGAGTGCCATTGTTTAGTTTTTATATATTACCAGTAGTGGGTCATAGTGATATGATTTTGAAAAGTCCTCAAACACGAAATGGTGTTTAGTTCGCTGTCTTCACTTAACCTCACCTTAGTAAGTTCTATAGATTTGTTTAAAATCGTATTTCACAATTGTGTTTTCTTTTTTCTCCACAGCTTGTCTTGATAATGAAAATAAACATTTTCGAAAGCTTGACTAAATAAGAAAGAGTTTTACTTTTTCTCATAGGCCATTATTTTGACTGCAACCTCAAGGAATATCCTTTCTACAAAGTTTATTTCAAATTCATAGTTTTTTTTTTTATATATTATATATATTATATATTTTTTTATTATTTGATATTGAAATATTATTTTTATTCTTTGTGAGCCAAATTGATTATGATATAAATAGATATTACTACCCCTGTATTGTATGCTGTAATAATAATTGCCAGCGAACGTCACTGTTCTCTCGCCACGCTACCAACAATTATTATTTTTCTCATCACGCCTAAGCAACGGTTGGTACGCCCTCATCTCAAGGTGGCCGGTTCAAGGCAATAGAGACACTGCCACTGCTGGCTAACTTCAGTTTATTGAATGGTCTTTGGTATGTTATTGATCATTGTGAGAAAACAAACAACAAAATATCATAGAGCAATTATCTCCTTTATTCAGGAAGACTTAAAATACCTGGCCTACGAGAAATAACTTATACTAGGGTGAATCAAACAAATATTCACGGATAATAATAATAAATCAGATCATGGATAGATAAACAGAACCTCACTTTTTCCGTGAGAGTGAAATTTTCTGTTATTGTTCAATATAGAGTGACATAAAGTTCTTCGAATGTGAAGTTAATTATTGGTGGAATAGTTCAGGACCGGAAGAGCACTATTAAAGTTTTATACCTGGTTGGAACTGTTGGTGTTCTGATTATACCATGAAACTGGATGTCTCCTCTCTCCAATCGTTGTCAGGACTGCAATACCATGAATCAGGAACTATATATATGCGGAAATCAGCATTTGGATCCGTGGATATGTTATATCTTCAAGGTAATATTGGTTTTGTTTACCAAATGATGGGATTATTCCATTTTTCTTTTAGTAACACTTTTGCGTGGCATCCGCTTGGAAATTTATTTTCGATCTCTCTGAAAGCTTTGTTTTCTATCGCCTAGATACATCTTTTTCTCCTTGTTTTTTCATTTGAATTTTTGAATTAGTGCACTAAATTGTCACTTCTCACTGTTTATATTTATATTGCATAATTTATATATACAATTATTTTTCCACTCTTATCATTATTTACAAATTTCAATAATAATTGCTTCTGATACCATCTCATTGCTACTCTCCCACAATTTCCAATTTCACACCTGACCATCTATTCCCTGATTGGCTATTTTTATAAAGACATTTGCTGTTCTATCATTGGCTACCTTTAGTTAGCTACAATTTCATATACTGTATGTTTCAAATTTATAAATGTGTTGATTACTGTTTATTCCTGAAAATTTTGTAAATTTAGACTTTTTGTTGTCTTTTGAGCAATTATGGGTTATAATAATTTTGACAGTGTATGAAATTGATTGTTTTATAGTATTTTGACATTTTTATCTATCCATATTCTACCTAGGCTCACAATATACATAGAATTTCAAAAGTTATTCACAAGAAAAAACCATTCTCGAGCACTAACCGAACCTGCGACCTTTGGATTTCTAGTCCATACTCTAGCCATCTGAGCTATCGAAGACACAGGTTCCACCACTGCATTCCGAAGACACTGCTTTTTTCTAGAATTAAATGTTAGTTGTTGTGGGAA
This sequence comes from Gonioctena quinquepunctata, assembly GCA_018342105.1. Lineage (NCBI taxonomy): Eukaryota > Metazoa > Arthropoda > Insecta > Coleoptera > Chrysomelidae > Gonioctena > Gonioctena quinquepunctata. The sequence continues at coordinate 160,982 of JAFIRS010001087.1, forward strand.
TGGATTATGAAGGTAAGGGATCTCATGTACTATCGGTGGCCAATAATATTCATTCCCACAACAACTAACATTAAATTCTATACAAAAGTGGTATCTTCGGAATGCAGTGGAACCTGTCTCCGATAGCTCAGATGGTTAAGTATGGACTAGAATCAAAGGTCCAGGTTCGATTCCTGCTCGAGGAGGTTTTTTTCCTTGAATTCAAAAATTTGTCTGCAATGCCACGATTTACATTTACTAATATATATTCACAGACGCTATATTTCTCCTTTGTATTTATATTTGGCAAACTTTGTTCAGTGGTTGGAGATCAGCGCCTGACCCGTGACTGAAACCGTCAATCCATGGCGACGTTAGGAAAAGGTAAAATTGATCTTGTTGGCCACTGAGATCCCTTCATAATCCATTCCCACAAAAACTAACATTAAATTCTAGGACACAGGAAGAGAATGTTGATATTATTTTAAAACTGTACATAGTAGTTAAGTTTTATTTCAACAGATATTGTGGTGCATAGGTGATCGATTTTGAGCAGACATGAAATTGGCAATTAAAGTTATATCTATGAGACGACAAGTAAGCGGGCTTACTTATCTACTGCTATGTTAAGAATCTACAACGATTTCTGTTTCTAGTGGATTATAGTGAATATTTGTAACAAAATTGAAGCTCAAATATTTTGAACTATTCGTTTTCAAAGTTAACCGGTCGATAACCGGCGCATCCACCCTATATTCTATTTTTTGTAGCTGCCGTATGCAGCTACAAAATGCAGTGGAACCTCTGTCTTCGATAGCTCAGATGCTTAGAGTATGGACTAGAAATCCAAAGGTCGCGGCTCAATTCCTGCTTAAGGATGGCTTCTTTCTTGAATTTAAAAATTTGTCTGCAATGCCACAATTTTCATTTATATATGTATATATATATATATATATATGTATATATATATGTATATATTTATATATGTATTTGTATATATATATATATATATATATGTATGTATATATATATATATATATATATTTTATATATATATATATATATATATATATATATATATATATATATATATATAAATGATTCGTAAAAAATCAATCTTCAACTGTTGGTCCTAACTTGACGAATATGTATAAAAACAAATTTCAAGAAGTACAAAACTTATGTCTTCGGCTTATTTACGATATTCGTAAACGAAAATGCATTTCTCTTTAACTACGCGAGGCTGGATGGTTGAACATGGAAAACAGGAGAATTCTTCACAATGCTTGTATGTTTCATACAATTTTAATTACAAAGGAACCTTCAGTTACCAAATCATCATATAAACATATTCCTCCACATTTCAAGGAAGAGAATATCATTCAAAAGGCTTTTGAAAAATATTTCTTTGAAACAATACAATAGGATGAAATAAGGTTTTTTTGTTTTTTTTTGTATTTTCTAATTTTGAATTGATATCAGTTGTAATATTTTTTGTAGGGTTCAGGACAGTATGATGTGTAGACATTTCATGGGTTAAGTGGAAGAACAATTCATTCAGTGAAGTCTGACTGATTTGAACTCCGCCCATTATTTTCATAATCATTAGTATTTTTTTTTATATATATAACTCCTTATACATATTTTTGAAAATAGGAAATTATTATGATTTGTTTAATTTTCAGTTATTTTTTGTGTTTGCTGTGCCAAAGAAAAATGGTTGTTTTGTCCGAGGAATCATCGTTGAGCTCAACCATGACGTGAATCGAAAAATATGATCCCCAACGTCATATATATATATATATATATATATATATATATATATATATATATATATATATATATATATATATATATATATATATATATATATATATATATATATATTTATATATATATATATATATATATATATATATATATATATATATATATATATATATTTATATATATTGTAATGAAATGATGAATTTTGTAAATATAATATTGTAATATTTTTGCCCCACGTTTTGGGTGCCAATTGTTATGTTTTGATGAATTGGAAATATTATATATATTATTTTTGTATATTGAAATTGCTAATTATTTTTGGTTATTCTTTGTGAGCCAAATTGATATGATATAAATAGATATTACTACCCCTGTATTGTATGCTGTAATAATAATTGCCAGCGAACGTGACTGTTCTCTCGTCACGCTACCAACAATTATTATTTTTCTCATCACGCCTAAGCAACAGTTGGTACGCCCTCATCTCAAGGTGGCCGGTTCAAGGCAATAGAGACACTGCCACTGCTGGCTAACTTCAGTTTATTGAATGGTCTTTGGTATGTTATTGATCATTGTGAGAAAACAAACAACAAAATATCATAGAGCAATTATCTCCTTTATTCAGGAAGACTTAAAATACCTGGCCTACGAGAAATAACTTATACTAGGGTGAATCAAACAAATATTCACGGATAATAATAATAAATCAGATCATGGATAGATAAACAGAACCTCACTTTTTCCGTGAGAGTGAAATTTTCTGTTATTGTTCAATATAGAGTGACATAAAGTTCTTCGAATGTGAAGTTCATTATTGGTGAAATAGTTCAGGACCGGAAGAGCACTATTGAAGTTTTATACCTGGTTGGAACTGTTGGTGTTCTGATTATACCATGAAACTGGATGTCTCCTCTCTCCAATCGTTGTCAGGACTGCAATACCATGAATCAGGAACTATATATATGCGGAAATCAGCATTTAGATCCGTGGATATGTTATATCTTCAAGGTAATATTGGTTTTGTTTACCAAATGATGGGATTATTCCATTTTTCTTTTAGTAAAACTTTTGCGTGGCATCCGCTTGGAAATTTATTTTCGATCTCTCTGAAAGCTTTGTTTTCTATCGCCTAGATACATCTTTTTCTCCTTGTTTTTTCATTTGAATTTTTGAATTAGTGCACTAAATTGTCACTTCTCACTGTTTATATTTATATTGCATAATTTATATATACAATTATTTTTCCACTCTTATCATTATTTACAAATTTCAATAATAATTGCTTCTGATACCATCTCATTGCTACTCTCCCACAATTTCCAATTTACACCTGACCATCTATTCCCTGATTGGCTATTTTTATAAAGACATTTGCTGTTCTATCATTGGCTACCTTTAGTTAGCTACAATTTCATATACTGTATGTTTCAAATTTATAAATGTGTTGATTACTGTTTATTCCTGAAAATTTTGTAAATTTAGACTTTTTGTTGTCTTTTGAGCAATTATGGGTTATAATAATTTTGACAGTGTATGAAATTGATTGTTTTATAGTATTTTGACATTTTTATCTATCCATATTCTACCTAGGCTCACAATATACATAGAATTTCAAAAGTTATTCAAAAGAAAAAACCATTCTCGAGCACTAATCGAACCTGCGACCTTTGGATTTCTAGTCCATACTCTAGCCATCTGAGCTATCGAAGACACAGGTTCCACCACTGCATTTCGAAGACACTGTTTTTTTCTAGAATTAAATGTTAGTTGTTGTGGGAATGGATTATGAAGGTAAGGGATCTCATGTACTATCGGTGGCCAATAATATTCATTCCCACAACAACTAACATTAAATTCTATACAAAAGTGGTATCTTCGGAATGCAGTGGAACCTGTGTCTCCGATAGCTCAGATGGTTAGAGTATGGACTAGGAATCCAAAGGTCCAGGTTCGATTCCTGCTCGAGGAGGTTTTTTTCCTTGAATTCAAAAATTTGTCTGCAATGCCACGATTTACATTTACTAATATATATTCACAGACGCTATATTTCTCCTTTGTATTTATATTCGGCAAACTTTGTTCAGTGGTTGGAGATCAGCGCCTGACCCGTGACTGAAACCGTCAATCCATGGCGACGTTAGGAAAAGGTAAAATTGATCTTGTTGGCCACTGAGATCCCTTCATAATCCATTCCCACAAAAACTAACATTAAATTCTAGGACACAGGAAGAGAATGTTGATATTATTTTAAAACTGTACATAGTAGTTAAGTTTTATTTCAACAGATATTGTGGTGCATAGGTGATCGATTTTGAGCAGACATGAAATTGGCAATTAAAGTTATATCTATGAGACGACAAGTAAGCGGGCTTACTTATCTACTGCTATGTTAAGAATCTACAACGATATCTGTTTCTAGTGGATTATAGTGAATATTTGTAACAAAATTGAAGCTCAAATATTTTGAACTATTCGTTTTCAAAGTTAACCGGTCGATAACCGGCGCATCCACCCTATATTCTATTTTTTGTAGCTGCCGTATGCAGCTACAAAATGCAGTGGAACCTCTGTCTTCGATAGCTCAGATGCTTAGAGTATGGACTAGAAATCCAAAGGTCGCGGCTCAATTCCTGCTTAAGGATGGCTTTTTTCTTGAATTTAAAAATTTGTCTGCAATGCCACAATTTTCATTTACTTACATTTATATATGTATATATATATATATGTATATATTTATATTTATATATATATATATGTATTTGTATATATATATATATATATATATATATATAATATAAATGATTCGTAAAAAATTAATCTTCAACTGTTGGTCCTAACTTGACGAATATGTATAAAAACAAATTTCAAGAAGTACAAAACTTATGTCTTCGGCTTATTTACGATATTCGTAAACGAAAATGCATTTCTCTTTAACTACGCGAGGCTGGATGGTTGAACATGGAAAACAGGAGAATTCTTCACAATGCTTGTATGTTTCATACAATTTTAATTACAAAGGAACCTTCAGTTACCAAATCATCATATAAACATATTCCTCCACATTTCAAGGAAGAGAATATCATTCAAAAGGCTTTTGAAAAATATTTCTTTGAAACAATACAATAGGATGAAATAAGGTTTTTTTGTTTTTTTTTTGTATTTTCTAATTTTGAATTGATATCAGTTGTAATATTTTTTGTAGGGTTCAGGACAGTATGATGTGTAGACATTCCATGGGTTAAGTGGAAGAACAATTCATTCAGTGAAGTCTGACTGATTTGAACTCCGCCCATTATTTTCATAATCATTAGTATTTTTTTTTATATATATAACTCCTTATACATATTTTTGAAAATAGGAAATTATTATGATTTGTTTAATTTTCAGTTATTTTTTGTGTTTGCTGTGCCAAAGAAAAATGGTTGTATTTTTGGTAAAAAACAGTTTTTTACTTTTTTATGCAATAAATGAATGAACTACCAGCGGGTCGTGGCACTGTAACAATTTTTTTTAGTCAGTGTCTGCCCCGCATTTACGAGGTTGCACGCAAATTGGCTGGTTTGTCCCAAAAAATATTTTTATGTCCCAAAAACATGATAAAAATCTAGAAAAAAAACATATTTCTCAATAAACAATTCTCGACCATGAGTTGTGTAATGTAAATGGCACTGGCAGCGAACGTGTTAACGGATTGGCGGGACAGAAAAGGAGATCTCGATGGATGGAGGTTGAAGTAGCTGGTAAAAACCTCCTCAGTTAGTATATTCCAAAATTTTGACGTACGACAATAAGTTATTCCTGGTAAAGCGATGTTCGGCAGGTATCGAACTGAGCAATGCAAGGGTGGGCTGTCTGATCTGCAGGATTTGCTCGAAGTGAAATGAGACCTATTCCATAAAAGTTTCTGTGAAACAGAGAGATGTCCATTTTTCTGAGATGATCTCGAGTAGTTTGAGAAATAGTCAAGTCATAGTTGAATCGGATTCTCTGGAGAAAACAAGAGCTTGGGTCATGATTGCATTACAATGAAAGGGCCGAGGTATGACTGTTAAACCGTAAACATAATGAAACCTAATATTGGAACCAGAAAATAGATACAAAGCATTAATTTCAAGTAGGTCTATATCTATTGATATAGATATTGATTTGGCTGAACAGCCAAATTTAAGGAATTTCACTTGCGGTGCCAATTGAATATGTCAATTTCTATATCTTCATATGGAAGGAAAGGATTCTGTGGAATTGTGAATTTCGAAATATTTTTGGGATCAATTTCAAAAATAGGGAAACCATGCCAATGAGTGGAAAAAACTGAACGACAACGCGTTGTTTTATTCGTCGATGTATATTCTAGGTATGCTCCTTGACAACTTATACATTCAATCCACATTTCCATTCCATTCTGATTCGAAACCACATTAGAGGTGACATATGACAGATAGCTGAACGGATACAGAAGATTCACATATTTGGATCATTACCTCTGCTTAGGGCATGCACAGATAGTTTTTTGAGGATTTGTAGATTTGTCAAAATTTCGCTTTTTCTTTGGGAAAATCAACATCAGAAGAGAGTATCCCTCATTCAGAAGAGAGAATTCCCTCATTCAGAATGCATTATTGATTTCCGTTCTAATATTTGTTTAAAATCACGAAATTGAGGATAATACCCAGTCATAAGAACTTGATTTTCCACTCCAGTTTGAAATTAAACGAGGTGGCAAATATGCACTAAGAATAGACAGAAAAATAATGATTGCTACTAATATCGGCAATTTTCAATTGTGCATGGTTTTCGAACCTAAGAATTACTCTCAACGCGATGACTATTGAGTTAGTCATATTATGCTCTCTAAATAGATCGGAATTTCAGAGAAAAAGCACAACTTGAAGGTACCGTGAAAGGTATTCATAATAATCAAGAAGAAGAAGAGAACACAATCTTCATCTAAGTAAGTGAAGAAAGAAATATATCGAAATTGTTACAATGTAAACAAATAGTATTAGCTGATGGTAAATTAATTTAATTTCATTGAAGTTATTATAGATAAGTTCACAATGAAATAAAGATAGATAATAAAAATAATTGTTTTTATGAGAATAATGAAATAATCATCGCTCCAACAAAGAAATATGTATGAAATGAATGATAATTTGAATATGATGTGATGACATGCAATTTGACCCCACCTGATGAGACTATTACATTGTCAAACACATGTCATGATTGTGTGAACATAATTTATCGAAAATCACATAGTGAAGTGTTTTTGTTTACTTCAATTATTAATTTTCGGTATCGGACGGGTTAACTCAAAACATATGGAGAAATTTCTGAAACTAAAACAATAGACCACACTCCTAAACTGTGGTTGATTGTTATTCCTGTTTTTGGGTCACTTCAACAGTTGGATTGTATAGTCATTTTCCCACACAAATCTGCGTATGAGGATAAGCTGGATCAATGGAATCCATTGGGATAGCCTTTCGCATATGACGCCATTGCCAATTCCGATCGAATCAGTTAAAGATTGATTTTTCACAAATCATTTATATATATATATATATTGAGTAATCCCCTCAGATACCGAAAATTTATAATTGAAGTAAACAAAAACACTTCACTATGTGATATTCGATAAATTATGTTCACATAATTATGACATGTGTTTGACACATACAACATCATATTCAAATTATCATTCCTTTCATACATATTTCTTTGTTGGAGCGATGATTATTTCATTATTCTCATGAAAACAATTATTTTCATTATCTATCTTCATTTCATTGTCAACTTATCTATAATAACTTCGATGAAATAAACTAATTTAGCATCAGCTTATACTATTTGTTTACATTGTAACAATTTCGATATATTTCTTTCTTCACTTAGTTAGATAAAGAGTGTGTTCTCTTCTTCTTCTTTCACGGTACTTTCAAGTTGTGCTTTCTCTCTGAAATTTCGATCTGTTTAGAGATCGTGATATGACTTACTCAATAGTCATCGCGTTAAGAGTAATTCTTACGGTCGAAAACCATGTACAATTGAAAATTGCCGATATTAGTAGCAATCATTATTTTTCTGTTTATTCTTAGTGCATATTTGCCACCTCGTTTATTTTCAAACTGGAGGGAAAAATTAACTTTTTATGACGGGGTATTATCCTCAATTTCGTGTTGCGATTTTAAGCAAATATTGGAAATATTATCTAACGGAAATTAATAATACATTCTGAATGAGGGAATACTCTCTTCTGAATGAGGGAATACTCTCTTCTGATGTTCATTTTTCCAAACAAGAAGCGGAATTTTGACAAATCTACAAATTCTCAAAAAACTATCTGTTAATGCCCTGAGCAGAGGTAATGATCCAAATATGTGAATCTTCTGTATCCGTTCAGCTATCTGTGATATTGATTCATACGGAAATCAGAGAGTAGTATGGATCTCAATTCACTGAAGTCTCCTCTAATCCGATTTAGAGTCAGAATGGAATAGAAATGTGGATTGAATGTATATGTTGTCAAGGAGCATACATAGAATATACATCGACGAATAAAACAATGCGTTGTCGTTCAGTTTTTTCCACTCATTGGCATTGTTTCCCTATTTTTGAAATTGATCCCAAAAATATTTCGAAATTCACAATTCCACAGAATCCTTTCATATGAAGATATAGAAATTGACATCTTCAATTGGCACCGCAAGTAAAATTCCTTAAACTTGGCTGTGTTACATCTACCCTGTGTAGTTCTATTATATTGATGTCCAGGGCAGTGTATTTTCGATAAAAAACTATTTCACCCTCGTCGTCCAAAAAGACATCAGTTCGGCCTGCGCGTGAAGGCAGGTCTTTTAAATCTTACTATGACTTCTCTGAGGTAAGAGAAATGAAAGGCAACTTCAAAAAAATATCTATATAGTGAAAAGAAGAAAATAACACATAACATAACAAAACAAATTATTGATTGAAGAAGAAAGTGCCAAAATATTTTAGTAAAAAAACATATTAAAAAAAACAAACATTATCGAGATATCTGTTCCTGGAGCTCAGCATAATGTAAAGTATATCTCGAAAACAAATGTGTAAACATTTATCAGAATGGAGTGGAAAGAGACAAGTACCCTGTATCGATTATTCTCATTTGCGAAAAGCGTACTTAGGTGAAAATTAAAATTGAAAAGAAATCCTTCCCAGAGATTATAAGTGGTTAGTTACATTAACATACAGCTTCAAATCGCTTACCCTGTGTGCTGAGCTGCTATTCCCTACCAGTGGCAGATAATCCAGGAAATTCATCAAATCCCTGAATTCACGAATTGTTTTCCAATGCACGATCACCGTCACTATTTTTCGTTCCGTAGCGGGTTCTACGCTGAACACACGCGTGTACTAATTAACACCGGAACGATACTCAACCCTTAATCCAGGGCGTCGCAACGCAACCTCGCCTTAAACTCTCGACGCGTTTTCGCCGTCCCCGTATTGTCCACTTGACCATCCGATCTCGCGAACCCTGACCGACTCTCTTGCCCGCCTCCAAAAATAATATTAACTCCTTTTGTTTCTTGAAACGTTCAATTAGGCCCACCTTTTGATCCCAATTTTTCTCTTACAGCCCCGCCTTTAATGCAATGGCGTTTGTAGTTTTTTATTTCATTATCCCTTCAACGGCGATCTGTATAAATCCCACACAAAAATTGATCATCTTAAAGTTTCCTCCTCAGCGTTTCTGAGTCGGACGAGAAAAATGATATTTTTTCTGCCTTGGGTGGTCCTAGTGATAGTGTTATCAAGTCCCAGTCTAATCAATTCTTCAACGATTTTGTATCTGCAGGTGTCTGGGCAAAAGTATCTTATATCATCGACCGAGATAATTATTGGAATATATTTCCAATTGTATACTCGAAAATATTTGCTGAACGAAATATATAACGAACTGAGATCGTTTGTACAGGGTACTACAGCTATTTAGAAATAGTATGGCTATGGTGAATTTACCACGAGTAAAGTGATTCTCAAATAATTTACAATGCAGAACAGTGAAATTTCAGGAATTGAATTTCAATTCAAAGTATCAATAGATATAGACCGACTTGAAAATGATGCTTTGTATCTATTTTCTGATTCCAATATTAGGTTTTATTATGTTTACGGTTTAACAGTCATACCTTGGCCATTTCATTGTAATGCAATCTCCAGAAAATCTGATTCAACTATGACTTGACTATTTCTCAAACTACTCGAGATCATCTTAGGAAAATGGACTTCTCTCTGTTTCACAGAAACTTTTATGGAATAGGTCTCATTTCAGTCCGAGCAGATCCTGCAGATCAGACAGCCCACCCTTGCATTGTTCAATTCGAAATCTGCCGAACATCGCTTTACCAGGAATAACTTATTGTCGTACGACAAAATTTTGGAATATACTAACTGAGGAGGTTTTTACCAGCGACTACAACCTCCATCCATCGAGATCTCCTTTTCTGGCCCGTCAATCCGTTAACACGTTCGCTGCCAGTGCCATTTACATTACACAACTCATGGTCGAGAATTGTTTATTGAGAAACATGTTTTTTGAATGATATTCTCTTCCTTGAAATGTGGAGGAATATGTTTAAATGATAATTTGGTAACTGAAGGTTCTTTTGTAATTAAAATTTTATGAAATATACAAGCATTGTGAAGAATTCTGCTGTTTTCCATGTTCAACCATCCAGCCTCGCGTAGTTAAAGAGAAATGCGTTTTCGTTTACGAATATCGTAAATAAGCCAAAGACATAAGTTTTGTACTTTTCGAAATTTGTTTTTATACATATTCGTCAAGTTAGGACCATAAAGGCTGTCTGCGCGTGGTTGAACAAAGATAAAACAAGTTTGTCACATAATGTAGCTTTGACTGAACTTGGAAAGAAATGTCTGTGGCCATAAATAAGTTTCAGTGATGAGTAAGCACGTTGTATGCTTTTCAAATCTTAGGTTCACATCCAGTATTACTCCAAGGCTTTTTGCTTCTTCAACCAATATAAGTGAATCATTGTCTATTTCAACATCAATCGTAGCTCGAGAGTCATTCCCATTGGACTTAGAAGCATTTATAAGTAAGCAATGGTCGGATGCGTCTTTGACAAAGGACTCAAGGTCACTATTGATGAGAGCGCAAGCATTGTCCACTACAGTTTGGGAAAAACTATAATAAATGTGCGTATCATCTGCGTATAAATGAACTGAACAATGTTGCAGGCATTTTACTTGATTTGCGGTATACATAGTAAATAGAAGGGGATCTAAAATAGACCCATGGGGTACTCCTGACTGAAATGTCAAATAAGTGGAATTATTGTTATCTATATTGACCATTTGTTTCCTATTGAGAAGATATGATCTCATCAAAGTTTTTGACTCACGCGAAAGCCCCAAATAGTGTCAAATTGCCAGCATTACCTCAAAGTTGATTGTATCAAAGGCCGGACTGAAGTCAAGAAAAACTAATGCAGTAGGTAATCCTCGATCCTTTGCCCTGAAAATATCATCTGTTACTTGAAGCAGAGCAGTTGTACAGCTGTATCCCCTGCGAAAGTCAGATTGTATGGAAGGTAACAAAGAATGTTTCGCGAGATATGTTCGTATTTGAACTTCCATTGCTCACTCCATTACTTTGGAGAGTACAGGAAGAATGCTCAAGCTTCTCAGATCTTTGAATTCTGTTGGATCTTGTTTTTTCGGGATAACTTCAATAATAGCTTTTTTTCAGGCTTACGGGAATATATTTTGGGTAAGACACGTATTTATTATATGGGTAACATATGAAACTATATGAGGACAGCACAATTTTATAAGTTGTATGTTCAAGTAATCACATCCCATGGCATTCGTATCAATTTTGCAAATTGTTTCGTATACGAAGAGATCATTTACCTCCTGGAACACATACTTAGTTTCTGTCGAACAGTTAGAGTCATTAAAGGTGAAAAGCTTAGGAGGTGGTGAACTAGGAATTGATGAAAAAGTCATTGACTTCTTCTACTTTTTTGAGGTCGTTTGGTAAATCCCGAGATTTATCGACTATAAATTTATTATTCTTGAGTGTTTTCTACATTTTTTTCCTATTACTCAGACAGCACTGAATATTGCATGAATATTCATGAAATATTATTTTTGGGATATTGGAATATTCTTAAATGTGCCAGGGATATACATATCTTTTTTGGAAATTCCAGAATGGTGGGGGGAAAATTTTGAATATTCCCAGAATATTCCATGAATATTCCAGAAATAATACTCCTGGAATATTCTCTGGGAATATTCCTTGTATATCCAGAATATACCTACAATATTCCGTGAATATTCCAGAAAGGATAATCCTAGAATATTCCGAGAATATTCAAAGTAATTCAGGAATATCTTAGTAATATTCCCTGAATATCCTGAAGGGTTTTCAGAACAAAATAACAATTCCCTGATATTTCAGAAATTAAGAGAATAAAGAAAAATACAACTGTTTCCACACATGAGTATCCTCAAATATAAAATCTTGAATGGCACTTTTACATCAATAATATGAACTTCTACAATTGTGCCTGACAATTCAAGCAATGTTTTTGCTTACATTCGCCAAGAAACAAAACTTCATTCCAAAAATTATGTAGTAGTGCAATACGTAATTGTTTTCCTCAGAGTATTTGTGGATTGGAATTGCAAGTTCCACTTCCGCACCCCTTTCCTACAATGAAATAAAACAACATGAATTTGAACAGGTCTATTTCCATATAGTTATAATGATAATAACACATATTTTATTGAATCGTTTCTTCTGTCACTACAGAGATATCTCTGAAAAACAGGAATTGCAAGATCGAACTACTGCTATCTGAATCAGAAAAACTTGAATCCATTCTATCACTAATAGTTTCAACTTGATCACTCAACTGTCCTTTTGCATGCTGTGACGGAGTTTGTGTGAACATTGTATCAAGAATATTTTCAGTTTCCTGGTGTACTACCTTATACCAAGCACTGCTTTTTTTTTCAGGCATTTTGTAGAAAACGCCTTGAAAATTAAATGATCATTGATATACGAATGGAATTTTTATGGAATGAAATGAATGGTAACATATAAGTGTACTTACCACACTGTGGTGATTATTAAGAATATTTGTTAAACAATTCCAAACACAGTAGTTTCACATACAAATATGCAAAAGTAACCATACCAGTAAAAAAAACAAAAGATGTCAAATGTCAATTTAAAATGCATTTAACTTTACAGCTCTGCCATCGGATTGAGCTACGACTACCGGATGAACGACAGACGCTGACGCGCGCGGATTGGTTTGATTGGTCGTGAAAGTGCACCTCGATATTTTCCGACCAATTATAATTTGGTCAGTACAGTGGTGTATTTTTGTCAGCTTGTCTGAACAAAAACTCTGTTTGCAGATCAAATACGTCTATTCGCACTTTTTCTCATACTTTTCCCATATTTTGAACTCGAAAATGGTTATTGGTGTTCATTCCATAGAAATAAGGGAGAATATTCCATGAATATACAATACAGAATATTCAATTTTGATTATTTTATGAATATTCATACATGATTATTCCATGAATATTCACACAGGAATATTCTATGAATATCCATACAGGAATATTCTCACGAGAATATTCGTGGTACATTCTCCCGAGAATATTCCAGGAATATGCATATTGGAATATTCCTGGAATATGCTAGAGGCATGTGAATATTTTAGGAATATTCCATGTATATTCGAAATATACTCTTCTCCTTTTAGATATTTAGAGAATATTCTAGGAATATTCCGTGCTGTCTGGGTATAGTAGTATCAAATTGTTGCAAAAAGTATGCTTTCTTCTCTCTTTTTACTGCTTTATTATTTATAAAATCGGAAATTATTTGCAGAATTATTTTTATTGTATTTTTTCAGTGCATTATCTCTTGTGATCATCATATCCTTTATGGTATATGTTAACCACGGGACTCTAGGCTTAGAAACTCTAGAGGTAACAACGGGTGCATGTCCATCGAAAAGATTTGATAAGCAATTCAGTATGAATAAAATTTTTTCGTCAATGTTTTTTCGATCGAAAATTCTGAAGAAAGGGGTGTAGAAAAGATCCCTCTGGACGAGTTTATCATTGAAGTATTTGAAGCTTCTGTAAGTATGAAATCGAGGAGTCTGCTTTTCATCTCTGACATTCAGCTTGCAGAATATAATCATATGATCAGATATCCCATTTGAATCTATAACACCTTTTTCCAAAAAAAATGTTCATTTATGGTTATAACATCTAAAAGTGTGGATGTTGTTTCTGTGATTCTCGTAGGACTGTCCACAACTTGAAATGAATTGAAGGATTCCAATAGAGAATGAAAGTTTTCGATAAGAGTAAGAACGAACATAAACGTAGATACTAATTTCTTCACAAACACAAAATTTGAACTCTAGTGTGGAGAGTAGGTGAACCAAGTTGTAATTTATGAATTATATTACAGCAGTTCAAGCAAAATACCGGTGTGTCCATACATTCGAACACTGTTTCCCACCTCTTGATCTCTTTGGCCTTACATGATTTACATTCTTGCGCTTTTGTGAAATCAATTTGCTACATAGATGAACAATCAAATCCATACATCAGCACTTGCAGCTGTATTATTATTAGCGCCGGTATTTGTATAACTGGTGAAATCTTCGGCATCACTTCCAGACGAGCCGCTTACTTAAAAAAAACCGTCATCAGAATGACTACCTTTCAAATCAATGTCTTCGTTATCGGAATCATCCCATTCGTATTTGGGTTTTTTCGTGCCACTCGGACCTGCCACTGGGTCACTCATTCCAAAATACTGCAATACAACACGAAGAATAATATAAGCGACTGTAAATAACAAATAACTAGCCATTTTCTCACTTACCGCAGTCTGAAGTATAATGCATCCCAAATAGAGAATATTTGAGTTCACCGCCCATTAGCACAGTTCGAAAATGCAAAAGTTCGAAACCAACACAAACTGAGTATGTGTTACTTTATTTTAATGCCTACGCAAAACACTCGCTACAGAAGTCAACGCTGTATAGAAGCAGACCCGTAGAAACAAGATAGGAGTCGCCTGCGAAAACGCGGGTGGGGCACTAGTCGTACGCATTCGAGCCCGCGTGAACGCGGAAGTGGCAGCGAACGTTTCAAAATATGTTTTTTTTATAACCCCAGAGGGCAAAACATTCCCCATACATACTATATGGCTAACACAATTTTCTCGAGAAAATACTGGACAACCTTCGTGAAACCTTCTCTGCCGTTTCTTCTCATCATATCAAAAAAGATTAATTTCCCGGATTATATCAAATTCGGCAGTATTCCATAGTGAAATCAACGTTCAACTTTGGCGTGGGTCCGAAATATTTTCGTCGAAGTTTGTGTATTCATTTGGAACCACCAACTCATAACTTTATCAAACTTCCTGTGGATCTTTCGTTGTTTGTTCGCGATGGAGCATTCGAATGTACTGCGTACGTGTATATAAACCGGCCTTCTATTTGGAATTATTGAATTTTGCAAGCGAATCGTGGAGTTTCACCAAAAGTTTTCGGGTGAGGACCAAGTTTTTCAACTTCATAGAGGAAACTCCAGCAAACTCCGATCTAGTTAGCTCCACAAAATGGAATAATCCCAGAGATATATGAAATTTAAATTGCCAATTCATGGACGTTAAATTTTTATCGGCTGCTCTTTCTAACCAAAAAATGTCAGTGCTATTGAAAACATTCTTTGAGAAAACTCAGTTATTGCTATTCAATTCCACACCACCATGAGGTAGAGTAAACGGCATTTTTGTTTGTGTCCCCAGTAGGCCTATTTCACAGACGTTTTTTTTGCAATAGAGTACGGCTCGTATATTTCTATTAATATTTTTTTTTTATTGTCCGGGTTGATTGATGTTGATGCCTTCATAATCATCTCCGTTGTCAGTGTAAGCTATTTTCCGCAGTGAGAATATATGCTTCCATCCATAAAGCAACGAGAAAGCGAGCTCCAGCGTCTGCGATGTCTTCTGGTTTGGCATTCTGGTTGAAGGGGGATGTTGTCGGGTAACAACCGCTTACCGCATGTAAAATAGGATGTTTTTGGCTGCTTCTTTCATTTTCAAACTATTGACCGAATACACTCTTTCAGCAGTTTTGCCTCTCCCGGGTTTGCGAAAGTAGATGTTGGTTTTAGATAATCCTAATGCTGTCAGCAGAACTGAAAGATAATCATTATAGATTTTATCGACAGAAAGGAGTAGTAATACATGGATATGTTTTATTGTTCAATATGGCTTGTAAAACTAATCCGATAGAGGAGCCACCATGCATTATAGTGACTATTTATCCAAGTCTCCAACCGTAATAATAGTAATTATAATCGAAACTAATTTCCACTACGAGACAATAACCGGAGAACGGCCGGCGAGCACTGTCAAAGATTATGGTTCTAATATTTGGCACTGTTGCCGATAAAGTTACTTACTCCATGTAATAGCTGTCTTGAAGTATCAATTATTATTTGGTTTGGAAATTACTCAGGGAGAAATGATTCGTGAAATAGTTATTCCGAAATACCATTCTTCGAAAATAAGACCCAACGTTGTTATATCTATTATTATGAGGTCCAACAAAAGTTAAAAAAATTAACCTAGAGATTCGTAATTATATTGGCGGGCTTGGCTACATGCCAGTTGGGTTGTCCTCTGAAAGTCAAATCAGCAAATCCTCGGTACGGATTTTACGGCAAAATATATTATTCCAGCGGCAGAGGAATTTTGATATTCTTCTAGTGAATGTTATGAAAATCTCGCATTTTCAACCCATCATATATTAGTTTTGAATCCCATGTTCATATATATTTTGATTGCGACTTTTGTGTTAGTTTGAATGAGTCGTTGAGAATGAAATGATTTTTATGAAATCAATGAATAATCTTTGGATGCCATAATTCATAGGTTGAATTCTTACAACAGAAGATTCCAGAGTTGAAAGCTGCAGCTCATGATTTTTGACAAAAAAAATACATATTTTTTCAGCAAAACTTTGTTTAAATTTCACAAAAAAAGGTTTTCAATATCTGTGGCATTTTAACGTTCATTCTGAACGACTTGAATATTTATCTTCCTTAATATTCGTTGAGAAAGAGACAAAATTTTGTGGAGAGAGAAAAATGGTTCCCAAGTTAGAAATATTTCATATGGATTGGATACTGAAGGAAATAATCAGACAACGTTCTCTTAGGGATGAGAAATGTTATGACTCTCCGTGGATAGAAGATTCTGTAGAATCAAAAATAGAAAGAAATAAAGGTTTTTTTTACGTCCTATATTTCGTTCGCTGAATTTTTCTTTGTAAAATCAGAAACATTGATTTATTCTCATACATCGCGTGTGATTTTCAGTAGTTATATCACAAGTAATGGATATTTTATGAGTATACTTTGACATTTGTGTCAATATTGTTGTAGAAATTCACGAGACCAAATTTCTTCAAAAAAAAATTTGGTAATCGAGCTATCTATTACAAACATACCTACACTTGAGAAAACTTCGTTTTTCTACGTTTTTACGAATTTCTTCTAAAAAAAAAAAAGTGTTTCCAAAACGGTCAGCTTTCATTTTTTAATTTGATAGTGACTTGGACGTCATCTGACAGTGACTGAATGATTCTGATACGTTTGGTATAAACAATGGTAAATGATTGTTTTATAGCAAGTAGCGTGTATATTTGCGGATATACTAGCAACATGGTGTATACCTATTCGCTGATATTAGGATTTGATTGGTTAGATAAATGCATTTGATTGGCTGAATTCATTTCGAGGTATAAGACTACAATAATTCACCTACGTCACATATCTGAAGAAAAAAATACTTCCATGGAAAAATGTGTACTACGCACCTTCAAAACCCCCAAGAAAACATATTTCGTTCCAATACTTCGAAAGCGAATTGTTATTGTGTTATCAATGTTCCATGGTTACAAGCATTGCACAGAGAGTAATTTTTAATGCAACACATATTTGCCTTTTTGAAGAAGTTTATTGGAGCTGCCTGCCATTCTGAATGTTTTTGATTTTGACAACAAAATCATACTCTGCGACCCCAAAAACCCGTACTATAAATCACAAAACCCATTCCCCTGAAAACTCTAAATATCAAGGCGCAAGAATACCTATTTTTGTATTCGCGGCAAGCTTATGAATTTATTATTCATAGAATAACGTGGGTCAAACATTTAAAGAAATGTGTTTTTCCTATTTAGTGCATTTGTATAAAAACTTGTATTTAACAATAGTTTTTTATTTATTTTTCCTCTTTAATGAATTTCTATAAGAGTTTGTCCTAATTTTTTTTATAATTTTTAGTTTATTATTTCTAGTTATCCATGAAATGCGTCATCTTATTGAATTCTGACAAAAAAATTTTAATCTTCGACCCTAAAAACCCCCTCATACCAGTTCAATATAATCGGGCCATAATCACATAACTCAAAATCTATGAATTTTGACAATAAATTAATTATCTTCGACTCGAAGAACACCCACATACTAATTTTGAACAGAAGGGCCCCATAATCACGAAACTCGTCTGCCATTATTTTTCTGTAACAAAAATTTCAAAAAAGATTGCAAGGTGGATAAAAGCTTGTAAAAATATCAGCGTTTTGCGAAAAAACACAATTTTTGAAATATTGAATTGTTTATTTTTATTTATCCTTTCCCAAATTACTCTCCGAATCCAAAACTTTCAATTTCTATATCTTGCTACTTCTAAAGACGTTATCAAACTTACATTCCTATTTCATTGGAGAATAGTAAGCCCTTGACGAATTAAATTTACAATGAAGCTCTCTACCCGAAAACGGCTGGACTAAGAATGGTTGGTAAAGAAGGAACTATTTCTCACTATGTGTTTGAATTTGGATATTCGCCGCCCATTTCGTATTTCAAGTTACTGTCCTAAACGAAATTGTCTGCAAATTCGCTTTCAATCGAAAGTTGAACTATTTTCATGGGTCTTTCGTTTCAAATAAAAAAGAAGCATGTATTGGCATATTTCCTTCAATTTTCGACAAAAAAATCTCAATTTTCGGAAATAATTAAACCTACTAAATTTGAGTTCTCAAAGTGTCTCGATGCAACTTGAAATAAAAATACCCTGCATTGAACGCCCTCCTTAAAATTTGAATTTAATTGGAATATATTAGGACATATTTATCAAGAGGCAGGATTCAAGTTCTGATCTTGTCACGTGAGTAACGCAATCAGACCCTGCTCTTTCATTCAACCAGTGAAAATAAATATAATTTCCTTTTTATAAAACTACATATCTATCCTAACTAAAACATACACAACAATCAAGTACAAAAATAATAGTAAGTTAACAATTGAAAAGGGATGATCTGTAAGATAAATTCAATTCAAAAGTTGAGGAAATTTGTATCCGAGCAAATCAAATAACAATTTTGTTTTGAAATTTTGGTGTGAAAGTGATTTCATTGAAATCCAGTGGAGTCGATTATACAGCCGTTGTAAGAGAAGTAGCCACAATTCAAGGACACGAGTTTTGCAAGGTCTGGAGCCTTCTTTTTTCTGGTTGAAGTATATATGGTATCTGAATAATTAGCATGTAATAAAACTGGGGATTCACATAAAACTTCCTTTGTTTATTCAATAATTATCTGTTTGAGTAGATTTCTTTCAAGTTACAGTATCCTCGCAGAGATGCATGTGATGAAAATCTGAGAAATTCATCGATAATGAGACCCAAGATTTCAGAACGGTTTGTAAGGATTAATTCCGTATTACCAATATTACACCATTTTCACATCTTTGCCCCATTACTACACTACACTACAATTTTAGAACGATTGATTGTAAGAAAATATTTTTTAAAGGTGGGGAGTAATCAATTCAAGTCTTGATTGATTTGCTGACATGCACATGGGGTTATGTTGTTAATTTCTTCCGTTTTCCTAACTTTTGAATCTGAAATATTGTCTGGTCAATTGAAATATACTTTTGATTTCAAATAACCCCATGAGAAATAATCAGGTATTTTCTTATCTGTTTTGCTGAACGTCAGGAAAAAGTCGTTCAAGATACCAAAACATTATTCAAAAAACCCACATAAAAATGTAATGTCAATCTAGTAGACTACTGTTATTTTGATTTTCATAAGTTGCTGACACACGTCAGTATATTGAAAAAAAATGTGTGTGTGTATTTGATTTAACTATGGCTCATTTATCCGAAACTCAGAGAATATACATTTTAATTATGATTGGATGCGGTAATAAAACAACGCAACACGTCTCACAGTTTACAGTTAGCAAAATAGAAACAAAATTTCGTGAAACTGGACATGTAAAAACTATTTAAAAACCAGGTCGAAATGTTCAATTGGACGAGGAAAAAAATGTAGATGTACTGTTAGCGATTGAGGAAAATCCGCATATGACAAGTAGACAACTTGCCGCCGACAATGATGTGAGTAAATCATCGATATTGAGAGCTTTACATAAAGAAAAATACCATCCTTATGAAGTTCATTTGATTCAGGAGTTGAATGAGGATGATCCTGATAGGAGGCAACAATTCTGTGAACTGATGATGGACAGAATGGAAGCAGATTTGCAGTTCATAATTTTTTTTTCTGATGAAGCTACTTTTCATTCAAATGGAACGGTTTAGACAAAACTGTATATCTACATACTGGAGCAGAGAAAATCCTCATTGGATGTGTGAGGCTCACACACAATATCCTAAAAAAGTTAACGTTTGGGCTGGTCTTTAACAACAAAATTATAGGCTCTTATTTTTTTGAAGGCACAGTCAATGGTGAGGTTTATCTAGATTTTTACAGCCTACATTAAAAAGATTTTATTGATTCAAATGCAATAGATAGATCAATTTGGTGCCAAAAAGACGGAGCTCCACCCCATTACAAACGTATTGTTAGAGATTATTTGAATGAAGTTTTTCCCAATAGGTGGCTTGGAAGACGTGGAACGATTGAATGGCTACCTAGATCAGCCGATTTGACTCCTCTCGATGACTTCTCTTGGGGTTATTTGAAATCGAAAGTATATTTCAATAGACCAGACAATATTGCAGATTTAAAAGTTAGGATAACGGAAGAAATTCTAGATAAACCTCATCATTAACTGTGCCTTCAAAAAAATAAGGGCCAATAATTTTGTTGTTATGATACCAGCCCAAACGTTAACTTTTTTGGGGTATGGTGTGTGAGCCTCACACATCATGAGGATTTTCTCTGCTCCAATATCTACAGTTTTGTCTATTAACCGTTCCATTTAAATGAAAAGTAGCTTCATCAGAAAAAACAATTTTGTTCATGAACTGCAAATCTGCTTCCATTCTGTCCATCATCAGTTCACAGAATTGTTGCCTTCTATCAGGATCATCCTCATTCAACTCCTGAACCAACTGAACCTTATAAGGATGGTATTTTTCTTTATGTAAAGCTCTCAATATCGATTATTTACTCACATAATTGTCGGCGGCATGTTGTCTACTTGTCATATGCGGATTGTCCTCAATCGCTAACAGTACATCTAACTTTTTTCCTCATCCAATTTAACATTTCGACGTGGTTTTTCAATAGTTTTTACATGTCCAGTTTCACGAAATTTTGTTTCTATTTTGCTAACTGTAGACTGTGAGACGTGTTGACCAGGGTATTTATTATTAAACATTTCACAAACTTCCTTTTGAGTTCCTGTTTTATTACCGCATGTAATCATAATTAAAATGTCTGTTCTTTGAGTTTCGGATAAATGAGCCATAGTTGAATCAAATACACACACACACAAACACATATTTTTCAATACACTGACGTGTGTCAGCAACTTTTAAATATCAAAATAACAGTAGTCTACTAGATTGACATTACATTATTTATGTGGGTTTTGTGAATAATTTTTTGGTGTCTTGAACGACTTTTTCCTGACGTATAGCAAAACAGATAAGAAAATACCTGATTATTTCTAATGGAGTTATTTACAATCAAAGTATATATCAATAGATTGCAGATTTAAAAGTTAGGTTAACGGAAGAAATCAACAACATAACCCCTGAAGTCCTACAAAATGTTGTACGAGAAATCCAAGATCGACTTATTGTCAAGAAGTGAATGGTGGTCATTTCGAACATTTAATTTAATTGTAAAATGAATTGAAAAATACTTCCTGAACATTATGTGACATTATTTCCTTCATTCTACGCAAAGTATCAGAATTTTACATTTTCAAAATAAATTTTCTCAGTTAAGATTGCACGAAATTTAAAAAACTTAAGGTAGTTGTCGTGAAATCCACTTCCAATCAGATTTCGTTTATATTCATAACACTCTCAGTTAATATTATTACCTGTATCATATTGAATTTTTGGAATGATTCACCACACCGAAAGCGAGATATGAGGCTTCAAAGTTGCAACGTTTAACACGTAATCCCTATAGTGAGCTACCGCGGACACCACATTTTAAGGCATAATTAAAAACCCTCCATTCAGATCTTTTTGAAAAACTAGTATATTATTAAAAGGTACGTAACAAATAAAAAAAATTTTCAAGACGCGTAGCCATACAGTTATTTATTTATTGTTATAAGATGTTTCAAAATTATTGCGTATGAGAAGTGCAAGAGGGTGAAGGCCATAGAAATGTAATTATAATATACTGACTAGAATGCGTTTCAAGCTGCGCGAAATGTCCCATGCATGGTGGCCGCCATTGTTGTTTATGTCCTCCTCGCAGTAGCGGAACAATTCCAGTGGCATTGCTTGTAATGGAAAATAGGGTATATCATCATAAAACGTTTTTTTTAAATAGATGATGCATCAAAGGTACAGAGAATTGTGACTATAAATGTTATATACCTGTGTAAAAAATGTTCACTCTTCCACCCATCTATTATATGAAGATATATGAGACATGTTTTACATATCCTTATAATTGAATAGGTATTTCTATCAAGATTTTTCATTGCACTATTACATCAATATTTGAAAAATGAGTAAGTTATAAGGTCACATTTGATGTGGGTGCCATTGTCATTGTATATATCCATTTTTTAGCCGACGAAACCAAAAGGAGGAGGTTCTCTAGTCGACGCGTATATTTTTTTTATGTATGACCACGCATAACTTTTTACAGAGGAGTCCGATTCCGATTATTCTCTTTTCATTGGATAGGGCATACTCCAAAGTTAGTCCCATTTGAATTCGAAAAAAATCCACTCCTAAGGGTAGCAAAATGGAAAATATTTATCGTTCACCCTCTGAATTTTGATCCGTTAATCGATTCTATCAGGCATAACTTTGTACTGGGTTTTCCGATTTGGATGATTTTTTTTATTACCCAGAATATACCTCATAGTTGATCATATTTGGGTTCGGAAGGAATTAATCCACCCCTATCGGTAGAAAAATAGGGGATGATTGATTTTTCACTTGTGAACATTGGCACACATATGTAGTTGATATTGACAGATCGCTATTGTCATTATTTTTGTTCTCCTACATCCGTCACAATAATAACATTCTATGGAAGGATGGAATTATATACAAAGTGATGAAATGAACTTACCAGAACTATCAAAAATAATTTATAATATATAACAATAAATAGTTGAAGTAGATAATCGTATTATTTAACTGTTATTAGTTGAAGTAAGGTGGGTATAAGTAAGTATTTTGGAATTATTCAAAAGTTAAGTAGGTAGTAATTAGTATATTTCAGCCACAAAAATTGAAAATAAAACTTTTAACAAAAAATTAAACCGACGAAAAACGGAACTGAAAATCAAAAAATAAAATAAACTTCCTTAGTCTTGATAACTAAGCTCCCAAACTAATGTAAGTAACTAATTTCGAGTCGGCGCCAAACGAATAATCAACGAAGATCATTAAATTACTTCGAAAAAATTATCAGAATGCCACCGTGCATCTCGATGCCATCATTTTACGCTTTACCTAGCTTGTTTGTTTGGCGCCGACTCAAAATTAGTTACTCACATTAGTTTAGATGCTTAGTTATTAGGACTAAGGAGGTTTATTTTATTTTTTGCTTTTAGTTCCGTTTTTCGTCGGTTTAATTTTTTGTTAAAAAGTTTTTATCTTAGTGATCTTTGCCTCTCGACTATACCGTATATTTTCATTGTTTGAGAATATTTTTTGCCATTTGTTTAATTCTGTATTGTTGATGCTTCAAAATGTATCATATTAAAACTGTTTTTTGAAAATGCCTTCATCTGAAAAGGAAAGGATTGAAATTTTAATTATGATTGGTGTTGGCGATATGATGCGGACTCAACAAGAGGTATGCAGATTATTCCATGAAATGCACCCAGATAGTGAACTTATTTCACAATCTACTGTAAGCAGAATAGAGCGAAAATACAGAGAATTAGGACACGTGAGGGGTGCACCAAACCAAGGTAGACCTACAGTTAATGAAAATAATCAACAAGACGAGACGTAATTTTGTCGGCACCTGGATTTCTTATAAAATACAATAATTCCTGATTTGACCCAGCTTTTTCCTGATATTCAAATAGCCAATAATTTAGACCGCAGAAGGCGCACCGCAACATTTTGATGCATCTTTGGTAGTGTATCCAGTAGCTGCATAACTACGTAATTTCATATAATAATTCTTAATACGTTTATTCTTCATTTCGTTTTTTGTGAAATACAGTATCGCATAACTTTCTAATAAAATTTTGAAAACACCTTTTGTATTGTTGCCCACCCTCTACCAATTTGGAATCAGCAAGTTAACTCATAAATAAAAAAAAAAGAGGGTGTTCATTTAATAAAACCACCGCTGATGACGTCATCTCTCGAAGGTAGATCACCCTGTATATTGGATTATTATTTAAAAAAACAGTAAATTAAAATAAAAAATCGACCTGTTTCGGGAATTTTTAATGATATTGTTCATTTAGCTAATAATGAATGTATGCGTTACTTTATGGACACACTGAAAAGGCAATATGTATAAATAAGCATGGCCACATATCATTACCTACTACTACAAACTAATGTAACACTTCATTATATATAACAGTTTTCAATTTATCCACTATAATCACTATAACAAAAAAGACAACAAAGACACATCCAAACCGAACACAAAGGAATTAAAGAAAATTGGAATGATTTGGCAACGCTTATAAGTGCCAACCGACAACGCCGTTATGTTTACAAATAGATGATATAGATACTACCGTCATACGTTCAGTTGATTATCTTCGTCGCACGCATGTAATATGCTCATGAAGTCATACTCTTCTTCATTGTTTGGTGTCCTCCTTGCTATCGCATAAGGGTGCCACGAAATTCGGGTGCGCAGTAGACTAAACGCGTTCTAGTCAGTATATTATAATTACATTTCTATGGTGAAGGCTGAGAATCGTGGCAACGCCTCAAGTGATCGCTCGTGATTCAAATAAGCGAGAGCGCGGGGGTCTTGCTGTTTTGAATTGAACTGTGGTTTGGAACGCACATATTTATGAATAATAATTGTAAATAATTGCGTTAATTTATACTGATGCATTTTAAACATATTACAATGGGAATAGATATGAAATGAAATGTAGTTATAACGAGTAATGACAAAAAACAATGCATAAACTTTATTTTTTTACAAAAATTTTTTTAAGGAAAAAATATAACGTATAAATCTACAAAAATATAAAGAACAATGAATGTAATATTATTTATTCTCAACTATTATACTAAGTCATCACTTGATTAACTAAACATTTATTTTTAATTCATTAATGATTTTAGTTAATGCTTTCCTATTTTTAGTAACTCTAGGTTTTCCATTCTCCAATTTTTCAGTCATGTGAATAATCACAGCTTCTTCTCCTTCATCGTGATATATTTGTTTCAGAAAATGGTATGTTATATTTTGATGCGCAATTTTTTTCAATAAATCCCGTGATATAACATTTTTTGAGGCACTTAAATTGGGTAAATTACGAGATATTCTTTCGTTCTCAAGTCGCTCTGAAATACATTCTTCTTATGATTTCACGTATGTTGATAAGTCTGACTCTTTACCAATGAAAGGAACTAATTTTTGTAAAATTTGTACATCATAGATCGCTTCGTGAAAATTATCTGATGTTTCGTTTGGTATTGAATCTTTGGCTAATTTTGATAGCTGGAACATTCCTGGCCCTTCATGATCTGAGAACGTTTTTTTAAAAATAATTAAGCTATCCACAAATCCTGCTATCATGATAAAATCTTCTATTAAATTATTATTAATGATTGCTCTCAGTAATCTGGGTACATCAAATCTCGCTATGCGCAACGAGTATATTTGGAGTTGGAGATAAATTTAAAAATTCTTTAAATGCTACCGAACAATCTACTTAATTTTGTGAATCGACTTGTACATCATTCAAATATAATTTAACAGAATTTGTACTCATTCCCGTAATTTTTGTCGCCACATTATTGATCTGCTGCGTAGGGCTAACGTATATATTAAATTCTCTATTTTCACAATTGGCGGCGATTTGTAATATGTCATCAGTCATGCATAATCCAGATGTTTCTAAATCAAAATAACCTATGGAATAATTTATTGATATTGATTCTATGATTTTTAATAATAGTGATGGTGCTCTTGATTCGTTAATTCCAACGTTTGGTTGATATGTTACACCTTCTGACATTTCCTTCGATTTTCTCAACATTTCCCTTTTTTTGGTCAATTCAACTCTGCGCAACTTTTTTTTTCTTGATGTTAGCATCAGTCTTCTTTTTTTCTTATCAGAATCGTATCTTTGAGCATATGTAGCTGTATGACTACCTGGTTCCAAATTCAATTTTTTCCTAATATTCAATAACGATACCTCGCCAATGTTTTTAGAGCAAACTGCACTGGCTACTCTGTAATCTGCAGACGCATTTCTACTGTAGCGTTTAGATTTTGGTGCTTTATGAGCTATAATATTATTTACGCTTTCATTTGCCTGACTAGAAGCTGCAGAACAAAACTTATGGGCATTTCCCGCGTATTTTTTCAATATATTCTGTAATTTCTTAAATGAATCGTTATTTTTTAATATTACAGTCTGTATTTCAGATCCAGTTACTCTTCGTCAGTTTCATTAGACTGTTTTTTATTCGTATTTCGAGCCTTACACAGTTCTGACAATTTATGTTTCCTTTTTTCAAGCTTTACTTTAGCAAACCTATCAGTTTTTGCGCGAAATCGATCCAAAGCTTTGACTGCTTGTTCATAAGAGTATCTTGAACAACTAAATGCGAGCGATCGTTGGATTGTGACGTTGCCAACAGTCCAGTCATGGCTTATTTGCTGTATCACGCATGCTAGTTGCGTTTCTCAGTGTACAGTTCCCTTAAAAAAGATCCCTCTAATTCAGCGCTTGAACATGTATTGCATCGCGCTACAATCGAGACTAATTTCTGACAGTGTTTGTAGCACGACAACTACCTCAATATTGCTGAACAGAGAATGAAAATCCCTTTCGAACAAGGTGCCACACGACCCCCTTCTCATTTAAATTTTTTGAGGGGGTGCTCATAATTCAGAGGGGGTGCAAGAAGGGGGTAATATTTTCATGCTGTAAATTGTCAAATTGACAATAGAAATCGACCTCAGGTTTTTTTAAACAAATACATAATAACGCTAAATATGTATTTATTCCATACCTATGGTCCGCACTGTATAATGCTGGCCCACTCACCTGAACTTTTCGTATAATGGTTCGTGATATCGTTTGTAAACCAAAATCTCAAACACTCCGTATAGATCAAATAACGGGACACGTTCTGCACAATTCAAATCTCCCCCAGTAAAAACTGTGAATCATTTTTATTAAATTTTCTCTGGAAAAAGCGCACAATTAAGAGGTGTTATTTCGAAGGGTTTTACATAATTTAAGTCAATCTTTACGACCAACATTTCCATTTCGTTCCAGCGCTTGATGTTAAATTAGCGAAATTTACTGGCGTTGCTATTCAGCACTTTCGTTTCAAGACAAGGCGAGATAATTTCCTTGGAGTAAATGGTTATGCCAGTTGTGTATACCCTTTTCATACATGTTCACGGGATTGGTAACGTCCAAGCTCAATAATGGAAAGAGCGTTACCAAGCCAAACTTATTATAGCGTTTCGACTACAGATGTAACTATACAGGGTGTCCCACACTCGATTTCCCATTAGACGTTTCTGGAGAACGGGACACAGGATTATTTTGAAAATTTGGTTTCTTGGGTAATTAGTTCTGCTCTATCGATCTAACATATTTACAGCGCTGCGGCGTTGCCGCTTATATTGAAAAGTAGCAACAACTTTGATATTTTGGAAGAGACACCCTGTATATTATTGCATTTTTTGCTTTGCTATTGCTTTACGATCATTTTTGTATGTTACTTTTCTATACCTATCTCAAGTGGTTCTCGATAAATTCATTGATTTCCTTATTTTTTGTGCAAAACATAGCTTCAATTAAATGTTTATTACGGCGGTATTTGGACTCGAACAGAGCTGAAATTCTGAGTGTAATTTACCAATGTTCTGTGCATTAGTAATGTTTAAGGGAATTCGTTATCCATTATACAGGGTCGTTCAAAATTTATGATTTTTCCCATGGATACAAAAATAGTGCAACGTAATTTTTTTTTAATTTAACTAATATCAACTTTCGAATTTCAAATGGAACACCCAGTATTTCATTTTGTTTTTCAAATCTACTGACAAATTCAAATAACTTTTAATGAACATGTCATATACCTATCTCTACCATTTATTGACTATTGATTATTTTGTAATTGTTTTGCTACCACAATGGGACCAACTCGAATTCTAAAACCTCCTCATCTGTTACCCACACAGGACTCAAATTCAACTTTCACCCAGAAAAGATTGAGTAATTTCAGTAACAGTAGATACGAAGATACTCAGTTTCCATTACATCGAAAGATCTTGAATGAAGTCCCAAAGTGCAGTAGAACCCGCAGTTTTCTTTATCAGAAAAAACCTTGAGACCTGAGGTTTCACCGCACTTTTGAAGAATTTTTCTCTTACTCTCAGATGCAATTTAGTTTTGGCATAGATTAATTAAAAAATATCTGAGAAAATTTTGGAAATAGATAAGAGTCATACTCGAAAAAAAAAGTCAGATTAGGGAGAAGAAACTTAATGATATATACAAGATGATCTGAAAAATAATTTCTAATGGACGTTTTTTCGAGTATGACTCAAATTTTTTTCATAATTTTCCTGAGATATTTTTTTAATTAATCTTTGCTAAAATTGAATTGCATCGTCTGAGAGTTAGAAAAAAACAAGTTTCAGCTGTATCTCCAAAAGTATGAACATTTTTAAGCGAATCATTACAGATTGATTTGATTTCTTAATCAGATCATTTCAATTGGGTAATATTACCTATTTCGATTCATTATACTGGAAAATGGAAATGGTAGTAGTGTGCCTTGACCAGAAAAAAGCAAGACAATATTTCAGTTTGACAGGCAGTGATTTTCATGGTGTTTCAGTCAAAATGGATAATAATACATATTCAAATGCAGATATATTGAATTTTTATAGAAACTTGCTTTTATTTCGGAAACCAGACTATTTAGGTTCAGGAACATTAAACATCATTTGGAAGGAACTTCAATTGTCTTTCAGGATATTCGATAATATACAGAGTGTTCCATTTAAAAAAATGTACTTTTCACCATTTGTATTGTATCTATCGGAAATATCACGAATTTTGAACGACCCTGTATAATGGAGAACGAATTCCTTGAACATTACTAATGCACAGGAGATTGGTAAACTACAACCAAAATATCAGCTTTTTTCGAGGCCAAATACCGCAGTAATAAACATTTAATTGAAGCTATGTTTTGCACAAAAAATAAGGAAATCAATGAATTTTTCGAAAACCGCTTGAGATAGGTATAGAGAAGTATCATACAAAAAAGATCGTTAAGTAATAGCAAAGCAAACATTGCAATAATATACAGGATGTCTCATTTAAAAAATCAAAGTTGTTGCTACATTTCAATATAAGCGGCAACGCCGTAGCGCTGAAAATATTTTAGATCGTAGAGCAGAACTAATTTTCCAAGAAACCAAATTTTCAAAATTATCCTGTGTCTCGTTCTCCAGAAACGTCTAATAGGCCATCGAGTGTATATACAATAACGTCTGAATGGTTTATGGTGAGGTATCGGATATACAAGGTGTAATCTAACCTCTTGCACACCCGTAAATGACGAGTGAATAATGCAATTTTATAACGAATTACAGTGGTTTAAAAATCTGAAAAGAAAATTTGAAAACATGTTTTGTTCTTTCGACAAAATTTTGGGTAGCGCCTCCCGCCTAATTTTAGGTGACCTGCTCAGAGGAAACCTTCGGCAATTGCCGAATGCAATGAACATTCAACTCGATATTTGAATAAGGTAGAATGGTGAACTGATTGTGTGGTAAATGTACACTTTGCAGGCTTCCTGAGATTTATATTAAATTTCAAAGTGAAGAAAATAACTAACCTTGTTATATCCAAACTGGTGATAAAGTCATAACTACTTGACTTCATACTCTGCTTTGAGGCACTTATCATAATTATTACAGTCACTTGTAAGAAGGAAACAACACCAAGAGTATTGAAAAGGGAAATATTCGCAATTGAATATAGTTTTGAAAAAATATCACGACCATTGTAGTGATTCAGACATTAAAAACACGTGAACCTAACACTGTTGCCAAGCAAGATTCTCGAATGCACCATTTACAAAGCTGTCTACGCACGGAAGTTTGTTAGATTCCACTAGTGTTTTCTGATTGGCTAGTGAATGAAAAATCTTAAGATCTCAATAGACCACTCATCAGAAAACAGTACGCGATATGCACGAGAATTAATTTAAACATTATTGTCTTTGTCTTTTGAAAAATTTGCCATTTTACCAAAAAAGAATTCATATTATATTAATATAACTAGTACAAAAACGCCCGCACAGTAATTGGCGACTCCGGAATACAACCAGAATTGAAATTTACTACTTCATTCATAAATGCGACGAGTAATTCATCTTGTTTTCTACTCTTCAAAATAAGCACGGAACAGTTCGTTGTTTAGTTTTGAGAGCCAGCGAAGGACAAAGACAATAATGTTCAAATTATTTCTCCTGTACATCGCCTACTGTTTTCTGATTGGTTGCAAATTAGGATCTTCCATTCACCAGCCAATCAGAAAACACTAGTAGAATCTAACAAACTTTCGTTCGTAGACAGCTTTGTAAACCGTGCATGCGAGAATCTTGTTCGGCAATACTGTTTTGTCGTTTGTTTCTTACAAGTGACTGTGATAATTATGATAAGTGCCCCAAAGCAGAGTATGAAGTCAACTAGTTTTGACTTCATCACCAGTTTGGATAAAACAAGCTTAGTTGTTTTCTTCACTTTGAAATTGAATATCTATCTCAGGCAGCCTGCAATGTATACATTTACCACACAATGTGAAATGTTTATTGCATTCGGCAATTGCCAAAGTTTTCCTCTGAGTAGGTCACCTGAAATTCGGTGGGTGGCGCTACCCACAATTTTGTCGAATTTTTCAAAGAATAAAACATGTTTTCAAAGAATTTTTTTTAAACCACTGTAATTCATTATAAAATGGCATTATACACTCGTCATTCACGGGACTGCAAGAGGTTAGATCACACCCTGTATATACTCGAATTTTTGGTGAATGCCCACGAAACTGATTATACTTTCCTGCAGAGAATCGCTACAATAGACTGGGAATAGCTGGTGTGAATTGGGGATGATGAATGATTATTCCGAACACATCGTTGAGAATGATATCGGGAAATATATTCATACAAATTTGCATTCAAACCTACCCTTGCTTTGATCAAAAACAAATTCGACTGAAAAATAGGAATAAAAATTACGCTGTATTTGCACATTTCCTCGTTCTCCATCTATACAAATACACTGATGAGATACTGTCAGTGTGTTTGTTATATGTTCCACTGTATCGATGAGGAGGGATACGGTGGAAGAGCGTTGGACTTGGAACCGATAATCCCAGGTTCGATTTCCTGTCGGAGAAAATATTTTCAATTTAATTTAAATAGTGAAATATGAATTTCGTGGCTCGAGAATGGATAGTCCTCCACGATTCAGTGTTGTGTAGCATAAACAAGGTGAATCAGGCCTTCACAAAATACTCAAGGGATGTGTTTGGGAGCGTCATAGAAGTAAAGGGGAAGTATTTGATAAATGATCAGTTGAATGTGCAGGCGAGACCTCCGTGCTACCTAGAGGGTAGCGACTTGGGTCTAATGGGTATAGCCTGGAGAGGGTTAGTCAGATCTCTGAAGCACACCACATCACTTGAAGCAGTACCTTGAATCCCAAATCCCTGAAGAAATTAAATATTTTGAGGGGACCAATGTGTAGTATTTCTTCCACCGTCAGCTGATATGATTTCAGGTTCATCAATCCATTTTGATAAACAGCATCGCGCTGCACCAAAATGTGGAGCGATCTGTTCGGTTTTCCATCGTGTTCTGCTCTAAGCACAGTTATCCAGTAATTGTCTTAGAATTCCTCTTGCTGAGACTGAATAATGCTTTGACAATTTTTCGGTAGAAGTTTCCGGAGAAATCTTCAGCCCGCCGCATGACTTCCTTATTGAAGTCCTCCTGGGAATACGTGTTCTTGCCCGATAAGTGGCGTTGATGCCCCTTACCAGCGCACCTGCTTGTTCGCTTCCCTCTACTGGCACCTAGGGGAGAAAAACATAGTTGTTTTCAACTTTCCTCTTTGGTGAGCTCCTCCTGGGAATACGCTCCTCCTGGGAATACTCTTCTCGTTTTTAAAATTTTGCAAAGAGTTTATCAATATTATATCAGTTTTTTGAGGTTTTTCAGATTTTTTATAAGTTTTCATTAACTTCTGAGGGTTGGTAGAACAACTAATAAAGTGGTTAAAAACTTTTTTTTTCAATTCCGCCATTTCTAAGGTATTTTTCCAGTCCGATCAATATCGCAAAAAATATGTATATGTATTCCACAACAGATTGTAATCTAGTTAGATCTAATGATGTTCTTCAGATGAAATTCAGTTTCTAATAAATTTCAATTTCAGAATATGTTCTGATAATTTTGAACTTGTAGTTTGTCAATTCGTGATGTTATTCAGGTAATCGTCTGACGTACTTTTGGTGGATTTGATGTCCCACCGATCTAATTGTTGCCGCACTAACAAGGTATGTTGTTGATGTGGTTAAGAAATTTTTTTCCGCGTTTTCTGGTTTGTTTGTGCAAGTTGACCTGGAAGTTATTCCGACCTGTTATCCGTTTGATCTCCCAGATAATTCATAAACATTAGGTATTATGTTAGTTTTGGGACGGTAGTTGTGTTTATATTGAATGTATCACCCTGTAACGTAAATAAACTTAACTTGGTTTTACTAATTTATTTCACACTTAAATTTACAACTAATTTATATTACTAACTACGCCACTGTATAGCTCGATGATATCGGCCCGCCAAGAATGAGACTCTGAGACTGCCTGTGCCATCTTGAGGGCTGCCTATTTATCTCCGTTACAGAATTCCCGATCTTTCGAATTCTGGCGGTTGGCGACCAGCATGTTCCAGTTGTTTCCAATATTGACCGTTGTTATCCGCGGTGGCGCGACTGGATTGTTCTCGAATATCTCCGGGGATGACATCATCGTTGTAGATGGCAACGAGTGAGGCGACAGGTCCGGCCTAGGTTCGTTACATTGCCCCCTTCTTGAAGACATTTCGTCCCGAAATTTCATCCTTGGAGTGTGACGATATCTGCATGACTCCCCATATCTGCACCGTGAAGTTCGATGGAAGTAACACTCCACGGTCTTCATGATCGGTCGTGGAAGAGGGTTACAGCAAACCAAAATCTCGACGCCGCTGGATCTGAATATCGCCTCCAGCATACTTCTTATGACTCTCCAGTCCAACCCATCAATATCACAGGACAATTTTGGAATTGCTAGATCCACCAGATTCTGGTCCACCATAGTATCTCTTAGTTTGGTGAGACTCTTCCAGACATCTTCATAGGACGGTTTATCTTGGGAATGCCTCTTGGTAACTAGGTAGTAGATGTTTCTCTGGCCTTTCTTCAACTGTAGCTACCCACCAACTCCTGGATTCTGCTCCCGCAGTGTTTGGAGTTGAACAAATTACTTGGAGAACACTACGGCGATGCCCCTGGACATTCGAAGATCTTCTGCCACACAGTGCGCTACTGCCTAGTCAGCAGGCACCTCGAAAAGGTCTCGTGACTCCTCTCTAGTGAAGCCATGTAGAACTTTCTGCCCGTTTGAATACAAGGACATAAACTTCTCGAACGTCATATCATCCTCCGGTGGCCTGAGAGTGCGAACTTGGTCATGGTTTCCAGCGTAAGGGGCCAACCTGTTGAAATGAATGACCCTTGGTTTCCCTCGGGGTGGCTTCCGGATTCGGAACACAAGGTCGTTTATCCTTTTCACGATTTTATACGGGCCTTCCCACGAGTTCCGCAACTTTGGTGATAGTCCACGACGACGTTTGGGGTTGTACAGCCAAACCAGGTCATCAACCTTAAATCCTCCAGCGTCGGCCTTGATGTCATAGGTCTTCTTCATTTTATCGCTGGCACTCTGGATGTTCAACCGGACTCGTTCGTGGATGTCGTCCATTCTCTGCCGAAGTTTGCCGGTTGACTCGTGTACTGCGGATCGATAGGCCATCAGGAACAAATGAAGATACTGGTCCCAGTCTCTTTGATGGTCAGTGACAACCTTGGACAAGTGGCGGTTGATCGTCCTGTTCATCCGTTCCACCATTCCATCGGACTGCGGATGTAGGGCCGTGGTTC
Organism: Gonioctena quinquepunctata; assembly: GCA_018342105.1. Classification (NCBI taxonomy): domain Eukaryota; kingdom Metazoa; phylum Arthropoda; class Insecta; order Coleoptera; family Chrysomelidae; genus Gonioctena; species Gonioctena quinquepunctata. The sequence goes on from JAFIRS010001087.1 coordinate 195,727, forward strand.
TCGTCTTGCGGATGTTCAGCAGTAGACATATTTCTTGGAACAGGTTGGATTCGAAATTTCTGCCTTGATCCGAGTGCAGCTCCATTGGAATACCGAATCGACATATCCACTCTTTCACCAAGACGTCGGCGACGGTGATGGCTTCCTGGTTGGGCAGGGCATAGGCTTCCGCCCACTTACTGAAGTAGTCCATTGCCACAAGGATGTATTCAATCCCGTGGTCGGATACGGGAAACGGGCCGGCGATGTCAATGGCGATTCTCTCGAACGGGCTGCCTACGTTGTACTGACGCATCGGGGCCTTGGGTCGTATTCGAGGTCCATTGCTAGCAGCGCATAGAGCGCACTTTCTGCACCAGTTCTGGACGTCAGCTTGACAATTGGCCCAGTAAAACCGTTGCCTCACTTTCTGCAGGGTCTTCGTCACTCCCAGATGTCCTCCAGCGACTCCATCATGGATTTCCCACAGCACTTCCTCTCTTCTGTTCCTGGGAACAATTATTCGGCGTCTGTCTTCCTTACCAATCTCGGCCTCCAACACACGTTTCAGGATCCCATTGTCCAGAATGAGAGAGTTCCATTGTGCCCAATAGGACTTAACAGCCGGCGAGTAACCTGCGACTTCCTGCCATGATGGTCTTCGATTGCCCTTCTTCCAGCTGACGACTAAGCCAAGGTCGGGGTCTTTCTCTTGGTCTTTCTGGATCTTGCTGTCATTCCAGTTGTCATCCATTGCCGTGGTTCTACAAAGTGTTTCTTCTTTCTCTTCTGCTCGTCGGCAATGTGAGCAATCATCTGGACATGGTCTTCGCGACAAGGCATCTGCATTCTTATGGCTAGTTCCGGCTCGATGTTCGATCTCGAAATCGAATTCTTGGAGTCTCTCGATCCAACGTGCTACTTGACCCTCAGGATTTTTGAACTGTAAGAGCCATTTGAGAGCTGCATGGTCAGTTCTCAACAGGAATCTTCTTCCATACACGTACTTGTAGAAGTGCTCCACTCCCTTTACAACAGCTAATAGCTCTCGCCTGGTGACACAGTAATTGCGCTCTGGTTTGCTAAGCGTCTTGCTGAAATAACCAATGACCTTCTCCTGTCCCTCCTGGATCTGAGATAGGACAGCTCCAAGTCCCACGTTGCTGGCGTCCGTATCCAAAATGAATTTTCCTTTGGGTAGGGGATAGCTCAGTATAGGTGCGTTGATCAAAGCTCCTTTCAGCTTCCTGAATGAGTCTTGACATTTTTCGGACCTTTGGAACTGTGTTTGGCCTTCCGTGAGCCTGGTCAGTGGTTTAGCGATGTTGGCGAATCCCAGCACATATCGGCGATAGTATGTGCATAAACCAAGGAGACTTCGGAGTTGGTGAATGTCTTTTGGGATGGGCCAATCCTTAACAGCTTTGATCTTCTGGTCATCCACTGCTACTCCTTCCCCAGAGACAACGTGACCGAGGTATCGTACTTCTTTTTGGAACAGATGGCATTTCTTAGGGCACAGCTTCAATCCGGAGTTCCACAGTCGCAGGAATACTCCCTCCAAGTTTTTCACGTGGTCTTCGAACGATCTGCCGACCACAATTATGTCGTCGAGATACACTAGACACGTGTTCCATGAGAGTCCCTTCAGCACTGTCTCCATCAATCTTTCGAATGTGGCGGGAGCATTACAGAGCCCGAATGGCATAACGGTGAACTGCCACAATCCTGAGCCGATGGTAGAAGCAGTCTTTTCTCGATCTTCCTGAGCCAGTTCTACTTGCCAGTATCCACTCTTCAGATCAAGGGTTGAGAAAATCGTGGAACCAGCCAACGTGTCTAGGGTGTCATCTATTCTCGGGAGAGGGTAACTGTCCTTCTTCGTGACACTATTGAGTTGGCGATAGTCTACACAAAAGCGTGTCGATCCATCCTTTTTCTTCACCAGTACGACTGGAGAGGACCAGGGACTGTCAGATGGTTCGATAACTCCTTCTTTTCCCATATCGCTGACTATTTTGTCAGCCTCTTCCTTCTTGGCAAGAGGAAGTCTTCTTGCTGATTGCCGGATCGGTCGGGCACCCCCAGTATCAATCTTGTGCTGGACCACATTAGTTCGACCTCCTTTTCCTTGTCCGGTATCGAAGATGTCTTGGTACTTTTTGACCAAATTTCTTAGTTTGGGCTGTTGAGCTGGTTTTATATCTTCGGAAGAGATGGCAACCAATTTTCTAGTTCTGTGGGCAAGTTGTTGGGTTGGCTAATCGTACCTCGTACGCCCCGGATCACAGATGAAACTGACGAGCAGTGCCCTAAAATTGTTCCTTTCTTTAAGGTCACTGGAACGTAATTGACATTCATGACCCTTACCGGTACAAATTTTCAGCACGTAAAGGGTTTTCCCTAGGGCAATCACTCGTCCAATTTTCTCATCATGAAGTTTGGGCTCGAACATCACCACGTCTCCACTGCTCGCACTCCCGTCCAGGCGAGCCTCCAGGATGTTTCAGCCCTCTCAGGTACGCTTACATCTTCAGCCAACAGCACACGGATCAACTCTTCACTTCTCCCATGAAGTACCAGCTCTTCTCCGTTGACACGTAGGACGCCGTCTTTGAAATCCAATTCAAACCCTCTGGAATTCATGATGTCCATTCCGATGATTGCATCGTCTTCGATGTCCGCTACAAGTGCCTGATGTTTCACTTTAGTGCTGCCCAAAATTATTTCAATCAGTAGCTCGCCATATACAGTAGCTGGCTACCCTGTTGCTGTGCGTAGCTTCAAGTTGTCGGTTCAATTCGTTCCGGTGTTCTGGCAAAGGGAAGGCCCGAGAATTGTCCTAGTCGCACCGGTATCTAGCAGCATGGTGCAAGGCTCGTTATTGATGAGACCGTCTACGAAAACACCTCTGTTCTGTCGTTGCAGGATAGCGACATATGCGTTGTTAACCGGGGCTTGCTGGACACAGGCCGACGATTGCCCCTTCTCGTCGACCTTCTTTAGTTTTCCTGCATCGGAGTCGTGTTTTCGAATGTTGGACATTTGCTACGCACATGTCCAATTTTGCCCAATTCCAGCATCTTATCTGTCTTTTCTCAGGCAAAACTTCCTTCATCACTTTTCTTATGGCAGCGTCCAAGTCAGCATGCTCCTGTGAGTCTTCTTCAATACTTCGAACTTTACTTTGGTTTTTGCAGGATTGTTTTGCTGCCTCAAATTCCAAAGCGCGTGCCAGTGCGTCTACGAGATGTGTTGGACGAGCTAGTCTCAACGCTTGTCTGGTTCCTTGGTCACGGAGTCCATCCAAGAATGCCTGAACCGCTAATCGCTCCATTACATTTTCCGGTGTGGCTGGATATGCGAGACGAACCAAGCGTGCAATGTCAGCTTCGAATTCTGTAAGGATTCGCCCGATTTCTGGCAGCGATTTTTCAGTTGGGAGTGGTATACGTGTTCCAAATGGGCCTGGCCATATCGTAATTCTAGATGTTTAATCAGCTGATCATAGTCCTCCTGTTCTTGGGCGGTAAGAGTTTGTAGAATATTCGTCGCTTCTCCACGTAATGCAAGTGTTAGTGCTACAGCTCTTTCCCCTGCATTCCATCCATTTGCTTTGGCCGCTGCTTCAAATTGTCGGCGGTAATTTTCCCATGGAGTTTTTCCGTCGAATTGAGGCGGCTTCATGGAAAGCTTCCCTATTTCAGAAATGACCTTGACATCTTGTATACCCTCTTGAACTTCATCCAAGTTCAAACTCAAGTCCAGCATTGCATTTTTGTTAACCATCTCTGTGGAGGGCGCACTATCAATTTGTTTTTCCAGCTTACTGATCGTTTCCTTCATCTTGTCCATCTCTACCTAGACGGTTCCTATTCTTTTTCTAGACGGTTCGCCACACCACAGAGTTCTTTTTCAGATTTTAGAATTTTCTTGAAGCTTCCTTCCAGATTTATAGAATTTTCTTGAAGCTTCTCTTCCAGATTTCTAGAATTTTCCTCAAGTTTTTCTATTATCGGACTCAAATCACCTCCGGGAACTTCGAATAAAAATGTTTCGGGGTCCTCACCTTCTTGTATAAGTCCTTCTGCAAGTCTTTCCTGGAGTACTTGCTTTTTACCCGTTGTTTCCAGTTCCCTTTCCTCCAATTCCTGTTTCAATTCCGCTACCTTCAAATCCGCAAGGCGCACTTTTCTTGAACACATTTTGTCTTTGACGAGGTATCAGTCTGTTTCACACAAAAAGTTTATCAGTTTGTTTAAAATTCACTTCGCGAAAACCGGGTCACTGTCTATTTTGGGCGTCAAAAAAAGGTCTATCAATTTATTTTTCTGACTATCCACTCCACGATCACTTGTTTATTTCCAAAATCTCGCTTCCGACACCAATTGTAACGTAAATAAACTTAACTTGGTTTTACTAATTTATTTCACACTTAAATTTACAACTAATTTATATTACTAACTACGCCACTGTATACTCGATGATATCGGCCCGCCAAGAATGAGACTCTGAGACTGCCTGTGCCATCTTGAGGGCTACCTATTTATCTCCGTTACAGAATTCCCGATCTTTCGAATTCTGGCGGTTGGCGACCAGCATGTTCCAGTTGTTTCCAATATTGACCGTTGTTATCCGCGGTGGCGCGACTGGATTGTTCTCGAATATCTCCGGGGATGACATCATCGTTGTCGATGGCAACGAGTGAGGCGACAGGTCCGGCCTAGGTTCGTTACAACCCGATTGTTTCGTGTAAAGTTTTTTCCAGTCTCCAACGACAGTTTCGTTCACAAGTCGATCTGGATACGCATTATCCTCCAGGACGGATCTGACAAAAATATTTCTTCATCAAAGTTTTGTGATGGACCACATACCATTTGACTCCTATTATAAAGGCATTATGACGTTGGCGTGATGTTAAGAGATGAAGTGGAAATATCCGAAGTAAGCTTTCGGAGCTAAACAGAAACGCCATGAAATAGTTCACAGATTAATCTGAAAAAGCAGAAGGAACTGGAATATGAGAATATGGGCCCAGACCCAAATAATCTGGGCAAATACCCAAACATTTTCCAATCGGAAATACGGCCTATCGGCCAATGCGTTCAGTTCAACATCGGAAGAAACTGAGCAGGCAAAATAAGGTCACCCCCTGTCTGGGAGGAAATGAAATAGCAATAAAATGGGCAGAAACATAATTCTTGGGACCTGAAGCCGTGTGCAAGATTATTTATAGTATAATATAAGGAAAACTGAATAGAAAGGTGGATCACACACAATCCATATATTAGGAAGATCTACAAGGGATGAAACAAGTGAAAATACTTCTGGGAACTCACAACCAGGAGAGATCTACTAAATGCAATGCTCTGAATGAGAACAAACTCCGCATACTGAAAAGCCACCGCTGACTGAAAAGATACCTGAAAAAAAATACTGGAATTAGTAAAGGAAGGCAAAGCGTGAATTCTGCAAGGAGAAGGACGAAACCTCCATCCATATCCTATCACACTGCATAGCGCTGTGCAACTCCAGGGCACTACACCTGGAAGCATATGAGATGAAAGAGTAAAATCCACCCAACGTATCACCCTCAGCCACATACATTCATCAATGCATGTTTTCTATTGGAGAACAGTCGTGTTGATGTAGTCTCCATGTTGGTTTCGTAAACCTTCCAATTTTTTGAATTTTTTTTAGTATTTCATATAGAATATGTGTCCAGATACTGTTGTTATCCGATGGAGCTCACGATAAGCCTCAAATGATTAATATATTTGTATATTTTCATGGTCCATAAAAATGTGGTGGAGATCAAGAGGTATGCGTTCTGCATTTGAAAGTTTACTTTTTGTTCTATCGATTTTTTTCATTCCTTTATCATTTTCCAGTGTTGTGGTGGATTCCTTAATTTTAACCGACGAAACCAAAAAGAAGGAGGTTCTCTGGTCGACGCGTATATTCTTTTTTTTTGACCACGCATAACTTTTTATTGAGGCGTTTAATTCCGATTAAAAAAAATCAGTCGATGGGGTGTACTTCGAAGTTGGTCCCATTCGAATTTAAAAGATGAAATCCACCCCTAAGGATAGCAAAATGAAGGATATTGATCACTCGACCTCTTTGAGTTTTTATCACTCAAACTGGACTACATTCAGGAGAACCATCCAACAGCTGAAACCATAATCATGGGAGACTTTAATGTACATAACGCTGCCTGGCTCAAATTCTCTAACAAAACAGATTATGCGGGTCGTCAAGCCGAGGCCTTCGCCATCACTCATGGTCTAGAACAACTGGTCGAGCTACCAACCCGCATCCCTGATGTCAACAACCAGTCTGCCAATACACTAGATCTTTTCCTCACCACCAATCCTGACCCGTATAGAATAGAAGTTTGTGCCCCACTTGGAAACTCTGATCACACCCTCATCTCCACAACATGCTCTTTCCATTTACCATCGAGCTGCACAATACCACCCCGTCTCATGTGGCATTACAATTTGGCCGACTGGGAAGGTCTTCGTATGTTTTTCTCAGCGTTTCCATGGTAGAGAGTTTGTTTCTCTTCAGTAGATCCAACACGATGTGCTGAGACAATTTCTGAAATCATCATGTTGGGGATGCAAACTTACATACCGAATACCGAAAGAAGAACATCATCCGATAAGACCTGGTTTAACAGAAACTGCTCTAGAGCTGTGGCTTCCAAACAGGCAGCATACCATCGATGGCTAAAAAATCCGGGCCCTGAGACCAGAGCAGCATATGTCGAGGCTGGAGGCATATGCAAAGAGACAATAGAATGCTCAAAAGATGCCCACAATGCCAAAATGAGATCAAAACTTGCTGAATGTCCTAACGGATCCCGTTCATTTTGGTCTTTCGCCAAAGCTGTGGGAAGTAACTTCACTTCCAGCTCATTTCCTCCTCTAACCAAAGAAGATGGAACACTAGCAACGACTGCCCAGGAAAAAGCCAATATCTTTGCGCACCCATTTGCTGGAAATTCCACTCTGGATTCATCGGGAAAACAACCCCCGAACATTACACCTATTGATAGTCACATGCCCGAGATCACTTTTCGCCAACGTACTATCAGAAAGATTTTGCTGGGTCTCAACACCAACAAAGCCTGTGGATCTGACGGAATCCCGCCGATTGTTCTCAAGAAATGTGCCCCCGAACTAACACCTGTTCTTTGCAAGTTGTTCAACCACTCTTACAATTTGGGGGTATTTCCGTCCAATTGGAAAATTGCAAGAGTACAGCCAGTCCTAAAAAGGAAAAGAAGGCCCTACCTAGCAACTACAGACCTATCGCACTGCTATCTATTTTTTCCCAAAGGTCATGGAAAAAGCCATCAACATCGAGCTCATGAAATATCTGGAAGACTCAGGAATTGTCAACGATAGGCAATATGGCTTCCGCCATCAGAGATCAACTGGTGACCTGCTCGCCTACGTCTCACATATATGGCAGCTATCTTTGAGAAGTATGGAGAAACTTTAGCTGTGGCATTAGATATCTCAAGGCGTTCGATCGAGTTTGGACCGGGGACTCCTCCCAAGCTTCCGTCTTATGGCTTTCCCCTCAGCTGTATTCTCTGTTTGCTAGTTTTCTCTCAAACAGGTCTCTCCATGTAGTGGTCGATGGAGTTTCATCTGACACTCTACTCATAAATGCTGGTGTTCCGAAGGATCTATTCTCGCACCAAAACTATTTCTACTTCACATCAACGACCTGTTGAAAGCAACTTCATGCCCAGTACACAGCTTTGCCGATGATAGTACCCTCCATACCGCTTTCTCTTCCAGGGCCCCTATATCAGCCCGTGAAACCAGAAATGAACGAGGAAGAAATGTTAATAATATAAATATGGACTTAGCAACAATTCTCGAGTGGGGATCTGATAACTTGGTAGAATTCAATGCAAACAAAACACAAGCATGTCTTTTCTCAAGAAAAGCCGATCTCACTGTGCCTAACATAACATTGTCAGGAGTAACCATACCACTGAAGTCATCCAAATCGATGCTTCGTATTACTATCAGCAATAACCTTTCCTCGGAAAATCACGAGAGGTCCGATGCCAAAACTGCATCAAAAACTTGGTTTTGTTTCGTGCCAAGAGCTATTTCACCCCACTCAGCTGCTTATGATCTATAAGGCACAGATCCGACCTGTCCTGTAATACTGTTCCCATATTTGGAGCGCGGCACCTAAACATATCCTGAGGCTATTGGATTCTGTCCAAAAAAGGGCAATTCGTCTCGTCGGTGATGCCTCGCTTACAAACTCGCTCACTTGTCTGGAACACCGTAGAAAAGTTGGCGATTTGTCTCTATTTTATAGATATTTTCATGGGCGATGCTCTTCTGAAATATCAACAATCGTTTCTGCTTTGGCAGTCTCTTCGAGATTAACCCGTCAAGTTCAGTCATCACACCCCTTCGTGGTCACTTTGGAGACCTGCAGAACATCACTTTCAAAGACTCGTTCATCCAACGAACAGCGAGGCTTTGGAACTCATTAATCTAGGGAGGTGTTCCCCGGGCATACAACCTCCAGAAATTTAAGAAGAACACCAACTCCTACCTTCTTTCCCTTGGTTCCCACGATGTTCTCTGAACATTACAGGATATCCCTTTTCGTGGGAACCAGAATATAAAAAAAAAAAAAAACTCACCCTCTGAATTCTGGTCCGTTAACCGATTCTGTCAGGCATAACTTTGTACTGGGTTTTTCGATTTGGATAATTTTTATTTTTATTTTTATTAGATAGGGTATACCTCATAGTTGATCAAATTTGGATTTCGAATGGAATTATCCACCGTTACGGGTAGAAAAATGGGGAATAATTGATTTTTCACTTGTGAACATTGGCACACATATGTGGTTGACAATGACAGATTGCCATTGTCATTATTTTTGTTCTCCTACATCCGTCACAATCATCATATTCTATGAGAGAATGGAATGATATACAAAGTAATGAAATAAACTAACCAGAACAACAAAAATAATTTATATTAAGACACATAGTAAAAGTAGATCATATTATTTAACTGGTAATAGTTGAAGTAAGTAATCAAAAAACAAGTACACAACACAACAAGTAACTAGTAGATTTCAGCCACAAAAATTGAAAAATAAAAAATTAAAAAAAAAATTGAACCCACAAAATACGGAACTGAAAAGTAAAAAATAAAATAAACCTTCTTAGTCTCAATAACTAAGCTCCCAAACTAATGTAAGTAACTAATTTTGACTCGGCGCCAAACGAACAATCAACGAAGATCATTAAATTACTTCAAAGAAATTATCAGAATGTCACCGCGCAACTCGATGCCATCATTTTACGCCAATTATATAACTCGAGCCGGAATTAACTTTAAAAAAAACTTTTATTCAAATACATTTACAAAAATATTTAGATGTGAACAATTCAAGAATCAAATCTAGACTAACTACAATAATGAGAAGATCATGTCTAACAAGTAAAATGATGATATGAAGTTCTTGGAAAAAAGTCGACTCTGCAAGCTTCCCATGGAAATGCTGAGTTGCGAAAATGTGACTTGGCTATTCCATAGTGTTCGTGGAAAGGTGAATGTAACTCCTCCCTTCTCAGAAAGATCCATATATGGGTGGATCGGTTCATTCGTCTTCATCGGAGGCCCTTGGAAATGGATGTAAGTTTTGGGAATTCCTCGTGGACGACTTTTTCATGGTGGGTTGGCTTGTTTGGCTCCCTCTCCAATATTTGGTCTTCAGGAAGTGACCCAGTAGGATAATTGATAATGCGACTAATAGGATGTATATTGGGGCCGTCCAAAGGTAAGCTGGAGTCCCTGTGGAAGTTTTCAGGGTGATTCGGTGGATTTCTTGTTGGTCCCTCTGGAGTCGATGCACTTGATCTAGAGGTATGTTGTGGATGGCCAGTTCGTGTTGATGTTTTGGATGACTTTGGAAGTTTTACTGCTGGCAATAGTAAGGGTTGTCCGGTTATTGTTTCTTCGTTGTTGGAATAAATACTCCTTGGGGTCTGGAAGCTGCAACCAATGGGTACTTCGATGAAATGAGGACCTCTGAGGGTGGCAAGGTCGCTCTTTGGCAGTTGAATTTCACTTTGGTAGGTTCAGGAAATATCACGATGTAATGGGCAGCATTGATCTGTTCGACGATTTCATGTTCGATTGTTACTGGGACGGGCTCGCAGGTGTTCGGCTCTTCGTTCTTCAGATGGAGTAGCTGGTATGTACAATCGATTTGCCTCGATTGTTCGATTGGCCTTCCATTGGTACAATAATACACTGGTGTGTATTTTGGCATGGGGTGTCTTCGTACTGATAAAATTGCTTTCCATTGCCAGATAAGGTTTGGAGGGAATAAGGATGGTTTTGTTCTCGGTTGGTACAGAGTATAGGTGGTAGTATGAATAGGTTTCTGGGAACATTACTGGGAAATGAACGATAAAGACTATTCGACTGTTAGAATGATATGATTCTACTTCCAAAATTTCATAGTATTCATGGATGCTAGAGTTATCGTTTCCAAATAATAGTTCTTCAGGTGAATTATGTTTAAAGTATTTGAATGATGAATTGAAGATCTTCGATTTTAATATGCTATTATGAACAGTATTGATTCTCGCGAAGGTTATAGCATTTTTTAAGTTTGATAGTATCCCTAATAGAATGTTCAAAATTGCATTTATTTGATCCAAAGAGGTTTTGCTGTAATATAACCGTTAAAGTCAAATTTAAGTTTTCAAGTTCAGCATCGAGTTCGATTATTTTGGATGTTATCATTTCTTCATTTTGCTTAATTAGCGAGAGAGGTATTGTAATCATCAATGATTTTTTGTTGTCAATGAAATCTGCCTGTTGAGGGTGGTTGCAATATTGTTTTGATTTGATTTTAAAGTATTGATTACGTCATCATATCTTTGCCGTCTTCGGCATCTAAATTACCAGAAATTGTTTTGAAAACTGTACCAATTCCATTGAATATACCCCTTTTGATCTTCTGTTTGGGTTCAAAAACTAAGTTTTTGTTCTGCAAGAGTCAACTGGAAAGAAATATCATTATTGAAATTTTCAATTCTTCCATATAAAGCTATTTCTACTCTGAATTAAAGATTTGACATTGTTCCATTGTTCACTAATTTTACGAAATTCTTTCTCTATGGGTTCTAGATCATAGAAATGAATAAACGTATGAAAGAAATTTCGTAATTTTGCATTTCCCAATTTGTAGGTAAGATGCCAGGATTTGAGGAGAGGCTGGTGACTTTAATTTCTTGAGCTTCGTTGACTGCCGCCAGGGCGAGAAGAAGTCTGTAAAGTGATTTTATCCTGATTAAGAAGGGGTCTTCTGAGATTATTTTTATGATAGGTTCGTAGAGTTTCATTTGAGGGTTTATTAATTTCACTGTTATTTCTTCATTTTTATGTACAAGATGAGTTCTAAATCGGGGCTTATTTTAATTCGCGCCCTAGTCTTGTGATAAATTTGTTTTTCGGTTCGTAGGTCAGTGGTTCCTGTCTAGTTTCGTTGATACCACGATGATTAATTTTACCTTCGTGGCACAATTTTACCATTTCGACTTGTTCTGTGGATTTGAAATCTTCAACTACATTATTACAAATAATGAGTTTGAAGGCAGAGTTTTGAATGTGTCACTCAGTATTTTACACAATTTTGGAATGGAAGCTTGTTTATCCAAATTTATTGCAAATGTTTTGTTTGTGGTGGTAAATTCTTTGAATGTCTGTATATTATCGTGTTCGAAGTTGTCTTCGGATATTTGAATTGAAGTTCTTATTTTGTTTTCAACTAGCCGTTTTATTTTTGGTAACTCTGGGGAATGAAAAACTATTTTCAGAAACAACTGATTTTGAAAATAATTGATACGAGTTTCTGATATTGGAATTACGAGAGTCGGATTTTCGTAACTGGTATGTACAGTCTCGTTTTCATCTTCGTCTCTATTTTCAGGGTTATTATCGTCAATTCGTAAATCAGCGTCATTGAGATCTGGATTTTCGTCAATTTTAGATCTATTGATTCTGTGTCGAATTTGAGAAGTCTAATTGTACGTTTAGTGATTGGATGAGATCGATTCCTATAAGTCCATCAAAAACATTGTGAAATTTATATGCGTAGAATTTCATAATTTTATCTTCGTTAAATTCCTCAAAACTAGGTATGGTTACTGAAAATTCATGCTTTGAAGAAGCGAATGAGGTTGAAACGACAAAAGGATCACGAATTTTATATTTTGCAAAATATTTTTCAATTATTTCGGGATCTAAAAATGATTCAGTAGCTCCCGTATCGATGAGCAATTTTAGGGGTGGATTTTGATATTGAGGTACGGTAGTTGTCCTTTGTCAAACAAGTTGTGGAATTCGATCATGTTATTTGTGTGTCCTGTGGGAGGCCACTCGAAAATGCTCGCGATTTTCATTAGATACATATTCAACGAATTCCAAATTTTCATCAGAGGGCTGCTCTGAATAATCATATGGGGATTCTGAGGGACATTCTTCGTCAGGGTTGGAAACATCAAGATATTCGGTATTGTATAGTTCTTCGGAAACCCATTTACGATTTTGGTTTATGGGTTGATTTGCACTGAACTGTCTAGTGGTAGTACTCATCGGGGTAGGTTTGTATTGATTCGGATTTGAGTTTGGATTGGGTTTCCAAACATCTTTTGGTGGGCCAGAAACTTGTTGGTTACTTGGGAATCTTTGAATGAAATTTGGTCTCGGCTGGACATTGATTGGTCCCGTCGGGAAAGAAGGTTTATATTGAGATGAGAAATTTTGCTGAGGGGTATTGGAAAATCGAGGGTTTTGATACCTGAAATTCTGGTTGAAATTTTGAAATGTTCTTTGTTGATTGGTTTGAAATGGCCTAGGAAAGCTTTGATTTTGATGTATTGGGTGAGATTGTTTCCTCACTTGTACATTGGAATGTGAATTGGATTGATTCGAAGAAAAAGAATCTTGTAAATATTTTATATTGTCTTCTTTCCTTATGAAATTGATTGCTTCTAGCATAGTTTTAGGTTCTTTAGTTCTAACCATTACACCTATGGGGTTTCTTAGCCTCGCTAAAAATACTTCAAGGGCCTGTTGGTTATACATGCCCTGTTTGAATTTCCTAATATTTATATCAGGTTCGTGAATAGCAAGATAATTTGAAATTGTATTTAGCAATTTCCTCACTTTGTCATGGAATTGGTATGGAGTTTCGTTCGGTAATTGTCTCGAATTGTTTAAATCCAAAGACAGACAGTTTTCATTTCTCGGATCACTGAAGTTACGAATAAGTTCAGTTTGCTAATGATTGTTCTGAATATTATTACATTTTGATAATCTCCTGGATTTTCATTATTAAAAAAGTGCGTAACAATGCTGTTCACGCTTTCGAGGAAAAAATTAAGTTCATTAACATTGCCGTCAAACTCTGGAATGGTCTCAGCATGGACCTTTGTGAAATTCGGAACTGCTGGCATGATTTTTTCGATATTATTTATTCCAATTGGATTTGAATTTGTACTTTCGATCAGTGAAAAATTGCTTAAAATATTCGTCAATGAATTTATATCTAGCTCTGAGTTTACTTCACGTTCACTAAAGGATGGAGAGAAACTAGAGGAGTCTGACATGAAAATCAAAAATGACTTACAGTACGATCCTTTCCGGCATCTGGTACTGGCCTGGTTTCTGATGAATTGTTGGTATTCCGGCTTCGTCTCCAGGGAACATACGTTTTCTTCAATAGAACCGTAGGAACTTTTCACGATTGTTACTTAACTATTGAAATAGAAAAGTTATCCGCGTTGGATTCTCGTAACAATCCTACCGACTGCGCCAATTATATAACTCGAGCCGGAATTAACTTTAAAAAAAACTTTTATTCAAATACATTTACAAAAATATTTAGATGTGAACAATTCAAGAATCAAATCTAGACTAACTACAATAATGAGAGAAGATCATGTCTAACAAGTAAAATGATGATATGAAGTTCTTGGAAAAATGTCGACTCTGCAAGCTTCCCATGGAAATGCTGAGTTGCGAAAATGGTGACTTGGCTATTCCCATAGTGTTCGTGGAAAAGGTGAATGTAACTCGCCTTACCTAATACATTTGCTTGTTTGTTTGGCGCCGACTCAAAATTAGTTAGTTACATTAGTTTAGGAGCTTAGTTATTGAGAGTAAGAAGGTTTATTTTATTTTTTACTTTTCATTGCCGTATTTGGTCGGTTTAATTTTTTGTTATAAAGTTTTTATGTTCGTAGTATTTCAGATTAACTTATTTTTATATTTGTCAGTATTCAAGATTATTGTATTTCAATTCGATTATCTGACTGGAGTGATTCTAATGTGGTTAACGTTTTTTGGTATGGGGGTTTTTAATTAAATTTGTAAATACACGCAATGTTTTTCGGTATGATTCAGGGTCCATATTGTATGTGTCATCGTATTTCTATTAATGTTCCATGGTTTTATTCAACGATTCATGACTGACACGCGTTTCGCACAAATGAGAGCGTTATGGGAAAGGGGCATGCTATTCGGACCAAAACAGGTTACGCCAGAGTAGCGTTGGTACAAAGTTATTACAATTAGTCAAAACACATTAGGATTCATTTACGGAAATGATGTGTGCTTTGAAGCACTTGAGCTTTTACTTACGGTAATTTTTATACAGCCTTCATTCCAGGGTATCTTTGAAAAAAATACATAAACTTAAGGTATTAGAAACAAAAATAATCATTTTTTTTCTCATTACCTATTAGTAAAAATTGGTGAAAATTCAGTCCCACCATAGATTATTTTTTTATACTTGACGAACTGCTAGATCGACCAAATTCCGGGACACGCTCCCCTTGCGCCCATAGGTTGAACCATCAGTGGTATACTTCATACTCTACTCAAGATTATTCAACGCAATTTTATCTACACCAATACAATATCATAGATAGATGCATATTTCTTATCAAACTGAGGAGAAAAGTATGATGAAATAATAATTTTTATTTATATGAAAACTAACGTTATATTTCTTTCCAGGTGCAACAGGTTTGTTGTGAAAGAATCTCATCATGATGCTATAATCGAGCGTCATGGCAGATAGACATCTTCCAAGCGCTCATCAAGAAGAACCAAGGTCGCGTCCAAGGTAATTCTTCTATAGGTATATTTGCTGAAACTGATCTGAATGGTTCATAGCTTAATAGTAATCGTATGATACCATCGTACAATTCAACTAGCGTAAGAACAGATATGAAATTTATGTCGGAAGAAGAGAAAACAAGCCAACATGTATTATTATATTTATTGAACTGTGAATAACTTTTTATCCCCAACATTTTTCGTAAAAGGCAAAACGACCTCGCACCATCCTTATGGAAAATGGCTTTCGGTTAAATTTCCTGAATTTCTGTGTGTTAAAGATGAATAGTGAAGCTTTCTGCTCAGAATTTTTAATAATTCCGAGAATTGACAAAACGCCTATTTATTCTGGGAACACCATGCCTCAATGATGGTGCAATGTCACGTTGATCTCGTATCCATTATACTTTTTCGTTTTGTGCTCTACAACAGGGTGAACAAGGAAAAATCCAATTCGAATAATTTTAAACCAACCAGTGTGAGTTCGCTGATGAGAATTGAAGATTTAATCTTATATTGAATTCAATTTCAATTCAATGCTTTATCCACCTATGGCTTTAAAATAATAATAATAATAATAAATGTATTCAATCCAATTCAATTATAAGGTATATACATACATAATAATCTCATCATTGAATAAAATTTAGAGAAACCACAGGAGGGCAAGCCCTCGTGCGTGGCATAGAATATAGCATTTTTAAATATGAGTAGCTATATAAATCTTAAGCATTACTCAACACTTAGATCTAAAATTTACTTTACATTGTTAAGTTTGATTAATGTTTTGATAGCCGTGATGATTTTGAAATATTTACACAATTATCTATATACATATAAGTTTAGAATTTCATGCTTAGTTTTCTATTAAACAATGAATAGGTCCTCTCTCTTGCGTTCTAACGAACGTTTTCAGTTTTTCTTTGAATGTGTTCATTGTGGGTTGTTCTTTAATGACGGAAGGTAGGAAGTTGTACATTTTAGGTCCAAGGTACATATAGCTTCTTTGTCCAATCGATTTATTCATTTGTGGTAATAGATATGTCTTTTTTTCGGGTGGCATAATCGTGTACTTTTGTTTTTAAGTTTGTTCTATTTAAATGCTGATTGGTAGTGGCTTGCGTGAAATATATTTGTCTGGGATCCATTTGTCCACTCTCTGAAAAAAGAAGGTCTGACGGGTACTCACGATCCTTTCCTAGTAAAATTTTCAGGAATCGCTTTTGTGATACTTCTAATTGGTGGTAGTAGGTTTTTGATTCTGCCCCCCATCCTATTATACCATAGCTCAGGTGTGATTCTACCAAGCTTTTGTATATAATAATTTTTTGCTTATGTGATAGAAAATTGTTGATGTGCTTGAATTTGAATAGAATACATCTGAGTTTTTCAATTAGGTACTCAATATGTTCATCCCATCTCAATTGACTATCTAATATAATGCCTAAATATTTAATCTTATTCTCAGAACGTATTTTGCAATTTGCTTGTATGTTAATGTCGAAGTTGGGAAGGGATGTTTTGTAGCTACTGAAAGGTATATATACTGTTTTCTTGAAGTTTATTGATAAAAGGCGATAATCAAACCATTTTTTCAAATCCGTTAAGTCTTTTTCAATTTTCCGCTTCAGAGCATTCCAATTTTTGTCTTTATATACTATAACTGTATCATCTGCGAAGCTTGTGATCTTTCCATGCTTCTCTAATGAGAAAAGATTGTTGAAATATATAGTAAATAGCACTGGCCCCAACACCGTACCTTGAGGTATACCACACGTGATTTCTCTTTCATTACTCACAATGTTTTTTATTTGAACTGTTTGTTTTCGGTTTGTGAGGTAACTTTTGAAAAAGTCGTGGTTCCTACCCCTAAACCTCAGGTCTTCTAGTTTTTCGATAAGAAGAAGGTGGTCTACGGTGTCGAAGGCCTTTGCTAGATCCAAGAAAACCCCAATGGTTGGTAGGCTTTTATCAATGCCATCATAAATGTCGTTCGTTACTGTACTAATTGCGTGTTGGGTTGACCTTTTTTCACGAAAGTCAAATTGGGAGTTTGATAATAGGTTGTGTTTTGCTAGGAAGTCGTTCATTCTTTTTTTAATTACTTTTTCAAAGATCTTCGCCAGAGAAGTTATTAGTGAGATGGGTCTATAATTTGTAACTTCACTTTTTTCTCCACTTCTGTAAATAGGTTTAACGATGGATAACTTGAAAGAACTTGTAAAGTGCCCTTTTTCTAATGATTTATTAATTATTACTGATAACGGATTTATGAAGTAATCCGCAATAATATTCAAAGTTTCAGTTGTAATTCCATCATGACCAGGGGCTTTTTTTTCAATTGTTTAATTACGTTTTTCAGTTTTTCAGGATATGAAAAGTAACAGCCAGAATATTGTAGTACAAAATTTATACTTAATGTACGTCACAGTAATTTTAAGAATACATAAACAGTTTTTACACTAAACATATTGCATAATTATATACAAATACATTCAGGACTCAAGGTATTCCTCGATTGAATAAAACACATTCTCTTTCAGGTATTTTTTCGACATTTTTTTTATTTGAGAGATGGTATCGATACTTTTGATTTTGTATGGTATTTTGTTGTAAATTGTGTTAAATACATACAAAGGTCCTTTTGTGAAAGGTTTGTATATTCCTGGCATTCCTAGTGTTGTAATTGTGGATGTTGTTGTTGAGTGGAAATGAATGAAAATTATATATACAGGGTGTAATCTCACCTCTTGCACACTTGTGATTGACGAGTGTATAATGCCATTTTATAACGAATGACTGCGGTTGTAAATCCGTTTTTTTTTTAAAGATGTTTTGTTCTTTGTAAAATTCGACGAAATTTTGGGATGCTCCGATTCCTACCCTCAGCTGCCTTGATCAGAGCTGTAAGTTCACGCAATTGCCGATGCAATAAATACTTAAATAATGTGGAATGTTGAATTGATTTTGTGGTAAAAGTGCAAAAAGAGTACATTGCTTGCGATATATATATTCAATTTCAAAATGATGAAAACTAACGAACGTCGTCATATCCAAACTGGTAGATAAAGTCAGAACTAGTAGATGAGGTCAATACAGCTCTGACGCATTTATCACACAAACAGACACAAAAGACACAGTATTGAATTGTTTTCAAAATAGGATCGGCAATCATTGTGACCTAGTGTGATTGAGAATAACATGTGAACACTGTTGCCAACTACACGGAAAGTAGGGATTTGTCAATTCAACCAAATTTATTTGGTCACTCTTATTGGCTTGATCCGACTAAATAACTATGTTGCAGTCTAGGAATGTGTTCGATCGTGGTGGAGTTTTTCGCAGAGGTTATCGCTTCGGCCACCTGATTTTTGTCGAACACATATATTTTGTTGTTGGTAGAAACCGGCATTCCTTCATTGTATTTCCGAATTTGTTTTCCACGCTGTTGCGCTGTTGGTGGCGTTTGAATTGCCATTTTTCTTAGTGATATTGGGAATTATACGTTCTTCACTATTCAGTTTTTGGAGAATGATCAGACTACGACACCATATTGGCACTACTGTTAATAAAGCAAACTGTAAGGCATATAATGTGTATATATCCATCAGTGCTGATTCAGGAAATGGACAAACATGATGGGTTCTGCTGAATTTTTGATTTTAGGATCATATTTTGATTTCATTACGGAATAGAAATTAATCTCCCATCCATTAGTTTTCTCAAAATCGAAAGGTCAATTGCCCTGCTGTGCAGTATATATGGAGTCAAAGATTCCATTGATTTAACTCCGGTTTCTCTAATGATTTTGTGACGTTCAACATCCTCCTTCAATAATCACGGAAGATACGGAGGTATTTGAATATCGTTGTATTTTCATCTTATCTCGTCTCCTAATATTATTTTTCGTAAAAATTGGTTGTTCTTTCGGTCCTGGCGTGTTGTGTTTATTACTCAGGTAGACGTCAATGAATTCTTAGACTCGTCTCCAGAATATCCAACGATCTTGCAAGTTTCAGAATTTCAATCAATAATTAAGGAATATATAGGTAAGTCGTGAAGTCAATCGAGACGCCCACAATCTATATAAAATGAATGAAAACAATAATTGAAATTCTATAAATCCAAATCAAAGTGTTTTTGTTTGGTGGGGGGAAGGATCCTTTATGGACACCTTACTGAAGTAAGGTAGTGTGTACTCACTCAAGGGTCTGTTGGCTTTGCTTTACACATGTATCTCACGGCTCTTTTTTGCAAAACAAAACCCCTCTTCTAGCGAGTTCGTCGGCTTTTTCATTCATAGCAAATCCCTGATGTCCTGGCTCCCAAATCAGCTTGACGCGGTTTTAACTTGCTAGAATTGTCATTTCCTCTTTGCAGGTCCATACCAGTTTGGACGTCACTTCCTTGCTACTTAGAGCCTTCAGTGTCGCCTGACTCTCCCTCTCCCATTGTATTCCTCCACGCATTGAAGGATTGTGTAGTCATCTGCTTGAAATACAGACGTGTGAGTACCCAGTGAGTAGCTAAACTCTGTCGTTGGGTTTCTGGAATACACCACTGCTCCTACACCATTCTCCATCTCTGATCCGTCTGTGTACCAGATCTTGCCCTGTGGAATGGTGTTGAGTTATGTGTTGTTCCATACAGTTCTATCTGGTATTGCTACCCTGTATGACTTGTCAAAGGAGAATTGTTTCACAACGTGATCTGATCTCAGGTATAGCACGTCCCTGTTACGATTCTCATATGACCTGTCTCATCGTTTACGTTCTCCAGTGTGTTTCTCAGTCTGAAAGCACCTAGCCTTGCCTCTCCTTGTATCATCAAGTGAAGGGGAGGGAATCCCAGCAGTGTCTCCATGGCTGCAGTGGGCGTTGATTCAATTGTCCTTGTAATTCCTACGCAAGCAAGTCTTCGCACCTTGCCTAGTTTGGTTTTAGCGCTCCCTTGTTGTGTCTTTGGCCACCACACCAGGGAGGCGTACGTTATAGCCGGTATTACCATCATGTTGTACAACCAGTGTACCATGTGTGGTTTCAACCCCCATTCCTTCCTCAAAAAAGTGTCTCGCCACAATTAATGTGGTCTCCGATTTTCTGGTCACTTTCATCTGATGCTGCTTCCAGGTCAATTTCGAGTCCAATATCACCCCGAGATATTTGACCTCTTCCTTGCTTGCTCTGTATAGTTTCCCCTCGAAGTTTTATGGGTTTTAGTCCCCCTAGTTCACGTCTTCGAGTGAATATTACTATGGTAGCTTCTTGAGGGTTGATGTTCAATATATATATATATATATATATAATATATATATATATATATATATGAATATATATGTATATATAAATATATATATATATATATATATATATATATATATATATCTATATAGCAGAGCCTCCAAGTATTCAGCAAAGCCTGCTATGCAATAGGTCCATTCTTTTCTGCAGTAGTACTGGGTAAATCCCGTCCGATCCCGGTGATTTGAATGGTTCAAATGAGTTTATTGCTTGTACTTTGTCATAGATTACGACTTTTTTCGCTAATGTCCAACTTTCCCTGGAACCCCTTTTCAGAGCCTCCAGTCCATCCTCATAAGCCGGTGTCTGTACTATTTGAGCCTCAGGAAAGTCACCCCTAGAGAGTTCCTTTATAGTTTCTTCTCCTATAGTGGTGTACTCTCCTTGTTCAGTTTTAAGGCAGTGTATTGCTTGATGTTTGTCCTTGTAGAGGATTCTTTGTAGTCTGGCACACTCTTGAGTACTTTCTATCTCCTCACAGTACCTCCTCCAGGAGTCTCTCTAGGCTTTGTTCAGTACCATTTTGTAGCTGGTCAAGGCGTTCTTGTAGTCATCCCACCTTCCAGTATTCTTGGCACTGTTGCAAGTTCGACATTCCACCAGGGCACGTTCCTGGTGGAGATCCTTGTGATTAAGGGACTATTGTTGTCGAACACAGAGATGACTGTGTCATCGAATTGCTCGACTGCCAGCTCTAAGTCCCTGTTTGAAATCGGTCCTTGTAATCCCGGAAGGTTGCGAGCTAGGTCTGCCTTGTAGGCTTTCCATTCTC
Source organism: Gonioctena quinquepunctata (assembly GCA_018342105.1). Lineage (NCBI taxonomy): Eukaryota > Metazoa > Arthropoda > Insecta > Coleoptera > Chrysomelidae > Gonioctena > Gonioctena quinquepunctata. The sequence continues at coordinate 216,975 of JAFIRS010001087.1, forward strand.
TTTTCCTTGGATTCCGATAAGTTTCTCTAATTACACTTGTCAATCATGCTGGTATCTGCATTTTATGGCTGTTAATTATATGTAAATAATGATTTGGAAAATTCTCTTCGGATCAGAAGGTTTGAGTTGGGTTGAGTTGACCTGTGTAGATGCTTCATCATGTTTTTTTCTTATTTCGTGAAGTATTTTAACTCAGAACTCATACTTCTTCGTCGTCTTTTCTTCCTCTAAGTTTCGTATTATATTGTAATATGTGAAGCTGAACTCTACAGAAATTCACCACTGAATCGGCGCAGTTCGCCATCTGGGATTAAAGGTACAAAAACTGTTTTTTTCCAAATAATTTCTCAACGGGTAATCTTACGACAAAAATTTGAAGAAGACTAAGTTCCCTACATTTCTTGTATAAACACTTTTTTTGTAAGTATGATGTGTTACAAGTTCCAGAAAATCGTACAACTGCTCGTCTTCTCATTTTAAGAAATCATTTGTAGCTATTCACTATATAATTATAATTTTGTTAATTCAAAGTCAACTCATTTCCACACCATCATGACGTAGAGTGAACGACGAGTTTTCAGAAATTGTGGAATCCCCAGTAGGCATCATCGCAGATGCTCTTTGTTTTCAGTACGGCTCTTTCCGTAATTTATGTCCCCGAGAAAATTTCTATTATTATTTTTGATAGTGCTGGTCGGTTGAAGTTGAGTCTTTATAATCGTCTTCGTTGTCAGTGTTATCCTCTAACCCATTTTCCTCACTGAGAATCTGGGCTTTCATACATGTCATTGCTTTATTTTCGTCGTCGCTCTCGATGATGACCTCTGGTGCATTCTCGCATGATTCACCTTTGCAGAATCCGCATACAACAAAGCACTCCAACCCACTTTTTCTGCGGCCACATGCTACACCGTATTCTTTTTTGCAATGAAATGACACTCAATATGGTATCTGGGGCAGGTTTCTCTGACATTGTTACTGGAGTGAGCCCCTTGGTACCACGTTTCCTGCCTCAGTCGGTTGTTTTTTTTTTGGATTACACACCATTTTTGAACTTGGTGGTAGGTCCTTAATGCATGGTACCATGCAGCGTCCTTCGTTGGTGGTAAGATAATTTGTCCCACAAGAGAAGCAATTGAGGATTGGTAATCAGGTGATAACCCCCGGGATTTCGATTATCCCAACAAAGTATGAGATAAGCACATGCTGAAATGAATATATACAAACTGGTTAACCCTGAACATGGAATGAGTTTGATATTCTAAGATATTCAATAAAAATACATAAAACATACATTCGTTCGTCTTGTTGACCACATACAAAATTTACGGAACTTATAAATTCACTTAGATGAATACAATAAATGCTTCGAGATTTTTCAATATTACTTGGGTGTCCAAAAATTAAGAAATAGCGATTTTCGTAACACAAAAACGGGGGACGAACTAGACCTGCTCTATGGAACGGCTATTAAAAAACCCATGGAACGAAACTTGATTAATCCATACACTAATCTTCATAATACTTTGTATGAATTCATGCCACAGTGACAGTGAAACAACGTATACGTAACAAGAACAATCACTTCAATTTGAATATTTCGCTACATAATGTGCTCGTGGAAAGATTGAGTTCACGTTTCCGCCCGCCGCTGTAACTCGTTACACATCAGTGTAGGGAAATGTAGGGGACTCAAGTCTTCTTCAAATTTGTAGCAGACATTTTTGTCGTAGGATTGAATTATTTCGAAAAAAGAAATAGCCAGCCCTCTCGCCAAGGTCGAGAACTTCAACTTCTATTAGTCTCCATTGACTGGAGTGCGAGTCTCTTGACTTGATTAACAGTTTATCTTCTCCGAGACAAGGGAAGACATTTTCTTGTTTTGTCTCGACACTAATCAGATCCAGATATTCGAAATTATTTCACCGAATTAAAGAAATGGGTTCAGTAACGTTATTAAATCAATATAACATTCTTGAAACTGACTGCATGTCAGGTAGAGTCATATATCATGCTCATTATATAATTGGGGAAATTAGTGTAGGCTAGGTAGAGTTCTAGATCTGATTCCGGATATGAATTGGTTGAAGTTACTGTTTGAATATAACCTTTATCAACCACGTATGGACTTGGAGCACCTATGTAAAGGGGCCTACAGACGTACCAATTTATCAAGCCCGATATCGGGGGGCTGACACCGGGACTCGGAATCGAGACTTGAGTAGGCTCGTCGGCTGACTAATTAATTTCGTTTCCGATATGTCAAGTGGACCGGACCTCCCGACCAAGTAGATCGGCCCGATCCCCCACCTTTTCCCCCTCTGATAGGCATGTGTGTAGCACGATCGGACACGATTGCCTTTCCCTCTTCATTTCACCTAACCACAGCCTACGAAACAATCAGCATGGTCACTCGGCCATGCCGCCTTTGATGTGGAAAAGTATCTAGACGCCATTTTGGGAAGTGCCGATAGGAGAGCCGGACTCGCGAAATGGTTCTGGACAGATTTGTACTCAAAATTTTCTATACTCAAATTGAAAAATTGCTAATAATTTTCGATAAACATTTATTCATGTCTTCAAATTATGATTTGGTTTCTTTTCCTTTTTACAAGCTTTTATTTAGTTTTACCTGTTCCGATGTCTGTTTGTGTGTTTGTAATCAAATCTTACAAGTTGAATATGACCCACTTCTAGTTGTTCGATTAACATGAAATTTGGCATGTGTTCATAGTTCTGGTGACAATACATTATTGGATTTGCTAGATAAAAAATAAAATGGCGGACGAGTTTTGTGATAATGGTTCGATGCTAGTAAAAATTGGTATGTGGGGGTTTTCGGGAACAGACATCACATTTTTTGTCAAAATTCATAAATTCAAGATGGCAGCTCCAATATGGCGACGAGTTTTGTGGTTATGGCCCGATTCCAATAAAAATTGGTTTGAGAGGGTTTTTGGGGTCGGAGATCACAATTTTTTTGTCAAAATACACGAATTCAAGGTGACGATGAGTTTTGTGAGTACAACCCGATTGTGAGTATTTGGGGTCGGACATCATGATGTTTTTGTCAAAATTAATGAATTACAGATGGCGGCTCCAAGATGGTGACGTAATTTGTTATTATGGCCCGATTCCATTCAAAATTGTTGTGTTTTTTTGGGGTCGGAGATTATGAATTTTCGTCAGAATTCAATGAGATGACGAATTTCATGAATTACTAAGAAGAATTGAATAAAAATAATCAAAAAATAATATTAAGACGAGCTTTTATACAAATGCACTAAATAGGAAAAGTGATTTCTGCAAATGTTTGACCTAGGTTATTCTGTGACTAGCAGATTCAACAGCTTGCCTGAAATATAAAATAAGTATTCTGGCGCGGCAAGCTTTTGAATACGATTCTCACAGAATAACCTGGTCAAACAAATAAAATAAATTATTTTTTCCTTTTTGGTGCATTTGTATAAAAGCTTGTTTTAAATTTTTTTTTCATTTTTATTTTCTCAATATTTTCACATGGGTTTGGACAGATTCATACTCAACATTTTCTATATCCAAATTGAAAAATTGCTAATATACTTTCGATAAACATTTATTCACTTCTCCAAATTATAATTTTATTTTCTCTCAATATTATTTGGTTTTCCAACTGGCACTTTTACAATTCTTCACAGCACAAACGTGTCCACCACCTCTCAGTTTTTCCATTGTTTCAAAATACACGACTTGATACGACTTCAAATACAAACACACACACACAGAGCACAGAGAATACGTCTTATCGCCAGCACAGACAAAAGCCCAATGGGAAAGTCTGGCACTTTCCAAAATGCCGGACTTATCAACGCGAAGATATGCGCGAACTTTTCCCGCCAAGGAGACTGACAATGCTGATTGTTTCGTATGCTGTGACTTAACCTATTTCTTCTCGTTTTTCGTGCAACTGTTTGTGTTATTGAACTAACGACATGGAAATTAATGACATTACAGAAACCTGTTTAAGATCAATAAGTTATAATAGAGCAATGATTGCATTAATTGAATATTGGACACAACTCGAGTGTCTTTGGGACCCAATCGCTGTTAGAGTAATCCCAATTCTTTTTTTTTTCCGACAGAGCGGGAGCAATCCTGGTCGGTTCACGTATAACTAGTAACTGAAAGCACTTGCTCGGGAAAATTAAAATCAGAACGTGTGTACAATCGATCCAATCAGTCCCGACGTCGGCCCCCGATATCGGGTCCAATAAATTGGTAAGTCTGTAGACCCCTATAGAGTGTTTTTAAAGTGCAACAGTTCAAATTTGTTTGTTACAAACCTAAAAAATGCGGTTGCGTTGTGATTCGGCATGTATAACCTTTTCATTAAATTGAGATCCAGTTTCGAAAATTGCCCTAGAAATTAATAAAATGCTGATTCCAGCATACATGCGAAAGTGATTAGCCAAGCAGCAGCGACAACAAATCAGTACTATGTCGAATTAGAGGTGAATTGATATTTTCACAAACAATTGATAAAATTCAATTAAAACTACACGAATAAAAAAAATATGGAAGAAATATAAAAAAAATATATTGAAAATATTGTTTTCCTTCCTAAATACATACATTCTCACATATTTTCTATATTGTTCATTTACAGTCAGAATTTGACTAAAAAAATTATTTTGAATGTGTATTACATGAATAAAAATATGTTTAATGCATGTTTTTCAGATTACTGTAATTATAAGTATGAAAAACGTTATTTGTGTGAAAACGGAACTTGCGAAATTTGTCAATTGACTTTTTTTCCTTTCTTAGATTGATTGTAACAGATAAGTTACAAAAACTTCCTGCACTTGCAGAGCGAATGCTTGTGGCGACTGTAAACACGTCTACGCAGTAATTTCATACATAAACCCTCACGCAGTATTTTCATACATAAAGGCACGTCCAAACATTTGATTTGAGGATATTTGCGGCCGAATCGTTCATTGTCGTTCATTTATTATACGCGAACTTTCAGCACTGCTTTTACCCGCCGAATCACAATACTTATGCCGTTTGCGACCGAAAAATTAAAACTATCGCACTTTGTAGACACCCTTTTCATCACAGCGGTAAATGATACTGTCTGGACCAGTTTGTCCGATTCCGCCACTGCGGTGCTGCACGTTAAACTCCTTCCCCATGCTCCAAGTCTATATAGGAAGACTGAGTAATGAACAAACTTTATCAGACATTCTCGAAGGAAAACATTTTGACATCAATTCCGTTAGATCCAAAATAAGTTCACCGAATTGACGAAATTAGTAAGTAACGTTATTAAATCGATATAACTTCCTGCATCAAGTTCGTTTGAAATTGAAACTGCCATAATAATGTGACTGCAGGTCAGGTAGTGTTCTTGATCTCATTCCAGACATAAATTCGTTGAAGTCACTGTCTAAATATAACTTTTGTCCTTCACGTAGATGGGGAAGTTTGGCTAATGAACGAGCTCTATTAGACATCCTTGATGGAGGCCATTCCGGCATTCTGCAACCCACATCCCTCACCCTCGCTCCCGTTAACTCGAATATCTACGCCAGGAGACATTCGGCACATGCTTATTCTGTCACCGATGAACATGTCAAGCAACAGATGACTGTAAGTATTTCTCTATATTCACGTAGACAAGGACATTCTTATGCTAGTTAGCTCATTTTTTCAAAAGATAGTGTTACACATATTGGTATATATTTCCAAAACTGACACTTTCAAGTCCCCCCACCTCATAGGCGCCCCAAGATTTCACATGGAGTATCCAAAAAACTGACGAGATTGCAGTAAAAAAATATTATTTTTCCCCCTTCATACAACTTTGATTTATTAGGATTAAATTCTCGAAGGCCGTAAGTTTGAACCCTTATATAAGGATATAATACCGTCTCACGCATCCATTAGATTAAGTCATTTAAGGATGTCACTCACACATTAGACAGAAAAAAGTAATCTGAGTATGTCCGAATAAAAGCTTGTTTATAAAAGGTTGGGGAGTTGTTGTAGCGTCCGCTTAGTAGTTTTTTTATTTCGACATATACATATGCTCATTGAGTCCAACTGCTACGATCTCCTCCTTTCTTTAATATAAGTTTCTTACGTTATGTTTTATGGAAGGTTCATCCAACTTTACCAAACAACTGAGCCTGAGACCAAAATTGATAACTAAGGCTTCGACAATATCATGTCAATAAGAACGTTCATAGGCTCGCTACTAGTACTAAGAACCGATGCAAAAACAAGATTACGCCAATTTGGAATATTTTTTTGACAACAGCACTGAACATGATTTGTCTGGCGAAGAAATGCCTCAGCTCCAAAAATAAGGTCATGTTCTCAATGTAGTTTTTTTTATCTCGTTGAATCAGGTGATTTCATTAGAAATCATATTTACCAAAATTGCACAATTATGGAGCTACAAAACATACCAAAGAAATTGGTCCTGTTACGGCCTGGTATGTGCCACTACACACAGTAAAAATTAAATCTCCTTGCCACGAACAATTTCATATGAGTTTTCCACATACTGAAAATGCAAATATATATTTAAAATAATATTAATTGAATATAAAATGGGTGTTACCAAACAATTGGTTGAGAATTAAAAACTAAAGGTGTAATTTGGTGCACTCTCGCTCATAGAAGAGGACGAATGCTTCTCCACTTATAAATGATTTAGGTGATTGTGATACTCTGGAGTCATTGTACTTGTACCATGTACCTGCATAATAAGGCCTACAGTCCTCTATATATTGTTCCACTATGGTTGGATACAGCATACAAGTTGTACCAACACGGAGCTAAATTATCTGCTGCATAATTATTCATATCTAATCCTTCGAGAGGAAAGTCAATGGTGACATTTAATTTTCCCTATGAACCGAGGTGTAAATCTTTGTATCTGATTTCTCAAAGAAACAGTATTCACCACCCTATGAGACGAATCTTCCGACCAAAGTTTTTTTATCACTACCGCAAAACCTTATCAAAGCACCCTTCATATTTGATATGCTTGTGTTGATATTCCTCATATACCTCGAGCAACCATCTGGTGTTTGATACACATTGATTTTCACTAGCACTGGATTGGTGTGATAGGGAGTTGAGGCTGTTTGACAAATCATCAAGAACTGCACCAAGGGATTCATATGACCTTTCCATAGAAAAAATCATCCTTTGAGGATTTAAAAACAATTCATTAAATTGTCGAGATAAAGCAATAGTTCTCCATACAGGAGCAGCATTACCCCTCTGGATCGCAACAAAAATTGAGTTGTATTCTGGTCACTTCTGTTATACGTCTTCCTGTCTCTAATGAATTCCAAAGCATCGGGACCAAAAAATCCAAAAGATTCAACGGCAACGGTATAAAAAATATAAAGTTGTTATAAATTTTAGTATTTGAATGTTTTCCCATTTACTCCGGCTGCGCCAGGACACTTGGAGGAAGCAACTAAATGTGATGTTGCAACCGTGTCAACACAATTGAAACCCCAAATAGCAGGTTTCCCGAACTTCCATGGGATAAGTTTCATGCCGTCGGGACGATTTCCATCGTCTTTGCTGACACCTGTAGGCTCTAAGATCGATGGCTGTTGTTAGTGCTCGTTTCAATAAATCATTAACTGCGTGATGGCGAGATTGACGCCCTGCGCAGAATTTACAGCTCAAACCATGGGTGTCTTCTCATCTACAAAAGCACCACATTTGCATGTATGAGGGACACAAATAGTCGTAGCTCGATAGCTATTATGAGAGATTCATCATCTAGAACAGATCCAAGTGAAGCGGAAGGTAATGCATTGAGCCAAGCACCAGAATGGAAAGTAACTGCTTTGATTCGAGCATTTTCTTTTGCTGACATAGCTGAATCCGTAGCAACCAACCAAGCTTTTTGAAACTTTTTCGTTAATTCAGGTTATTGAGAAGTGGTTTTGGAAAACCACTCTTGCTCTCCCTCCACAAAGAGATGGTTGGATACGTTTGAAAATGAATCTGGTAAGATCATAAAAACTGAATGAGATACACTACTGAATGATGACAAATAAATTGAAAATTTTAGAGAGGATGTGAAGCGTATTCCTAAGCCTCCTTTGACGACAGGTAATGTAGCTTGACGCCAAGTAATGTCTTGCATATGACTATTCGTAATTCTTTCGCAAAATAGAATCGAACTCATGGAGTTGCTCTCCGCTATGTCGGGCTACATCCAAATATATGTTAATTTTGGAATTGCCAAACAGTTTTTCAGGAAGAAAAATGCAATCTGTGTTGGAATATCACTCATTCTACAATTCGTCTGATTTGAAAGTGCCCAAAGAAAACATTTTACATTTATTAAGATTCAATTCTTCGGGAGTGGAAATGACAGTGAGTAAGTTATCGAGAACTGAATCGAAATCTCCTCCGATAGACCTATCATCTGAATACCGAGAGGTAAATTCACAATCCAACGTTTGGTTAATTTTTTGATTGCTAACCAAAATAACGCTGGACCCAGAGGATCTCCCTGTTGAACTCTTCTTTCAGACATGATCAGGCTATCACCTAAACTTGGAAAATATTCATTTTGGTAACACTGGTTTAGAAAAGAAGAGAGATTGGGAATCCTATCCTTGATTTCGTCTAATTGCGGTGGATCGAATTGAAAGCGTTCTTGAAATCTAAGAAGGATTATACGAGTATATACACAAGGAATTTTGTATCGAGATGGAAAGTGTTGAGATAAATGCACCATACTATAATATCTCCTATGTGATGAATACTTAGCATCAGTAAATCCCCGAATAATTCAGTTCAATTGTTTGAGTGTTGTAGATTTACCGTCTATATGCGATTTTTCTTAATGCATTTTCACATTTTCCAGAACTTGAAATATGAGTACTGAATTTTGAATGACTACACTTTGGTGGATGATACATCGATTGTTGTTCTGTTTTATTTTAATTCATTTTTGGATTATGTTTGTCACTTCAACGTTTTCGAGCACTATGGTCAACAAAATGCAAAACTGTTATGCGAGAAAATTCTGGAAAATTGATGGAAAGAGATAAGAATGCTAGATTCAATTATATATATATATATATATATATATATGTATATGTATATTATATATATATATATATATATATATATATATACGCAAAATTTTTAAAACATCTACGCTTCATTAACTATCTAACGAGGTAGAATATTTTTACATACGTTGAAAAATGGCTGAATAAATGGACTTAATCGGGAATAAGTGAAAAATCGTACTTTTTAAAACTTATTTACAAATTTTCCTGATCGGAAGATTGGTAGAGGAGGACCTATTCCTTGGCGCGCAAGATGCCTGGGTCTTACACCAATGGACTATTACGTCTGGGGACACATGAAGAGTCTGATTAACGAAGATTTAAGGACCCGCATAATTAACGCTGCAAATAAAATAAAGAATTCTTAGACTAATCGTGTTGTGAAAAGTCAATTAAAGACAAGAATGCGTGCCTACATCAGATATAGGGGATCACACTTCGAAAACGAATTGTAAATTCAAATCTAGAGTGCAAAACAAACCAGTTTTGAAAATTACGATTTTTCATTTATTCCCGATTGAGACCATTTATTCAGCCATTTTTCAACGTATGTAAAAATAGTCTATCTCTTAGATAGCTAATAAAGCGTAGATGTTTTCGAAATGTTGCGCTGGTAAAGTTGCATAATGATTTTTTGCAAAAAAGTTGCATTTTGTCAAGGAAAATTATAAAAATTTTGCAAAGGACACGTATCAGGGTGTCACCCAACTAGGACCATCAAAAAATTATACTAAATACCATTTTTTTATATTATTTTCCAAGCTGCATAACCTCTTTTTCTAACAAAAAACAGAAAATAAGAAATATTTTGAAATTGGTCAACTTTTGCTTGGTTTACCCAAGGGTGATTCGATAGCTGGTGACCTGTTTCCAGTAACGCTGTACTATATATATATATATATATATATATATACATATATATACATATATATATATATATATATATATATATATATATATATATATATATAAAAATTGATTATTGGGGTATGCAGCAAAAGAAAGTGTACTCTTTAAAGTTTGTCCAAGCTTTCGGAATGTTTTATTTCCGAAAGCTTGGACAAACTTTAAAGAGTACACTTTTTCTTTTGCTGCATACCCCAATAATCAATTTGTTTACACCTAACTAGTCAGCAACGACTATCTTTCACTATATATATATATATATATATATATATATATATATATATAAAAATATGTATATATATAAATATATGTATATATATATATTTATAGTACAGGGTTAGTCTTAATATATACAGGGTGTTATGTAATACGTGACCGATATTTTACAGGACGATTTCTCAGTTATTTATAAGGTGAAAAGTTCATGTAAGCATGGGTCCGCAAGGCCTTAATTTTCTATATACAGGGTATTGAAAATTTATTTTTATTTTGTTTTTTCTTAAATAATTTTTAAAATCATGTCGATGTCTGGACAAAAATTGGTAAATGAGGATTTTTCAATATGAGAAATTGAAATTTTATCTTAGTTTGGCCCTTAATTGTAGGGGCGCCACCTACAGGTCTTTGTCTCTTTTGGGAAGTCACAACTTTGTCGTGCATGTATGTATCACATTTTCTAGAAGAAAAATCGATTCCTCTTATCATTTTTACGAGAAAAAGGTATGCTTTTCAAAAGTCGCTACAAGCAGCCGTTTTCGAAATATTTTGATTTACATTAATCGATGCATGTGTTTGTCAAAAAGTGAAACAATTTTGAAAACTTTTTTTTATTCAACATTTCTAACGCTAATTTCCAAACAACAATAAACAACGGAACACTAGATATAAATCTAAACCAAAATCACAATAAATGTTCGAAATGTCCACCTCCTGTCTGTATACACGCATCCAATCTTCTTTTCATTGATTTGCGCACTCTTTGGAAAATTCCTGGAGAATTTTGAATCGTTCTACAAGAGTTAATTATTCGATTACTTAATTCTTATTCATTTTGGATAGGTGTCTGGTGAATCATGGATTTAAGATGTCCCCACAGGAAAAAATCCAAACTGTTATGGTCTGGTGACCTAGGGGGCCATGGTTGAGGCCCTTCCCGACCTATCCAACGGTTGCCGAAAGTGTGATCTAAAAATTATCGCGCTCGAGTGCTAGAGTGTGCCGGAGCACCGTCACGAATAAACCACATTTCATTTCGTAGTCTAAGCGGCACATCTTCCAGTAAATCAGGCAACTCTTCTTCAAGAAAATGACGATATCTCTCTCCGTTTAATCTTCCCGGAATAAAGGATGGACCTATAAAATAATCTCCAAGAATTCCTACCCACACGTTCAGATAGAACTGTTCTTGGAAATGTGATTCATGGGGGTTTTCCTCTGACAAATGATTGTTGTGAAAATTGCGTATATCGTTGCGTGAGAAATTAGCTTCGTCAGTAAACAGCATTTGATTTTCAAAAGGATTTTGTATAAGGCATTGGAGAAACCAACGGCAGCAGTTGATAAGTAACGGAAAGTCACGACGGAGTAGTGCCAGAACTCTTTGACTATAAATTATCAATTGAAATTTTCCATACCAGAATATGAGAAATGTTTAACGTCAGCGCTATTTTTCTGGAGCGTGTTACCGGGTGTTTTCCTACCAGATTAAGAACTGCTTCCTCGGTTTCTGGGGTTCTTACCGTCCGATGTACACCCGTACTTTCTCAAAACTTCCTGTTTCCCTTAACCGAGTTTGAATTTTTGAAAACGTTTTTGAAGCAGGAGTTGTGCGGTTCGGATAACGCTCCTGATACAAACGTCTAGCCTCTATGCATTTCCGTTAGCGAGTCCGTATGTAAAATGTATGTCACATACTCTGCATTGATAAAATTTGCCATTTTTCTACAAATAATCACAATAATAATAAATAAAACTATTTAACTATGCGTCAAAATATTATTTCTTGAATGACAGCACAAAAACAACATCGCAATAAACTTACTAGCCTACTTGATACTTTTATTTTCAATGAGGAGAAGATTGGATGCATCGATTAAGTTAAATCAAAATATCTTGAAAACGACTGCTTGTAGCGACTTTTCAAAAGCATACCTTTTTCACGTAAACATGATAGAGAAATCGATTTATTTTTCTATAAAATGTGATACATACATGCACTTCAAAGTTGTGACTCCCCAAAAGAGACGAAGACCTGTAGGCGGCGCCTCCTACAATTAAGGGCCAAACTAAGATCAAATTCGAATTTCTCATATTGAAACATCGAGATTATTTTAAAAATTATTTACGAAAAACCAAAATAAAAATAAATTTTTCAACATGTATATCAAAAATGAAGGCATTGCGAAACCATGCTTATATGAACTTTTCACCTTATAAATAACTGAGGAATCGTCCTGAATATATATATATATATATATATATATATATATATATATACAAAACTAGGGATATTGTTGTAAGCAGCAGTGAAAAAGTAAACTCTTTTAAGGCTTATTCGAGCTTTCGGAAATGTTTATTTCCATCATCAAGGCGTTGACGTTGGTTTCAATGATGTTAAACATGCAGTGAAACTGGTCACTGGTCACACCACATAGAGTACACACATATGTATATATATATATATACAATGTTAATGTGTTTGTCTTAACTTTGAACTTCGTTTTATTCCTTGATCTACGTTTTTTCTTTTGTATCATGTTAGATGAATATGTTCAACATCATTGAAACCAACCTCAATAAAGTTTTTCCCTGATGATGGAAATAAACATTTCCGAAAGCTTGCTTCGATACCTTAAAATAGTTTACTTTTTCATTGCTGCTTACCCCAATATCCCTAGTTTTGTACCTAACTAGTCAGCAAATACTACCCACCCACATATATATATATATATATATATATATATATATATATATATATATATATATATATATATGAAAGAGAGGAATATCGGCCCCCATCAGAAGTGCAAGGATGAACAATACTTGGTAGAAAACGGCAAATCAACGGAGTCAACAAACAGAAGCCAGCCGCACATTTGTGGTTTCGGTTAGCAGACCCTGCATTCCAGGGCAACAACCAACGTCACCATAGAGGCAGCTATAGCTATCTATAGCTGCGTGACATCCGAGTCAAGGATCATAGAGATGAAAGAGAGGAATATTGAGGGGACTGTTAAACAAAATGGAAGGAATTCAATGGACATAGCCCTCAAAGAGAAGTGTTAACCGTAGACACGTTTTTTGAGCTCTCGGCCCTCATCAGTACGGTGAAGAAGTGCAAGGATGAACAACACTTGGTAGAAAATGACAAATCAACAGACTCAATAAACAGAAGCCAACCGAACATTTGTGGTTTCGGTTTGCTTCTGTTTGTTGAGTCCTATATATATATATATATATATATATATATATATATATATATATATATATATATATATATATATATATATATATATATATATATATATATATATAGACACATACACAGCAGAATTATATACGTCATTATGGAGCCCTTAAACATTTGTATTGTAGCGAAGAACCAAATTTGGTAACATCTCAATCGCTTTCTTCATGATTATGAATTGAACCTATGTTCTCTCCTGGTGGAAGGAGTAGTTCATTGATTCATATTCTGAGAACAGAAGCAAGAATTGGAAAAAACATAAATTGTTCAAGTTTGAGTTCTTTAACAAATCCAAAGGTACAACTAAAATTATTTTCTTAATTATACGAAAAAAGTGAAAGGCTTCCCGACAGTACTCATTCAATTGTTTTGTTCAATATTCTGCGAAAAATGAGCCCAAGATGGATTACTTGCGATCAATTCATCAGGGGATAGGGTGGAAAATGTTTGCATGCATCGGACGATGAAAGTATATATGAATTGGGTTAGATCGAATAACTAGAGAAAAAATCATGGAATACGTTCTAGTCTATCACATCCCTCTTCTTTGGGATCTTTCAAAAAGTCGAAATTTGGCTTGGTTGAACCTTACCGATAACCATAATTCTCAATAGTTGGATCGCGAAAAATATGGATTGGGAAATTTTAGAGGGTAAAAGCTTATTACACGGGATTTTTTTCTTCATATTCGATTATGTGAGAATCATTCGATAGACATTCCAAAACTATTCTATACAGAAGATTATGATTGATAGTGCGCTGAGAATTCGTAACCATTTGATCTCAACAACCTCCAAATTGTGAAGAATGGGTTGTTTGCAATTCAGCCAAAGTTGTCAGGAAAACTATAGCAAATATGGATTCGATCATGTTCGAGATATCAATTAAGCCTTCATTCTGACTACTTTTTCATCTACTGCGATGGTGCCGCATAAATTTTAAAAGGTATAACAAAACATCATGTCACTAATGTGCCGTAGGCAGCAGTTCGCCAAACCAAATAAGAAACGTATACAAGCCTATTGTCCCCGATCTTTACGCATGAGTTCAGGTGTCGGAGTCATGTCGAAAAATATTGTTTTTGTTAACTCGCTTTCTTGTCTATCTTATTAGTCAAGAAGGAATCTTGTAATCGATTTTTAACTAATTTCCCAATGAGCTAGAGATTTGACACTTCGAACATGGCCCAGAACTGGATGACCATGCAATCTCAACTCGCTTTCTTGTCTGTCTGTTTGTTCGGTTCCAATTTTTTAATAGATTTTAAACTAATTACCCGATGAACTAGAGACTTGAAACTTTGAACATACCTCAAAACTGAATGACAATGCCATATTTAATCGCTTTCTTGTCTGTCTGTTTGTTCCGTTGAAGAAAATAGATAATGCAAGTGAGGAATATAAATACTTCTCTGGCACTGTGAGCATAGGCACTTCAAAATTAAATCGAAAAAAAGATTAATAGCATCTAGTTTCATGATGATATATGGATTTGTAGAATATGAAATATATTTCACATGAAAGGTGGAATAAACTATGAGTATATTTTTCTAGGATCTTCCCCCGATTCCGTTGCGTCCTCCTCCAGTACCGAAAAGAAATTTTCCAGTCACGAGGGTCACCAACAAGGTGAAAATAACAGCCAACAACAAGCCTGCTGAACCTCCCCCATTACCACCGACGCCAAAATGTCGTGCCCTCCCTAACAACCCTTTCGCTGATAAATCAAAACCACCTCTGCGTCAACAAATGTCGAGCGAGGCCAACAATATCAACCACATCCGAAAATTCGACGTCAATAGAAATGCATGTCCCAAGCAGAGCAGCAAGTCTCCTGCTTTTGCATTCGACAGTTCTAACCCCATGCACAATCAGGACTTCAACAAACTACCCCCGGCTCCCGTAGGTCCACCCCCTCCCGCACCAAAATCACATAAACCTAACGTGTCATCGAATAAGGTTCAGGTCAGCCAACAAACCCACGGGAGGGTTTCCATTAGGCAAGACTCCAGTGTATCCAGCGATAGTTTCAGTCAGACATCATCGCCAAGTTATACTACGAAAACAATGGAAACTCCTTTGCTTCCTCCACGAACACCGGTCAAGCAACAAAATGGCGGCTTGATTCCGAACGTCAAAGATGGGGAGGACGATGCGAATGGAAATTCCACCATCACAAAAAGCGTATCAACACCTGCCAGTTTACAAACGATTGTCAGGTTTCACAATGGATCTAACATGTCCCTCCATCATAGAGTAAGTTCAGCAGTGGTAGAATAACTGGAATTTTACATACATTTTTTCCAGATCATCAGAGACATACGTCGCCCATCTTCGGTCTATGCGAATAGACTGAAATTCAGATTTGCTCAACTAGTGATCAATGCCATAGCGCTTTTTGCTATAGGCGCAGGAATGGCTGCCTATTTTAAAGGTTTTGAACAATTTAGCTTCCAAATATCAATACACGAAAGGACTTTCTATGAATAGCTTCATCACTCACTTCCGATTAGTGGTACTCTTCGAATAGAATGAATTGAATTGTGAGCAAGTAAAAATCCAACCATATTTTTTTACTATGGACTGAAGGCAAGCGCTAACTCATTCACATCGTACGGATGGATGGAACGTCTTTATTATCTTCAATATTTCAAATGGGACAACGATACCTGCGATGCGAAGCAGTTATTGTTTCATTTGGGACAATGAAGTTATTCATTTCTGTTCATCCCTCGAATCTGAGGTGTACGATATACTTGCGCTAGCCTTCAATTATTACCGAGTCTACTGTTTGAACTGGTGCATATATTGGTTGGTTTTCATACGTATTATGTGGAGAATGTAACATAAAGTATAGTCAGAAACAGCATACTATTTGGTTAACAATGTTCCAAGCTGTTCTGTTTCCAAGATACTTGGTGTTGATGAAGGGAATGTCTTTTGGATAGAAAAATGTAGCGCGCCTCTGCAGTATCAGAAATATAAGAATAAGATACGTAGAACCAGCTTGTAGTTAATCGTAAAACAATAATCAATGCTCAGTTATCAGCTCCTATTGAAAAAATCACTACTTTATATAAAAAATAGGATAGAGGAAATTTTTAGTGGTGCAAAAATCTGGAAAAAACATATCACAAGTAAAAAAGAAGATCTGAATAATCAGGGAACTGCCTGTTCTGATAGGAAACCAAGAGATAAAATTTGAAAATTTGAGATACACACACTAGCCTAGGAATCCTTGAGATCCCTTCCAAAGAACCAAAACAAGAAATAAGTCTGGTCTCAAAATAAAATATTAGAACTTCCAATATTGAACCGGTTTCTAGGAGCATGTAACACAGTCGTTCCTACTTCAGGCAGGACAACCATGACAACCTATTGAAGGAGATTTCAAGAAGACAACTGAAGTCATCAAACCAACGATGGTAAAATGACGTATTCAAGTCGTACAAAGCACTAGAGGAAGATGGGATCTTCACTTCACTGCTGCAAGAAATAAAGATATTGACGCTTTCGAAACTTTAAGAGCCAGTCTGACCGAGAGATATTTGCTCACAAACTCAATATCGGGAAGGATTGTAGACATAGGAGTTGGTAATAATGGAATTGCAAATTGTTCCGTCCGATCAGCCTGACAAGATGTCTGCTGAAATTCACAGAGAAAATCCTGGGCGGACAAATGAAAGTATATCCACTCATTGAAATGCGAAGAAATAGCAACATCGAAGGAGCACTCAACAATGCTGCACTATAATATAGAGGAGAGCAGCCAATAAGAGAATATCCGAAATAATATTCAACTGGCATGAAATATACAGGGTGTACCCGTGAATGACGATTGTATAATTCCATTGTTCAACTAAAAACACTGGTTATAAATCCGAAAAAATAATTTGAAAACATATTTGCTTCTTTGTGAAATTCGACAAAATTTTGGGAAGCGCCGCTCGCCTAACCTCAGCTGTCTTGATCAGAGCTGTACATTAACGCAATTGCCGATGCAATGAATGTAATAATGTGGTATGGTGAATTGATTGTGTGATACATGTACAAAAAAAGTACATTGCTTGCGACAGATATCCAAAAAAAACGAACCTAGTTATATCCAAACTGGTAGATAAAGTCAGAACTAGTAGATGAGTTCAATACAGCTTTGATGCACTTATCGAATCACAATTATCACAAAAATACACACAAAAGACACAGTATTGAATTGTTTTCAAAATAGTATTGGCCATCATTGTGATTGAGAATAACATGTGAACACTCTTTCCAACTGGTGTTTCCAAGATTCTCTGGTTCTTACAACTGAACACCGAACTGTTCTGTGCATATTTTGAAGGGTGGAAGAGAAGATAAATTACTCGTCGCATTTATGAATGAAGTAGTAAATTTCAATTCTGGTTGGTTTCTGGACTCGCTAATCACGAGTGAGAAAAATACTGTGCATATCTAAAATGAGAAAACACTTCGTGCGTTTTCGTACTAGATATATTAAGATAATATAAATAATTTTTTCATAAAATGTCAATTTTTAAAAAATATATCATTAATCTTGGAAACAGTGTTTTCAATCACACTAGGTCATAATGATGGCCGATACTATTTTGAAAACAATTCAATACTGTGTGTGTTTTTTTGTAATAATTGTGATTCGACTTTATCTATCAGTTTGAATATAACGGGGTTCGTTTGTTTTAATCACTTTGAAATTGAATATATATCTATTGAATATCTATCACAAGCAATGTAAATTTTTTGTTCATTTACCACACAATCAATTCAACATGCCACATTATTCAAATATTTATTGCATCGGCAATTGCGTTAACTTACATCTCTGATCAAGACAGTTGAGGTTAGGCGAGCGGCACTTCCCAAAATTTTGTCGAATTTTACAAAGAAAAAAACATGTTTTCAGTTTTTTTTCGGATTTTTAACCACTGTTATTCGTTATGAAATGCACTTGTCATCCACGGGTGTGCAGGAGGTTAGATTACATCCTGTATATAACCAAACCTATTTCAAATTTCAATTACCCCAGTGAGGTACTACTGTTCATTCATGCATCATTCTTCTCTGTTACTGGTTGAGATCAAAAATCGTTAGTAACACCATACACATCACCAAATCTTGTTCCAATACATCTACTCCTTCAGGAGCTGGTGGTTTTGTTATTTCTCCGGCATTTTACGGCATCTGTCTATATAAGGAAGTCTATTTGATTTTGATCGAATAATGAGCTGTTATCTTTCTGACCATACCTTATGTTATACCCTGTATAATTATATCAACTTTGTGCACCAGTACAAATCAATATTTATGTGAACGATGAGGGTCTGACGATGGGAAATTATCACTTAGGTCTGGTCAAAACTAGCAACAATTCTGCGTTGGTTGTTTTTTTTTCACATTAACATCAAAGCCATTGATGAAGTGCATACATACAGGGTGTCAAACTTCCCACCCTTAATATCTTCCTTCCAATAAGTAATATGGGGAATCGAAAAAACAGGTCAATTCTATTTTCAAGGGGGACACTTTCAATGAATATTTGTAGCCTAGGAGGGATAGATGTTACCCTTAGAAACATAAATGGGTAGGGGGGTCAAGTGGCACATCATTTCGAAGGGCGTTTAAGTCTCTTTCCAATGGTACCCTGACTTATTATCTTTTGATGAGCATGTTCTGAAAAATAGTGTTCTAAACTTACAGAAGTAATTAAAACTTGCCTGCACTGAGATGCATTATTGTATTGACTCTCCTCCTGATCGAAATAGTTAGAAAAGTGGCACCGTTCCAACCCTTGAATAACAGGACCAAATCTATTCTACACGTGTGATTTTTTATTTGTTGCTTATTTTCCTTCTACAAAAAAAACGTTTAATTTGTGAGAAAGAAATTTCAAACATGGGATCTACTTACGCCTATCTTATAAACTGTTCAAAATGTTGTTCATTTTTCTCTAAATAGTAATAAAGTCTGTTTTCGAACTTCTCTCTAACATTTCGGAAAACTTCACCGGGAATTGACCGGCATGCTGCTGTAATCCGTCTTTCAACTTCATCAATATCAGCAGGTTGTGTTTTATAAACAACCGATTCTAGATGTCCCCAAAGAAAGAAAACTAGGGGAGTTAGATCCGGTGATCTCGGAGGCCATTAACTGCTCCCCTTCTGCCAATCCATCTATCCGGGAATATCTCGTTTAACTACTGTCGGACGGGAAGAAAATAATGAGGTGGAGCACCGTCCTGCTGGAAATGTAATAGATCCTCCTGCCAAAGTAGATTGCCTTCTCCATCAATTTGAGTTTCTAGCTCGTGAGTTATAAGAGGATCGATAGTCTCTTCAAACATATCAAGGTACAGATTGCCAATCAAGTTTTCTTCAAGAAATAAAGGACCAATAATGGCATTTCCAAGAATACCAGCCCAAACATTAACTTTTTGTGGGTGTTGTGTATGTCCTTCTCGAAAAATATGCGGGTTTTCATCACTCCAATAGCGACAATTATGTCTACTAACATTGCGATTCAGAAAAAATGAAGATTCATCTCTGAAACAGATGTTAACAAAAGATTAGGGATGGCATTGACTTGGTGAGACATGGTTTCACAAAACTCTATTCTTCTATCATAATCATCCTCATGGAGCTCTTGAAGAATCTGCATTTTATTTGGATCAAATGTATGCATTTACTTTTTGTGGGTGTTGTGTATGTCCTTCTCGAAAAATATGCGGGTTTTCGTCAGTCCAATAGCGACAATTCTGTCTACTAACATTGCCATTCAGAAAAAAAAAAGATTAATCGCTGAAACAGATGTTAACAAAATATTAGGGATAGCATTGACTCGGTGCGACATGGTTTCACAAAATTCTATTTTCTATCATAATCATCCTCATGGAGCTCTTGAGGAAACTGCATTTTATTTGGATGAAATGTATGCATTTTCAGTGCTTTTCTTACAGTCTCGCGTGACATTCCCGTCTGTTCTGCTACTGATCGTTAGGAGCTAGTGGGCTCTGCAGCAATAACCAGTTCTACTGGAAGCAGACACAATACAATGATTTTCGTTTGAATAATAACCTGAAAACCATGCATCTCAGTGCAGGCAAGTTCAAATTACTTCTGTTTAGAACGTTATTTTTCGGAACCTGCTCATCAAAAGATAGTGAGTCAGGGTACCATTGGGAAAGAGAATTAAACTCCCATCAAAGTGATTGACCCCTCTTCCCATTTAACATTCTAAGGGTAACATCTATCCCTCCTAGGATGTTGAACCACAAGAGCTACAAATATTCATTGAAAGTGTTCCCCTTGAAAATAAAACTGACCTGTTTTTTCGATTTCTCATATTATTTACTGGAAGGAAGATATTAAGGGTGGAAAGTTTTCAAATTGACACCTTTTATGTCGACTTTTGAAGTGAAATAATGATGTCCCCAAGAAAAGTCAGATCAAACAGATGATAATCATCAGATAATTTTACAATATTGACCTCAACATTATTTCATGGAGTTACGGAAGTGAAACGAATATTTTTTCCGAAGAGCATCATGAGCAGGTGAATTATGCCTTATTTGCTTTTCAGAAATGAGCTGAAGTCAAAATCTTACAAAGTTTCCATCGTGTTGAGATATTCTATCCATATCTGAACAATACATGTAAATTGATTGTTTCTATTGCATTTTTCTATTTCGCTGGTGAAATGGACTACTATGCATCATAACTGAATCTACCAGTCATTGATTGTTCAGATACCTAACAAATCTACCCGATTTCGATATGGCAGATGGTTATTGTATATCGTAGAGTTTACCAAACTTTGATCCAGAACCTGAACGGAACTTTAACAGATACGGAAAAATGTCTGGAGAATCCAAACAATTAATCCAAGGCTTTCAAACTGTCATATCGAAAGCAGGTCAATCTAGGGTCTCGGCTTACTCGTCCCTATCCAGTTTGTTCCCAGACAATTAGTCGCTTGAATAATTAATCCAGTGGACAGTTGGTGTCCTGTGGCATATTACAACGAATTGAAGTTTGATAAATGCATCGTGATTATTAATATCTGGTAGAGCTTAACAAAAGAATTGAACGTGGTGACGCCAATAATGAAGAAATCAAGAAAGACTACTGAAATGTTTTGATTAACCAATGGATGGAATTTCACTCAGTGAAATCCCGTAGAGCCTTTGTTGAAGAGTATTTGAGAGTCGGTTGTGGGTTATCAACCGATGATGAAGTTCATGAAGTGAACTTCATCAAATATCCTGATTATACTTAAATGATTTATGACACATCTAAGTGGAGAAGGATAGTGACAAGCGTGACAAAATGTGACATAAAGAAGGGAAAGTGTCATTTGCCACTGATGTCATACAAAATACATGAAGAATATATCAATTCAGTCGCTATGTCAGCCGTTTTCGAATTGTACTATACAGGGTGTTACCAAATAGGTGCTACAGTTTTCAGGGGATAATTCCTTGTCGAAAATTAAAGGAGGTCTTTCATGTAAACAAAAGCTCTTAGGCCTTTCCTCGAAAAGTTACACGCTTCCAAAAGTGAAATTGCTGGAGAGTTGAAGAAATGGCATTTTGTGGGCATGTTCTAACAATAGAGAGGAATATTTTTTTGAATTCATTGTGATCTTTTATAGGGGTGAAACATGCAACCCCTAGTCCATTTTCTATCAGAAATTTTCAACGAAACAAAATCGAATTAAAAATTAAAATATGTGTTGAAAAGAACGATTCATTGCAAAACTCTTTCAACTCTTGTGTTGTTTCCTAATAAAAAAATCAAATACAACATTGTGCATGAACGGTCTTTTGTGAATGGAATCGAAAAAATCTGGTAGGTGGCTGTCACGTTTTGTTTGCACAACTTGTGACTTCAATCGTAGTATTTTAAAATTATTCCGCTTGTTTTGATCGCTTGCTTTAATCGCTTGTTTTAACTTTTAATGTAGGCATTTACCAGTACCATGTTTTGTTTTAATATAATATCAAATTAAAAATACAAACAAAACAAAATTATGTGTATAACAACAAAGAAAAAGGCAACAAGATCAAACGGAACGGAGTTATAAAAACTGCTCGAAATGACCACCTTCAATCATTACACAGGAATCAAGTCTTCATCTCATAGACTAGCGCAAACGTTGAAATATTCCTGGTGTGTTTTGGATTGTCTCGCAGGCTGCAATGATGCGATTCCTAAATCATCCACATTTCAATGGGGGTCGTATAAACCAAGGACTTCAGGTGATCCCAGATGCAGAAGTCCAAGGGGTTCAAGTCTGGAGATCTGGGAGGCCAAGGTTGAGGTCCTGCTCTGCCTATCCAACGATTTGGATACACGTCGTTCAAGTACTGACGAGCAGTTATGCTGAAATGGAAAGGCGCACCATCGTGCATAAACCACATTTGTGGTCGAATAGCTAGTGGAACATTTTCAAGTAAAATGGGAAGATGCTCCTGGAGAAAATTTGTATAGGTTGCACCAGTTAGCCTTAACGGTTGAAAATACGGTCCAATAATATTTTCGCCAATAATTCCGACCCATACGTTAAGTGAAAATTCATATTGATACCGACCTTCTTGAATTGCATCTTCGGCCCATAGATGATTGTTATGGAAAGTTGTAATCCCTTGCCTTGAAGAGTTGGATTCGTCGGTGAATATTACGTTTTATAAAAATTTAGCATTTTGGGCAATCATTACAAAAGTCTACTCGATGCAGAAAATCTCGCGGCAAAAGTGCCTGGACTCGTTGAATATGGTAAGGATACAATTGGTGATCCTTCAAAATTTTCCAGATTAGTTTATTGCTAACATTAAATGTGTAAGCAATTTTCTTTTAAGTATTCCGGACGATCTTCAATCATATTGAGAACCTCTTCTTCCAGTGCCACCGTTCTTATTACTCGTGGACGACCACAATCAGTTGTTTGTATTTGAAAAGTCCCTCTTTCACACAGACGTTGGTGAAGATGTGCAAAAATTGTGTGATGAGGTATCACGCGCTGAGGATACATCTCTGCATCATTTGCTATCAATAATAATCCAGACACCAAACGCTATAAGAAACAAATAACCTGTCACCTGTTGAAACAATACATGATGTATCGAAAATGAAATCAAATAATGGTGGTTTGTCGAACAGAAAAAAATCAATTGCATGGTGCGTAAAACACTCAATTAATGGATAAACAGCAACTTAATCAGTTGTACTTATTATTGCTAGGAAGGAAACATATAGTCTGGTGGATTCTTACAAGAATTATAAATTTTTCACTTTGGACATTCGAAGTTATGTTCACCTTTTGAAAATAATGTGTAGAAACATCAATTCGATGAAGCCGATTTGTCTGGCACAAACCAAACAATTATATACATACACTAAGATTCGTATTTTTTAACGCAAAATTATTTTCCAGCTGACTTGGTGCAAGAAAAATCATATAACAAATAGTTTCAAAACCACAATGGGTCGAGTAAGCCGGTGTCCGCTATTAACGTTCAATCCATCAAAACCATTAATCCATTTCAGCTTATCCCACGTCTGTGAAAATAGTCAACAAATCAATAAATGTCACAACCAGTCCAATTGTCATCGAGAAAAAAAGTGATAATCCAGCTCCGGGCATTTGTCTACCAGTGATTGTGCAGTTCTGTAAACATCACGCGATACCCTACAATTTCACGGTGTTTCCCAATTATATAGGACACTTTGGCCAAAGAGATGCCGAGCAAGAACTGGAAGTCTACGATGCCGTAGTCGATGTCAAGTGTTACGATTTGGCGGCCCTATTTTTGTGTTCGTTATTCGTACCGAAGTGTGGACCGACAGGTGGAGTAGTGAGACCTTGCAGGAGTTTGTGTTTAGGTGAGTTCAGAACTACAACCATTCTAAAATTACTTATATATTAGAGCTTTCTCCCAAGCACATCAGTTATGTTATCTCCAACCTAGTGCCGAGCTTAATAACCAACCAAATGCCCCACCATGATTTGCACCGAATATCGATATCGTGCAGAGCACAGGGACAAAGACTGTAGGGTCCTAGTGAGTTGGCTATCAATGGGCATATTGATAAATGGCTCGACACGTTACTACGAATTAGAATTAAGGATATGAGCTATATGAACTCTCCAATTTGTCATCAACTTACCGTTTAGATAACTGATTGCCCAATATATTTCCATATAAAAATAGTATATTATTCACCAAGGTTGAGGAGGATACTACTTGAGACCAAACGCCAAATTTAAATCCTGAGAAGCGAAGGTGCATGGGCTATAATAGTGTTCTCAACCATGGTGTATACAGGGTGATTCAAAAATACTTTGACAAACTTCAGGAGGTGAATCCTCACAATATTCTAATATGAATTGTCCAAATAAATATATGCCCGGAAATGCTTCGTTTCCAAGATACAGGGTGTTAAAGTTTTATTTTTATTTTCGTTTTTCTAAATAACTTTCGAAATACTGACTTCAATCAAACGAAAATTGGTATTCAGAGGTTTTTTGAGGTGTCAAATTCTTACTCGTAGGGGGCGCCACCTACATGTCTTTCTCGTTTTTGAAGATTCATAACTTTTTTTAGCGTACTTCTAGCACATTTTTCAGTTGAAAAATAAATTCCTCTATTATATCTACGTAAAAAAGGTACCCAAGTTACAAGTCGCTATGAGAAACCGTTTTCTAGATATTTGGACTTGAAAATTTCAAGTCGAATATTTGATAATCGATGCGTGTTGAAGTTATTACCATTATTTTGCATTTTTCACAAGACTGCTTAGGAAATGAATTTGACGTTTAAGTAAGTAGTTTTGGTTTTCTGTAGGGGGCGCCACCTATTCTATTTATTTTTACTCGTTTGAAATAGTTATTTTTGTATGGAGGGTGCAAAATCTGTATTTAATTTAATAAATTTTCCAAGAAATATCAACATTTTATTTCAAGAAATTTTGAATGTGTAGAATAAAATAAAATAAAGGAAACTAAACCGTGTTCAAATAAATTGTTCAAAGTGTCCACCTTCAGCGAAGATACAGGCACTCAGTCTTCTAGTCATTGAATCTCGTACCCGCTCAAAAATTTTTGGTGTGTTTCTTATTGTTTCACAGGCGTCTACTATTCGGTTTTTAGATCTTCCTCGTTCGCTACTGGAGTTTTATAAACTAATGACTTCAAATGTCCCCAAAAATAAAAATCTAGCGGGAGTAGGAGATTTAAGCCGGTTCTGGGTCTTCCTCCACCACTATGACGTCACGTGTGACCTTGAATGCTTGCAGGTGTGCAATGTGGTGTGTGCTTGACCTTGAGATTTGACTTTGAGATTTGTCATTGAGTTTTGACATTGGGTTTGGTCGACTTTGAGATTCGACTACAGTTTCGACCATGAGTTTGACCTTGAGATTCATAACATTAAGTTTTGACTTTGAGATTTGACCTTGAGTTTTGATAATTCGGCAACCTCAAGATTTGATCTCGTTTTTTTGTTCGACCTTGACTAAAGCTGTGGTGTAGGCATACATATTCTGTGTAGTCATGACCTCCATGATTCCTTGCACTCTCCAAGCGAGCTAGACACCCTTCACCTTGGGATGACTTTGTGCATTGGGCGAGAGGACATATCGTTCGTACCATCCTTCACCTTGAGATGACCTTGAGCATTGGGGGAGTTGACATATCGTTTAAACCACGCTTCACCTTGGGATGACCTTGAGCATTGGCGGAGAGGACATATCGTCCTAGACACCTTCCACCTTGGGATAACTTCGAGCATTGGATGAGAGTGCCTATCGTTCATCCCACATTCGATCTTGTGTGAACGGGCAAACATTTTCAAAGTGACTTTCATACAAATCCACTCTGACGTGGTTCTAGTATGGAGTGAATCGCATCATGCACCCCAAGGTCGAGTCGGTGAAACCAAATGGAGTGTGATCTTCATATTAATCGACTCACATAGGGTGAGGATTTTGGAGTCATTTCGCATCGAACTTGTATGGTGGATATATTTGTCATCATAATGTTTCGGAGAAGAGTATTCCGAATCAGTGTCTCTCCGAATTCCAAGGTTTCTGTGTCTTCATGCCATATTTGTCCTTGAGTTGAAAAAAAATAACCTTTTTTATGCGCATTATTGTGACGTATACTCCTGAGGATGTACCCCTTGTTTTAATTTTTGACGAATGCTACTGATGTGACTGCGTCTTTCCAATTTTCAAAGATTCTGTGTCTTCATGCAATATTTGTCCTTGAATTGAAATGAAAACCTTTCTTATGCGCATTATTGTGACGTACACCCCTGAGTGTGTACAACTTCTTTTCATTTTTGACGAATGCCACTGATGTATCTTCAGAGAGTGAAATATCATGTATCTCTGTGTGTGTGTGTGTGTGTGTGTGTACGTGGGATTGAAATCAAGATGTGAAATCAACTTTGAGAAAAGCACACATATTGACTGGTACGTCATTCAAGGTGACGATTTCTGATCACATGAAAGCAAACTTGGATGGAAAACATGTCTTTCTTCATCCATATACATCACATAACCTTGACATTGGGTTTGCATTCGACTGACAAATCAAACAAAGAAATGGAATTGTTGGAAATAATTGTTTTCTTTTCATATATAATATAATAAAACCTTGAGAGTGGGTTCTTTGGGGTTCTGGAGTGGGTTCTTTGGGTTTCTGATTTGCTATATGGGATTGCATACATGTTGGCTTGCCGAGCTTCATCAATCAGAATTCTCAAATGTCCATTCTTAACTGAATTTACTTTTTCGAATGTATACAAAATTATAGCATGCATTTCACCTTGCTCGGAGAAATTCTAGTCGTGTATTTTATTAACACTTCATATCAGTTGAGAAACGGGATATAACCTTCAGACACACTTCAAGTGTTTGCTGTGTCCCATTTGTCTAACATAGAATTCGATTAATTTCAATCGTGGATTTTTCAATTCACAGAAAAATCTTTCTATCAATATTCAATTGAGAATGTTTCCCTTTTCAATAGAATTCGAATCCCGAAACACATCCGCTCAACTCGATGAGTTCCAGCAGAGTGAATTCTCCTTCAATTTTCATTTGCATTTGCAACACCAGTCAGCAGCTGCTCGACGCATTAGTTGTTCATGCATCTTTCACCATACAGACGTTCCGACCTGAGAATCCCGTATTCTTTTGCTCCACACGTCCAACCTACTGAACGAGTCGCTTGTGAGTGAACCTCCTTCCTGATTAACACGGAGTTAACAAACCATTAGGGTGTATATCAGTGGCTTGCACATCGTTCGTCACTGATGTGAAAGGAAGAGGAAATGGGCCTTGGCGAAATGCATTTGTAACAATTACTGTGGGGGCCGTTTTCGTTTTCCACAGCAAGTCATGAAAAACAGGGTTAGTACTCAAAACTTTCTGCGTTCCGATGAAAAAGCTATCTACCGCACATGTCACGTGTTAATATGTGTCTATCACCTACCCTCAAATGTGTTAGTGTGACTTTTCAAGATTTTTTTCAACAGTTCCCTCCTGAGTATCGAGGGTAACACGTATATTCTCACAATGCCTTTCTCGCCTAGAAATAAATTTGATGACTCGCTGTTTACTTGTTTGATTTTCTAAATATTCAAAAAAATTACTTATATGCGCACGCACCTCAAAGCTGTCTGAATTTGGAGTAGAAAAAATGTGATGTTGTAACGCTATGATGCCAAACCTTGAGAGCGTAAAACGTCGACGATTGTGTGACATTAACTCCCAACCCCTTCCCCCTATTATGGCAACGCTGCACGTAGTCTAGAAATCCAAAAAAATGAAAAAGTACTATTTATTTTGATATATATATATATTATATTTCTGAAACATGCGAGATTTCGATTAGAGATAGTACAAATAGACAAACAACCGTCAATAATTAATAATTTTATTTACCGAAATAATGAAACCCTATTCTATTTTATTTCGAAATCCATATTATTCATCCCACTTTTCCATATACTCGAATCTCCGCTGCTGCTAAAAAATTAAATACTTTGAAGAAATATAGATTTCTTTTTTAAATCCATCTAGACAAAATGTTCGGCGGTGTAGTTCAGATACCATCATCGACGGCACATACCACTAAAATTCCTCATTACGAAGAATACCCACTCGAATACATTGAATAGACGAATATGGCAACGATACTTGAAAGCTCGGACTAGACATTGGAGTACTAGACGTCGCACCGGTGTAGTTTAGATACCATCATCGACGGCACATACCACTAAAATTCCTCATTACGAAGAATACCCACTCGAATACATTGAGTAGACGAATATGGCAACAATACTTAAAAGCTCGGACTAGACATTGGAGTACTAGACGTCGCAACGATGATATGATGGCTCTGAGTAGTCGATAACTTTGGCTTGATCAGGGTCAATTGTGCGTACGCGTCGCCATCTAGCGCACACAATTTAACCAATTTAATATTATTTTGTCAAAATCCATAACAAATTATAGGTTGTGTCGATAATTTTTCATATTTGATTCGTATATCGATATTGGTGAGCGTGTGTTAATCAGCGAGTATGATTAGTTTCCACGAAATACGGAAAAGTTATGTGACGTACCTAATAGATTTCAAATGAAAAAATATTGCATATGAAAGAGATATCGAAATAATGTCACCGGCTATTTTATCAGTGAAGGTTTGGGTTTGCACGAACCTGTTCATTATATTATTCCCATTTGATTATGTTATGGGATCGTTTTCAGATTCGAGTATCATTCAATGAGTTTGTTCTCTCTATAAAAATCGTATGATTTCAAAATATGGATCACTATGTGC
This sequence comes from Gonioctena quinquepunctata, assembly GCA_018342105.1. NCBI lineage: Eukaryota > Metazoa > Arthropoda > Insecta > Coleoptera > Chrysomelidae > Gonioctena > Gonioctena quinquepunctata. The sequence goes on from JAFIRS010001087.1 coordinate 246,314, forward strand.
TCCAAAGAAATTTATACAGATAAAATATTTTATTAGTAGGAGCGAAGAATGTGAGGCTAATGCAATCTTAATCAATTGAATCTTATACGTAATAGATTCATTGGCAAATGGTAATATCATTGATTTTTATCAGATATAATTTTCAATAATGAAGGGTAGTATCGGAAATATTAATGATAGAATAGCCGTCGGTTAGGAGAATGCATTTTTTTACAATTTCGTGAACAAATAAGACAACAGTCCAAAAAATAGCAATGTTTTCTATAGAGAATATAGTGTGGAAAAAATGAAAAACATTGTTGTTTTTTTCAGAATGTTTACATTTGGAACGAATAAAAGTATTTGCGATTTTTATGAGACGATATTGGTGTGATATGTAATTCTGAACCTCTTTCGAATAGGTCCAGAAACGTCTGTATAATGTCACTTGACACCAAATTGCAAATAATGTTTTTGTCCATTTCATATCAATGAACACATGAAATGATGCAGCATAATGTTGAATGTTATGAAAATAGTGGGCGATATAGATGCCTTGATAAATATGCACAAAAAATATGTCTCACAGAAGATATAGATATGTGAATTATGTAAGACATATCAATACCTTGACATATCAATACCTTGTTCACGTTGAGACCATGCATTGTTTATGTGATTTTTTGAAATTATGTTTTTAATTTCTGAAGATTATACATCTGCGCTAGAATATCTCCATGAAAAATGGCTTAACTTTTGCTGTTCATAAAGATATAGTATGCGATACAGAACTCTTATAAATACGTTGAATAATCCATGAATGTTATATGAAATATTGTTATATGAAATATTGCTGAATTTTCATTCAAAACATGCTTGTTTTTAAGAAAAGTCGATATTATTTTCATTATGACAACCAGAGCTCTGAGAATCCCGAATCAAAATTGTAAAATCGGATTATTGATCCAATCTCTAACAAACAATTCACAACCTCGATGAGTTGAACCAATTCAATTCCGAGAATACTAAGATCCCACCTCCCCAAGAACCTCCTTTCTCAAAAAAATCCATCACAAATCAAATTTTTATTTATATTGTAAAATAATAATAATTTATTTTTCATATCTGACTGATATCATATATTCGTCATTTCATTATTCTGAATAACAGATTGAAGTACTTTGGCGAGCAAATACATAAAAAAGAATGAAACATACTCTTCGACAAGGGTCAGATAGTTTCGATAAACCCAATAAAAATAATGTGTTTAATACTATTTGGCATCAATTTCGATATTTACATAGTTCAGTTATGGATCAAAATCCAGACAATAACTAGAAATATAAAATTATTGCATTTCAAACTGGAACTTCAAAAAAAAAATCCATTTACAGACGACTAAGTCAAGCTCAAATTTATTGCTTTGTGGACAAGGGAGAAACCAGAATATATTGGCTGTCAACTGTAGGTAGACTATCAGCTGTGGGAAAAACTACGTATAGTATTTGGAAAACGTTTTAAAAATGGAGTTTGTTCCATATGCAAATCATAGCTGTATTGTGTGTTCGTATCTCTTCATACTATCCCTCCAAGGATCATCCACATATTGACCGAATGTGAATGTTTTCCAACTGTGTTCACATTTGTTCATTAATCTGAGTTAGATACTTCATTTGGATTCGTGAAATTTTATGTATATTTCGTACTATGAATATAATATGTTCAAATATTTATATGCTGAAGTAGTTCTCAGTTTCAGTGGTAACAGTCCATTGCAATTGATACTGCAATAGTTAAAGGTGACTCTCATTTTTGTAATATTTTTGCTAACTCGACATCATTATTGAACAATTGTGCTTTCTCAGAGATTGATATATATCAATTGTTCAAATAACCTGATGGTAATATTCCATCTAGAATTGTAAAATTCAATGAAATCATAATATCAATAAGGTATTTTTCATTTGACTGGATGCTCAGTTGCTATATCACACACAAACACATCATTTGCAATTGATACTCCAATAATTTTTGAAGGTGATTCTCAGCTTGTAATATTTTGCTAACTGGATATCATTATTGATAAATTGTTTTTCTCAGAGATTGATATATCAAGTTTTTCATAATTTGACGGTGATATTTCATCTGAATTTGTTAAATATCATGAATTCATTGTATTTTTATATATTTATTATTGTTTTAATGCTTATCTGGCAGCTACATCACACACAAGTAATATTCCTTTGCAATTGACACTTCGATAGATGAATGTGACTTTCATTCTTGTAATATTATGCTGAATGGACATTATTATTGATCAATTGTTTTTCTCAGAGATTGATATATCTTCAAAGTAGTTTTTTTATAATGTCATGTGGGATAGAGTTTGAAACCGCAAGTTATAGCGATTCCATTTCAGAGGATTTCGTATAGCTAAGATCCAACGATATTGTTTGAAATGTACGACATTCATATGATTGGTCATTCAGATGCCACGATTTGTTTTCCCTGTCAAAATAAACAAACACAATAAGATTACCTGCAATCAGTGAACAGACCACTTCCTTGTGATATATCGATGGATTATTATAAAAATCATATCCGAATGAGAATTACAGGATGGAAAGATATCACTGCAGCAAAAATACTAATATAAATTCAAATGCGTATACACTTGCGCTGAAACCTATTAGTTGCAAACTAGTTTGGCATTTCTGTTGTCATAATCACATAATATGTAACTCGAAACTCTAGTATGAAAGTAGACAAATTCATAGATATTAAATTACATGAAATATTTTTTTATTTTCAAGAAAAGTCAATATTATGTCGGCATTATCTTGCGATACCAGTCAGCAGCTGCTCGACATATTAGTTGTTTACGAATCTTTTACCATACAGACATTTCGACCTAAGAATCCTGTAATCTTTTGCTCCACACGTCCAACCTACTCATCGAGTCGGTTGTGAGTGAACCTCCTTTCCGATTATTTCAAACACGGAGTTAACAAACCATTAGGGTGCATATTAGTGGCTTGCACATCGTTTGAACTTTCGTTTAAACTTCCGTAGGCATGAAACTTATAAGTTCCGATGAAATAGCTCTCTACCGCGCATGTCATGTGTCAATATGTATCTATCGCATGCCATCAAATGCAACAAAGTGCTCGTGTGTTAGTAGTTCTTGATTGATTTTTAACTAAATGTGACTGGCCTTCGACATTTCTCTCTCAGATGTCAAGGTAGAGCTTACGCATTATTGTGACATTTCAAGATTTTTTTAACAGTTTTCTCCTGCAAGTATCGAGGGTAACACGTATATTCTCACAAGGCCTTTCTCGCCTATTCACTTGTTTGAGACCTTGTAAGTGAATATGTATCAAATGTTACACCTCACGAATAATTACGACATTTCAAGATTTTTTTGACAGTTCCCACATGAAAGTATCGAGGATAACACGTATACTCACAAGGCCTTCCTCGCCTAGGATAATAAATTTGGAGGCTCGCTTTCCACTTGTTTGATCTTGTATGTATGTGACTATGTATCAAATGTTGCAAATTCTGGCAACAGCCAGTCTGTACCAGAATTCTGCGACACTGTACTTCGAATAACATAGCGATACACTCACTTTTTATCGAGATATCCACCATTAGTTTTCCTTAATTCTGGCATCGATGCCACAACAAATCGGATGTGTATTTGTGAAGCTACAACAAATCTAACAAATGTCTGTGTATATTCCTGATACCACTACAAATACGCTGAATGACTGAGTGTATATGTACGCCACATCAAATATGACGAGAATCTTTGTGTACACATATCCACGAATATAAAGAAAGACTTTGAATGTAGATGGATTTCAATGTGGAAATGGTTAATGCTGGTATGCACCCGAACCAAAATTACTGCAGTTATTTTGTCTATGCAGTATGTTTCGATATCACGGAGAAATGCTTTTCTTTCTGGTCCATAGAATAAAAATTTAGGAATTTGGATTTTTTAGATTATTTGCTAATTTCGTGATAATCAAAGTCAAGCACTGTGAATATTATATTTAGGGCTCCGTATATTTGTTATACCTCTTCCACGCAATTGGGCTTTTGAAATTTGAAAATTGGACAATTTGGTATGTCTTTTAAACAATGGGGACTTTCTAAATTTGACAAATGGGGCAATTCTCTTTTTAGGATATAATTTTAAAGTTATTTCAGTAATTGTCCCTATTGACCGTCGCTTTTAGAAAAAAACATAACTAACGCTTATAGAAAAAATCATGGCGGCTTTGTATGTGTCACATGTCATTGGAAAGAAAAAACATGGATGTCGATGTTTCGGATCTGTACGAATCATCGAAAAATAAGCACTTCAGGTTTGTAAAAATAGAGATAGAAGAAAACTAATGCTTAATTCGGATTGCCCACTTCTTAACAAAATCAGCAATAAAATGGCGACTCCCGGTTCCACTTCCGGTCAGCCCAATTTCGATGATTTTGGTATCAATGGATTCGTCTCGATGTAAAGAATTATAATTATAGGCATTTTCCGATGCCAAAAGGGCTTAGGAAGCTAACTCCGTTATTATGATAGATACAGCAGCGTGCGAGTACTCTCACGAAAAAACTTTTACCGGAGATTGTGATAATGTCTGGGTGTGTAGCACTCGAACTGAAAAAGTACCTTCCAACATTATTTCAGATGGGAAGGTATTTCAATATTTCAGTTGGGTAGCAATAAATTGGTCTTTCGAAATTTTCAAATTGGGCAATTTGTTATGTCTCTTTTGAACAATAGCGCTTTCTAAATCTGGAAAATGGGTCAATTTGATCTGCATGCATCATAATTTAAAGAAATTATTGAACAGAGGTATATTTAAATGGATATATGAGTATTTTTAATAATTTGAGGCGTTCAAATAACATCAGTTATGAAAAAATATTTGCGAGATAAGTTATTTTGGTAATGAATCCTGTCTATCATAAGAATACATAAATATGTATTTCGATAGCCTCACCTCTCAATAGACAATAGGCATTCGAAATAAATAAATTTCAGGGTGCCTTAAATATGGAGCATTCGAAATATTTTTGGTAGCCCAACGAGCAATGAGCCTTGCTATTGATATTCGTGAATATATTCAGATTTCAATTTCAATTTTTGGTTAAACAGCAGCATATTCAGATAAATATAAAAGTAATTTTTTGATAATTTCAGGCGTTTTTAGATAACATCAATTATAAAATAAATAATGAATTTCGATGATTTGATAGGCCATAGAGGATTTTATAAATGAATGACAATAATATGTCTTCAATTCCTTCGTTTCGATGAGCAATATTCAGTCGAGGTTGCATTAGAAAGTCAATAACAAAATGAATGTCTTTACCTATGATGAGATGCTAAGAATTTTGATACTATGTATATATGTACGTTGCATAATAAGTGCATCTAATTTTGAGCGTTCCAAGACATAAAGTGTTCAATCAAGTATGTAGGGCCACATTGAACGTTTCGAATCATTTTAGAATAAAGTGTTTAAGTATGAGTTGGATCACATAAAAAAGTTGCCTTGTTTTGAGATATAATAATAATAATAATAGAAACCAAATATTTCAAGATAACACAAAGTATAGGGTTACTACAATTGGCTTGGATTTATAATGTAGGAAGTATTCAAGTATAAGTTGAATGACATAACATTTTGATTTTTTGCCTTGTATTGAGTTATAATAACAATGGAAACGGAATATTCCTAGATGAACTGATAACACAAAGTAATGGGTTACTACAATTGGCTTAGAAACTCCTCCACGAGTAATTTGCTATAGGTGTGGACTCTATTCAAAGCTGAAGATTGATCGATTCAATAAAACATCCATACTACAAAATAAATCATCTTGAAGTGAAAATATATAATGTTTCGTGAAGGAAGATAAAGTAACACAGAACCCAGAAATAATCAGTTGAGAAATTTTACTCTGGAATATATATTTTGAAACGAAAACCAAAGTTTTTTATTTCAAAAAACTTCATCAACAAGGTATTTCTTGAATCATTTCATACGTGAAAGGTGATAAATCGACTCTATGTTCAATGATGAATCAATTCAATACATGGTGACTAATCTGAAATACTACGTACATGTAATAATAATTCCAAATGGTTCTCAGAGTGTTCAGGTATTTCAAAAAATAATTAGGTTGTGCAAAATCAGTAGCAGTACCAGACTGTTCAAAAACATAACTTTTTGTACAATGACAAGTGAGAAAGTGTGTGATGCGAATATATATATATATATATATAGTGAATAAACAAAATTCCTTTGAATCTTAGAGTGAAAATATATATTTTTTCGGCAAAATAGGTAGTGGAATCAATTATGAACTATTGAAACAAAATAAGTGATTAGGTTCACGGAAAATCCTGATACATGTTCCGAAATAATTTCATTAAAAGCTGTTAAGATTCAGTGTGAAAACATTCTGAGAAAATCATTCATTTGAAAAATTCTGTGAAATTATTCATTTCACCTAGTGTGGAATAAAGTGGTTCGAACCAAAAAAATATTTGTGAGTTTAATAAAAAGAATATTGAAGTATATCTAAAAAGAACACTTGGAATGAATAAAAATGATGTTGGTGGAGAAATAAGAACCTTATAGGAAATAATTATACAGACATATCTAATTATCATATTCAATAACTATTATTCATATCCGGATTTTCAGACATATATATTTCCATTTGAAAAAATGATATATCGAAAGTCTTGTGATGACGGGACCAATAGGTAGTACGTAGTACTTCTATTGAAATCTACCTTATTGAGGGGAAGTTGAAAAAAGCATTATGTATAGTTCACAAGGATATTTCAATCTCCTTAAAAAAAGATTTCAACTAATGGTCTTCTGAATGTTCAAGTATTCTATTAAAGTCAGTGATTGAAATTACGATTCTTTGTGAAAACTGTTATGAAAAATATAAAATGGTAAAAGTGTTGTTACATGTTAAAAATGACATGTTTCGGTGACATAGTAAAATCAATAATGAACTGTTAGTAAAAAATAAGTGACGGATTCATAGAAAATAAGTTCCAAAATCTGTAGCAAAAATATATTTCGGTGAATAGTAAAATCAATAATGAACTGTTAGTATACAATAAATGACATGGTTCATACAAAATCGCAAAAGACATATGTACTAAAAAATATTAACATTAAGAGTTTGTTAAAAATATACCGAAATCTGTAGCGAAAATATATTTCGGTGACATAGTCAAATCAATAATGAACTGTTAATATAAAATACGTGACGGATTCGTAGAAAATAAATACCGAAATCACTAGCAAAAATAGTAAAATCAATAATGAACTGTTGGTATAAAATAAGTGACCCATTACCAGAATAACTCATCCCAAAAATTGTTTTTTCATAACTGTTATTTGAATGCCTCAAATTATCAAAAATACTTATATATCCATTTAAATATCAAGTAAAAATTTGAATTATGATGCATACACATCAATTTACCCCATTTTTCAAATTCAGAAAGTTCTATTGTTCAAAAGAGACATACCGAATTGCCTAATTTGCAAATTTCGAAAGCCCAATTTATTGCTACCTAACTGAAATACTGAAATACCTCCCCATCTGTCATAATGTCGGGAGGTACTTTTTCAGTTCAAGTGCTACACACCTAGACTTTTCATTTTCACAATCTCCAGTAATATGCTGTATCTCCCATAATAACGGAGTTAGCTTCTTGAGCCCTTTTGGCATCGGAAAATTCCTAATTATAATTCTTGACATCGAGACGATTCCATTGATACCAAAATCATCGAAATTGGGCTGACCGGAAGTGAAACCGGAAGTTGCTATTTTATTGTTGATTTGGAATCTCCCCGTAGTGGGCAATCCGAATTAAGCATCAGTTCTCTTCTATCTCTATTCTTACAAACCGGAAGTGCTTATTTTTCGATGATTCGTAGAGATCCGAAACATCGACATCCACGTTTTTTCTTTCCAATGATGACAAGTGACACAAAAAAAGCTGCCATGTTTTTTCTTTCCAATGACAGGCGGCCATGTTTTTTTCTATACGCGTTATGGTTTTTTTTCTAAAAGTGACGGTCAATACTGACAATTACTAAAATAACTTTGAAATTAAATCTCAAAAACAGAATTGCCCCATTTTTCAAATTTATAAAGCCCCCCATTGTGTTAAAGACTTACCAAATTGTCCAATTACCATATTTCGAAAGCCCAAGTGCGAGGAAGAGGTATACCAAATATACGGGGCTCTAAATATAAGATTTACAGTGCTTGACCTTGAATTTCACCGTATGAACATAGAATAACTACTACATTCCTTTATTTATTTATAAAACATACATAGTTTTCAATAAAAGGTCATATCAAACTGAAGAATTGAATTCATTGCGTGAAGATAAAATAAAAAATTCAAAAGAATGAAAGTTATACATATAAAATGCAATACATATTTGAGTCACTTTTTATTTTTTGCTAGATAATTTTTTACGAAGAATTTTATATCGGTCCATTTTCTGTTCCCGAGAGCTGGATAGTTTTCCAGAAGATTTGAACACTTCTCTTTTCCTGGTAAATTGTTTTTTTTAATAAATAGCCGCATTTCCCGCAGGACAATTTCTTTTTCTTCGGCAGACCAGGGAGTTTTGGTACATGCTCTTTTATTAGGTCGTTTTTCATCAACTTTGTTCTTGGAAACTCCATTTCCTAAAAAAAAATAGTTTACTGCCAAAAACTTAGTGGGGGGTGAATTTTGAGAACATAGTTATAGAAGTTCCTAACAAGTAATTGAATAATGATTATTGCAATTTGGGCACCTCTTTTAGTCTTATTTATAAAGCAATGTTCACTGTCAGATCGAGCTTCATCCCCAGGTTCCAATTTATCATCTCCTTCACTAGCATCGTCTCTCGTTTCTCCTTCACTAGCATCGTCTCTCATTTCTTTCTCACTGTCATCATTTGTTTCTTCACCTATTGCAGGTAGGTCTGAAAAAGACATGTATCCCAACTCACTCTCGGTATTTTAACAAAATGAAAAATAATAAAGAATAACATATTGTTAAAAAAATTATTTGCAAGTATCCAGCAAACAGCAAACGAAACGTGTCAGAATATATTGTATCATGTACAAATTATTCATTAAAATAACACGCTTGTAGGCCGAGGTGAAACATTACAGATTTTCTTAGTGAATCACTCCTTTATTTACTAGATCTATTCGAGAAAATAGCTATTTGTGTATTTAGAGCGCAAAGTGACAGATTACCGCTCGACAAAGAGAGTTACCACGTTCCGCTTTGCTTTGGAGAACGAAAATTACACTTTGTGATCGAAATACATACGAGATTTCTTCTACAAACGTAGCTCTTAGACAAAAAAACGGTCGATACTTCATTCAATATCGGCACATAATATTACGCATGAGAAAATTAATACTCAATAGCTATCCTAAAGTTGAAGCTATTCATATATCTAATAATTCAAATACCTACTAAAAGAATGTCTGAGAAAGGAAAAGGACCACCGGAGGAGATCATACCCGGGCCAGCAGTGAAGATGGACCGTTTTATGAATATTCCCGCTCTAGAGCGAAAATGCTGCAATCTATTTATTTTTATTTGAATTACAAAAATTTACCAGATCAACTCCTAAACTAACAGTTTTGATGTTTGTGTTTTTCGAATGGAATTTTATTGGAAAAGTATTAGAATAGATGCAACAGGTGGAAACATTTCATTATTTCTAAATAAAACTAAATCAATTGCAATTCAGCAAGTTGATATTCTGAAGTGCATTTCAGTGTTTCTCCGATTTTCAGCTGTATAATGACAGCTCGTTAAACTACTTCGGTCGTGTGCTTTTTGAGAGTCTGTATAAAAACAATGGTTTTCCTGGTAATTCAGAGCTAGATAATGTGTCAATGGAGTCAATTCGAAATCTAATTGGAATAATTTTCATGATAACCAAAATAGTTATTTCGATGAAATATTTATAGTTCTCAGCGGATTCTTTTCACCAATTTTAAATGATTGTAAATCTGAATAACAAAAATCATTACCTTCAATATTTATATCCTTCAATTTCATTCCAGAAAACGTTTGTGCTTCCCCTTGGTCCACAGCTAGTAACAGTCTACTAACTTTAGTCAATTCTACCGCGTTTTCTTGCAACCGATAGAACTCACGGTGCACCCGAATATCGTGCCCTAGATGTCGTGCCAACCAATCTTGTTCATTTTCGGTTAAGTCGAATACTTGGCAAACTGTTGCTATATATTTCCGTAATTTAGTGCCTGTGATTAATTCTGGAGACTGCAGTTGTGCTTCTGTGCACCATTTCTTAACACAATCATGACCTCTCATATGACTTTTGCTAGTACCAGGAATGGCAAATATATAGGGATTTTCATTTTGCACACCTGCCTTAATCCTAGTCAATATTAGCATATCCATTGTTTCTTTGACTTCTTTAGAAATAATAATGGGTACTCTTCGACCTCGTTTTCCAACCACTTGAACAAGTGTCAGATTCGAGGCTAGTTTGCGTTCGAAATGTGTCAAGGAATTCTTCATTTCTTCAGTGCCCTGATTATTCCAAGAAGGGCGTGTGGCATACTGCTGCATTGTTATTTTAGATGCTTCTCCGGAACGTCTTTTGTTGAACAAAATTATTCTGACTAGGGTTAGTGAAGCCAAATTCACCCAACTGCTATTCGTAAAAGATTGGTGCAATGCTGTCCTCGTTTTTTGAATAGAGATATCTAAATATTTCCTAAGTTTTAAAAGATCGGTAGTTAAGGGAAGTAAATCTGTTGCATTGAGTTTTCGTGACTCCAACGTCGCTTTAGCATTTGATGATACTCTAACACTCCATTCAATTTCTAGTAGTGTCTAAAAAGAAAGTAATTTTTTATTTCTGGCGAGATCTCCACGTCTGAGAGCTTGTCCTCTTTCTATCGCAACACACTTCTTCAATGAATAACCAAGTTTGAGAGCTAACGATGGAATGCCAAATTCAGGTCTACCAGTTATTTGTTGATGAGAATGACATAACTGCTTGGTGGCTGATATAATCACGTCAAAATTTTCCGGACAAAGTAATTCGCCTAAAGAAATTGACCTGTTGCTAATCCGTTTCACTTCTATGATTAATCTGGCTAATTGTCTCATGTTCTGTCTGATCAGCTCGCTCTGCGTGGTGCTATATTTTTCGTAAAGAAATGCACCGTATCTTACCGTTGATTCATCCCCTTTGCATACTTCAGAAATTTCGTCATTTTTGAACTTATTAATAATATTTGCAATGAATTCTTTAGAAATATTTCGAGATAAAATTCCATTAATTAATGCTGTGCTCTCTGCAATAACCAATCGCTTATTCGAATTCTGATTTTCGTCATCAGTCTCATTTTTATACTTGTTGGAATTACAACTATACTTCAGGTGATGCCAGATGTGCCGCTTAAGCATGAATCCCAGACATTGCGGGCATGGTCCATAGTCGTTATATGCTGTGAACTGCAGTTCATTTTCCGAAGGTCTACGAGTCAGAATCAGTTCTCCTTTTTTCAAAGTTAGGACTTCACAGTTGTGATAAAAATCGCCACATCTCTCTAAATTTATCAATCTCTCTCTCCTTTTTTTTAAGTCTGTGATAGCAAATATTTGTGCCACTTCAATTTCACTTGTATGTACTCGTTGATAATGACGGGGTAAATTATTCTTGTATAAATTATTACAAAAGTAGCAGGAGTGTACTTTATCACGGACCCTTTTACCGTTATTCTTTTTAGCATAGTCAATAGTTACCATCTGTTCTCTTCGATCATCAACTACTTCTTTGTCTGCAGTGCTGGTTGATGGATCAATATTTATAAGGTTTTTCAGAACTCTAGCATTTTCCGCGTCTCTAGGTGATTGATCTGACTGGAAGGTGAGTAGATTTGGTAATGGTATTTCACAGTCATAATTTCCGTTAGTCGATGGATTCGAATCTGAGATGAAATTGGTCTCAGAATCATTGAACAAGTCGTTTCTTCCATTATCACTACTCATTTTTGGAACGTCAGTCCATTTCACTTCTTCGTCATTATATTTTCTGCTATCTGAGAATTTCATTACAGAATAGTTTGTAGATTCTGCTGAGATCTGGTTATCATCTTCTTTGGAATTTGATATCAGGGTACCTTCATCAGAATGAGAGGTACCCTCCGGTCTAGGTATCACATATTGATCGATAATATTGATCATTTCCTTGGCACGCAAACATGAATCTGCAGACGAGCTTGTTTTTTCCTTAGAAGATTCAGCATTTGTTTTCACTGTATCAACGAATGAACTCATTTCTTTGAATGCTATTGATTTTGAATAAGAAGTGGTCTTTGTTTCAACTGAATGACTGTTAGAGTCCATAATATATTGACCGAAAGGAATATTCTGAACTTGTGGCTCATAATTTTGAGTATCGCTGTCTGATGTATCAGAACTTGGAACATACTCGCTCCCAGAATCGACAAATGGATCTTCTACTTCGTCATCAGATTGGGTTTTATAGGGTGAAACACAAGCAACTGGCTTCGGTGAACATCGACTTTTGTAACCTGTAATTGATTCATAGTTAAAAACTTTTTAAAAACCACGCTTATATTTGAATGCACTGAAACGGGAAAAATATTTTTGTTCCTGGTTATCCAAAAATGAAGAGTATGAGAAAAAGAGTAGAGCGCTCAATCATCTTTGCGAAATGTATAGTTTCCTGGCGCTGCACGTTTTTACTCATACTCTTCATTTCTGGATAACCAGGATAAAAAAAAATACCCTTTTTTAGTCTTGACGTCTTGTCATATTTTGTAAGCCCCACATACTAATTTTGAATCACATAATCACAAAACTTGTCCGCCATTTTGGAGCCGCCGTCTTAAATTTTCAATTTTGACAGAAGAATCCTATCCTTCGACCCCAAAAACCCCTAGATACCAATTTGAATAGAATCGGATCATAATTACAAAACTCGTCCGCCATATTGGAGCCGTCATTTTGTTTTTTCCCTAACAGAAATTTTGTAATGCATTGTCACCGGAATTATATACACCTGCAAAATTTCAAGTCAATCGGACGCTTAGAAGTGGTCTAAATATTGGTTACAAGATTTGACCGTGACAACATAATCATCATCAACAACAACAACAGAGTGAGTTAAGAAGCGAGAATCAAGAACAAAGTCCAAAACTCGTTTGTGCTTTGTGACTAACAGTTTTTTTGATTTGATAGTGTCCCTGTTCCCTTTGTCACTTTTGAGGGGGAGTCACGTGTCTAGCGTATTGATGTAATCATTTGGCCTGAATTCAAATAATCGTTTTGGCGCCATATTACTCATTCAAAAATCAAAGATGATTTTTCTTGTGAAGTAGATGTTGATTTTCAGAAGAAGAGTAATCCACATGTTTAATACATATGTACGCTCACTATGAGATATATTTTCAATTTTAGTCTAATACCCTATTCTTTATATAATATAAATGTTTGACTAGCTGAATTTATTTTAAAACATTTCAACGAATTTTCTCAAATTTCTCTTGTTGGAGTATCAATTAACCAAAAAACTACTTTCTAAAATTCTGCTTTGTGAACTTTCATTCCAATTAAAAAGTTTTCTTTGTCCGGTTAAAAAAATGGAAATATCTCTTCTTACCTTCTATAGCTATTGCTCGTTCGGTTTTGGAAGTTCCCTTGGTTGATTCATAAGAAGGAATATCATTCAATGCTACCCATATTTCACGATCTGAAGCAGTAAGCATTGAAATAATTCTTTTGCCCCTTGTAATCGGTGCCATTCTTGTACCTGGAAGTGCCGGTAGGTATATATGAACTGCTGAATATTTGATTTGCAATATCAGGTTGCCAATATTCTTTGCAATTTTCAAGATATTCAAAAAAAAATCTTCTTTTCTTAATAGACTGAAAATCAGAAACCACTTTGCTATACTTTTCTTGATCAACAAAATGTAGTTATATTTATGAAGTGTGACATTTAGTTTATCTTTATATATTTACAGATTTACTTTTCACTCATATTATTATATCTTCTGCTCCTTCGAATGTCAGATTTGTTTTTCAAATTTCTGGTTTTTCGTTTTTGCTAGTAATTGTTAATTTTCAGTATTAATGATGATTCAGTGAGAACAGGTGCAAAACATTCAAAATACTTTTGGTTTCATTTCTCGAATAGTAATTAGTTATTATTCAACCGTTTTCACTAGCTTCTGAAAACATAGTTGGTTTCAAATATAAGGAAGATAAAAGCCAGTAAGTTTCTCAACTGACTTGAACTATTTGTCAATTCTGGTTTTTCGGAAGTAACGTTTGAGTCAATCTTTGAAATGGAATACACCTACATTTTTTTAATATTCAGATTATCCGTACAGTTTTGGATATTATTCAGTTGTTAATTTTTTAAATTATTATTATTATTAGGTGGCAAATTCTTCAACCAATTGAAATTCTGGTAAATGAACCCGTTCCTAAATCTCCAAATTCCTACCTGAAAAGATACTTTCGAAATATGTATGTGATCAGCTATTATTGCTCCAGTGAAAGCAAATAATAGTTTCAAGAACTAAAAAACCACGCTTTATCAACATGGACTAAGAAGTGAAAAACAATTTTCAATATATATTCTCAAATGTAAAAAAGCGTGGGTGCTCTTTACCCATTACTAATATTTAGCGTTCAAGAGCTCAAGACAACTTTTGTCGAGCACACCACGTTTTTTTTACATTTGAGGAATTATATTAAAAATTATATTTTACTTTTTGAGTCCATGTTGATAAAGCGTGTTTTTTAGTTTTTCAAACTATTATTTTATTTTATTCTTTTTAGTCTTAGGTACGTGTGACTCGTTCTTGAACACTTTTCTTAATACGTGTGCGAATCGGACCATAATCACAAAACTCGTCCGCCATCTTGAATGTTTTTATTTTGACAGAAAATTCGTAATATCCGACCCCTAAATCCCTCCATTTACCAATTTTGAATCTAATCGGACCATAATCACAAAACTCGTCTGCCATATTGGAGCCTTCATCTTGAATTTCTAAATTTTGACAAAAAATTCGTAATCTCCGATTCCGAAAGCACCCATATACTAATTTTGTCTTTAAACTCGTCCGCCATATTGGAGCCGCCATTTTGTTTTCTTCTCTAAATTTCATGATGCATTGTCACCGGAATTATGAACACCTGTCAAATTTTAAATCATTCGGACGTCTGGAAGTCGGTGAAAATTAATTTCAAAGATTCCGTTAAATAGATAGATAGATATAGGCGAAGTTAATATAAAGCGTGTAAATAAAGATATATCTGAAAGTGAACCACACATCTTTTATTCAATCCAATAATGGCCAATATTTTTCAGTGGCCAATATTTTTCTGTTGCATAAGCATACTGACTGATTTTGAAACATTCTTTGCCGTTTAGAACAAAATTCAACAATCCAATTTTTTATTGACCTCGTAGATTGCGAATACGTAAAAATGTATAAGATGTTTTATTTCAAAAACAAACTCACTTACGAAAATCAAAAACAAAATGACTACAAATTTTATTCAGCTTCTATAAATAAGAAAAAAATTCCGGTTGAAACCTTTTGAGGTTCATTTATTTGCGTATCTTTGAAAGTAATCGAGTGAATCGACCAAAATACAGTAACGCCATATTGTTGCCAGCGTGAAACAACACACCTTTTTTGATGTGTTCAAAAATTTTGTGAAGTGCTTGTAAAAATCAGAATAGGATAATTTAATTTTTCCAAATAATATTAAATAACCATTTTAAAGAAAATAGGCAAAACTTTTTTTGTTCCACCTCTTCCACACCTAAAACGGTTTCTGAGAATGCAATTTTATTAAATAAAATTAATTGAACGCATTTATACATATAATATGAGACTGATATTTCTAGAGAAGGTTCAAATCTGATATATATTTCATTCTAAATACTATTAAATACCATACATATTGAAGTTAATTATGTCTCTTACCTTCTATTTTACTCTCACTATCACTACGCAAATAAGCATCCACTTGTTTCGTCTTCCAAATGCGAATGAGGATTCTGAACATCTTAATTTGTGTATTGTAGAGAGCGCCACTATATTGCTGATGCCACAAACTATTGTAACGTCCGATATGTAACAGCCCCATTTGTGGTACATTATACACAATGGGCAGGAATACATTTAATGAGGTTGGATACAATTGGTCAGCATAACAAGTCGTCATACGTCATACGGAAATGAAAAATATGTTCAAATTTGTTCCTTATTCACTGGGGGCTGCTATAATCTAAACTTTGTTATCGCATCCGAGTGTAGGGTGCCACAAGTAGAACGGGCGTCATAGTGCAGGCCTATTCACACACATGATGCCATAGTTAATGTTGTACAAACACACACACACACACAGAGATACATGATATTTCACTCTCTGAAGTAACATCAGTGGCATCCGTCAAAAATGAAAAAAGGGGTACATACTCAGGGGTGTACGTCACAATAATGCGCATAAGAAATGTTTTCATTTCAATTCAAGGACAAATAATGCAGGAAGACACAGAATCTTTGACAATTGGAAAGACGCAGTCACATCAGTAGCATTCGTCAAAAATTAAAACAAGGGGTACATCCTCAGGGGTATACGTCACAATAATGCGCATAAAAAAGGATTTACAATCAAGGACAATATGGCATGAAGACACAGAAACCTTAAATCGAGAACACTGATTTGAAATACTCTTCTCCCAAACATTATGATGACAAATATCCCCACCATACAAGTTCGATGCGAAATGACTTCAAAATCCTCACCCTTTGTGAGTCGATTAATATGAAGATCACACTCCATTTGGTTTCACCGACATGATGCGATTCACTCCATACTGGAACACGTCAGAGTGGATTTGTATGAAAGTCACTTTGAAAATGTTTGCCCGTTCACACAAGATCGAATGTGGGATGAACGATATGCACTCTCATCCAATGCTTGAAGTCATCTCAAGGTGAAGGGTGTCTAGGACGATATGCCCTCTCCCCCAATGCTCGAAGTCATCCCAAGGTGAAGCGTGGTTTGAACAATATGTCCTCTTCCCCAATGCTCAAGGACATCTCAAGGTGACGGGTGGTACGAACGATATGTCCTCTCACCCAATGCACAAGGTCATCCCTAAGTGAAGGGTGTCTAACTCGCTTGGAGAGTGCAAGGATTCATGGAGGTCATGACTACACAGAATATGTATGCCTACACCACAGCTTTAGTCAAGGTCGAACGAAAAAAACGAGATCAAATCTTGAGGTTGCCGAAACATTGAAACTCAAGGTCAAATCTCAGAGTCAAAACTTATAGTTATGAATCTCAAGGTCAAACTCAAGTTCAAAACTGTAATCGAATCTTA
This sequence comes from Gonioctena quinquepunctata, assembly GCA_018342105.1. NCBI lineage: Eukaryota > Metazoa > Arthropoda > Insecta > Coleoptera > Chrysomelidae > Gonioctena > Gonioctena quinquepunctata. The sequence goes on from JAFIRS010001087.1 coordinate 263,791, forward strand.
AAGTCGACCAAACCCAATGTCAAAACTCAATGACAAATCTCAAAGTCAAATCTCAAGGTCAAGCACACACCACATTGCACACCTGCAAGCATTCAAGGTCACACGTGACGTCATAGTGGTGGGGGGAGACCCAGAACCGGCTTACATCTCCTACTAGCGGGCTTAGATCCGATGACCTTGGTGCCCACGCCTGGTTAGGTTCTTCCACACCTCTACCGATCCATCGACAACACTAAAATGGGCCGGAGCCCCATCATGCATAAACCACATGCGGTTACGAATTTCTAATGGTACATTCTGAAGTAGTCCGGGCAATTCATTTTCTAAAAAGTCTCTGTAAGTTGCGCCATGCAGTTGGAACGGAAGAAAGAAAGGACCTATCAAGTAATTATCAATTATTGCCGCCCATACATTTACATAAAATTGATACTGATAATGTCTTTCACTAACTGCGTGCGGATTTTCCAGAGCTCAAACATGGTTTGTTATGAAAGTTTGTGATAGCATTTCGGGAGAAGGTTGCCTCGTCCGTGAAGAGTACATATCCCAAAAATTGAGGATTTCCAGCCAATTTTCTCAAAAACCACCGACACATAGTAATGCGTTGGGGAAAGTCTCGTGGCAAAAGAGCTTGTACCCTTTGAATATGGTATGGATAAAATTGTTGATCGTGGATAATTCTACAAACTGTGGACTGAGAAGAATTGAGAGGAAAAATCGAATTTAAACGGTTTTCTTCACATAAAGGATTCAATATAAAATTGAACCAGAGAAAGGTAGATCTCAGGTGAAAAACAACTACTTTCCTGGCAAATACCACGCAGAACGTTGAATGATATTCACCTGAACGTTCTGCGTGGTATTTGCCAGGAAAGTAGTTTTTTTCACCTGAGATCTACCTTTCTCTGGTTCAATTTTATATTGAATCCTTTATGTGAAGAAAACCGTTTAAATTCGATTTTTCTATTCATTCCACTTCACATGGCACTTATCTCTCAAGAATTGAGAGCTTCAGCAATTATTCTTGTACTTGTTTCTGGATTCTCCTCGAGAGCGTTCAAAGCAGCTTCTTCCAATTCTGGGGTTCGGACTGCTCGTGGTCTTCCAATAATATCAGCTGCCCTCTTAAAGCTACCTGTTTCTGCCAAACGACGGTGGAGACTGGTAAATGTTGGAGCTGAAGACAGTATTCGATTAGGAAATCGCTCCTGGTGAATACGTCTTGCTTCGCGCGCATTGCCATCCGCAAGGCCATAAACGAAATGCATATCGGCTAAATGAGCATTATAGTTTAAACAATCCATTTCTCCAAAATTAGTGTTTTGAAACTTACAGAAACTTCAACAAAACGTTTAACTGTCACATAATATGTAATTACCAAACCTACTTACTTAAACGTCAAATTCATTTCCTAAGCAATCTTGTGAAAAATGCAAAATAATGGTAACTTCAACACGCATCGATTATCAAATAATCCACTTGAAATTTTCAAGTCCAAATATTTAGAAAACGGTTGCTCATAGCGACTTGTAACAGGGGTAGCTTTTTTACGTGTATATGATGGATGAATTGGTTTTTTCACTGAAAAATGTGCTACAAGTTCGCTGAAAAAAGTTATGAATTTTCAAAAAAGAACAAGACGTGTAGGTGGCGCCCCCTACGAGTAAGAGCAATAATAACATCAGGATCGAATTTGACACCTCAAAACACCTCTCAATACCAATTTTCGTTCGATTAAGGTCGGTATTTCGGAAGTTATTAAAAAAAAACGAAAATAAAAAGAAAACTTTAACACCCTGTATCTTGGAAACGAAGCGTTTCCGGACATATATTCATTTGGACAATTCATATTAGAATATTGTGAGGAATCACCTCCTGAAGTTTGTCAGAGTACTTTCGAATCACCCTGTATATTATTGTTTTCACTACTAGAAATAGAAATTACTATTTATCGATACTTGTGCCCCTTAAACATCCATATATTAATTATGGAAACGTTCCTAAAATCGTGAAGCTATGTCCAGCAGGAGGCATATCTATAAAGTAGAAACAAATTATTTATTTGAACTGTCATTTCAATTTGAAACCTTTTATTTCCTCAAATATTCAGTAGAATTGGGAAAGTACTAATTTATCACTGGATAAATGGAAATAATTCCTTTCTGGTGATCGATTGCGACTGATATTATTCAGTTGTACAGCTTTTGTTTTTATCATTAACCTTGGTCGATAATTTGAAATATTAATCACTTGCTTCAGAAAAACAATTTCTCAGGATGTAAATGATATCAATAATGAACCTTTCTAATGACGGAAGTGAAAAAAAAAAATCTTTGGTGATGTTTGGAAAATTACCTTTCTCTTTTCCATACCTTTGATTGACTCTAGAAATCAGGAGATTTTGATTCCATATGATGTGTTATCCACAGTTCTGGCTGGGACAATAAGGTCAGTCTTTCTGGTTATCCTCTTCGAGTTTCCTTTTGATGATATTTTGTCATGTCATGAAGGACGATTTGTTTCTTTGCGGGTTGGTTTCTTATCTGAGAACAGCCTCAAATATTTGACATGATCGACAATAAATTTTTAAATAATTTGTTCATTTCAATAATTTAAGTCTATGTTCTATACAACGAAACTCGTATTCATGTGTACATTTATTTTCCCACTAATTGCAACTGACAGAATTTGGTTGTACAGCTTTTGATTTTTAATCAAAACCTTTTGGGTGAATTATGAAATTGAAATTTATCGAAATAAATACTGTGTCATGTATGGCTTAATTATATAATCTACATGACTACAACAAACCTGAAGACATTTTCTACGGTTATAAACGTTTCTTCATGAAGATAACACTCTATAGAAGACAGTGAAGAACCCATCGCCTTTCCAAAGATAGAAATCAATTCCCAGTTGAAAATGAGTCGTGTTTCAACATACATCTAAAATTTCCTGTCATTTACATTTGATTTAGATCTGAAATCTAAATCTTCTTCAAATTGAAGTGATTTTTCTTGTTGGGTATACATTTTTCAACTATCATTGTGGCATGAATTTATACAAAGTGTTATTAAGATGAGTGTATGGATTTTTTAAGTTTTGTACCATGGGTTTTGTAACAGCCGTTTCATAGACCAGGTATAGACTGTCCCTCGTTTTTGTGTTACGAAAATCGCTATTTCTTAATTTACGGGCACCCAAGAAATATGGAAAAATCTCCAGGCATTTATTTTATTCATCTAGGCGAATTAAAAAATTCCGTATATTGTACATGGTCCACAAGACACGAACTCATGTTTTTTTGGCAGGAAAAATTCACGCGGTTGAATATCTTTAAATATCAAACTTATTCCTTGTTAAACATTAACCAATTAAAATATATTCATTTCAGCATGTGCTTATATCATATTTTGTTCGGATTATTGAAATATCGAGAATTTAGTCTTCTTCAACATTCGACATTGAAGAAGATCAACCGTTGAGAAATTATTACGGAAAAAACAATGTTTTGTACCTTTAATCCAAGATGGCAGACTGCGTTGGACCCCCCTTCTCCTTGGAATTTCCATTGGGACCGGAACTAAATAACATATCAAAATCGTTTCTCCCCATTTTGTAGGGCAAAAACTCCACAGAATGGGTGTGCTACCATTTTCAAGTATTTTCAAGGATTAAATTCACTACATTATAACTGGCCATAATGTCATCCTTTCAAATTTATCTCATGTAGTTTCTCAAGAAAAATATGGGTATTTCGAATATAACTTTCTCCAATGAATTTGAGAAAATATGTTGAAACACTTTTGAAATTTAAGCGCAAATAGTGAACCATTTGGGGAGCTAACGATTGACCTCAATTGAATAACCAACCCTATTGGGAATTCAAAATTAGATGCCAGCGCCAGAGTGGCGAAAGTTCAAACCAGGCATACGTACATCGTTTCTCTGTTTTCTCAGAGGTTATATACTTGTGTTTGGAGTTGTTTTTTAAATATTTCCATTTGGTATTATTTTCCAGTTTTTTTGTGTACTGTTATTCATTTCAAGTCTCTAGTGAAGTGGTGTATTTGAATCTTAAGACATTATCATTTGCGAAAACTCACTTTGATGTTCTAATTTGCTTGCAAAAAAAATACTTTTTCCAAGTTTCTGGACAGCTTAGTGAAGTCATCGGGAATTATTGTCATGAATTATTTTGAAGAAATATTACTCATTATTTTTGAATGTTCGAATTGGAAATAAAACTAACAAACATATTTTTTTTTATTTCATCTAAAACAAACAAGATGGTGTGAAAATGTGCCCTAATCACCTAGATATACATATAGTCACTCTTTTTCCATACTCTATGAATAATTTTCGGTATGTTGAATGGTATCTCTTTCTCTTCTTTTTAACTCTCTTTTCTTTCCTCTCTTTCCTCTCTTTGAAGGTTCTTCTTAACTTTTATTTTTGGCCACAGACGATACAGAAATATTTTTGGAATGGACTGTATTATCCTTCAAGAGCCCATCGTCTGCCTATAGACTCGCTCAATCCTAGATTAGTCTGCACCAGAACGTTACGTTCATTTTCTCACGGAAAATGATGAAAACCTATTCCAGTACAACGGTATCGTTTTGCCAAGAGTCACATTGAGGTATTACACAACAATAATGATTTGAACTTGAATGACTAATTTTTTTTGTCGAGGACGTACAATAGTCAACCAGGTAAATAAGAATTTCATTATATGTCAACAATCACAAGAGATTCGACAAGTTTTAGCTATACAATGACTAAAATCATATAAACATTATTGTTTCAAGAAGTAAACAATGTACTCATGTATAGTTTCGAAAATCTACACCAGAGGGAGTATCCGTTATTTTGAATTCCCAATAAGTACGATGGTTTAAGTGAAATGTTGTTTTTCGTGTTTGTGAATTTGTTCGTATGTGATAACTTTACTTTTTATACTTTCCACAACAATAAAATCATTCAAACAGTACCTTACAGATAAATTGGTTTCATTAACGTAGTAACGTGTCGGGGTAAATGTACGAATTGGCCCCTCAGAAAAGATAACTAATATTTTTTTAAACCTAAAAAATGTCACTCACAAAGGTTAAACGATCGCGCCCTTGTGTGAACAATTCCCAACAAAACTAACGGAAGGTTTTGATAAGTTTGTTTTTTCGCGTGGTTAGGTTAGGTTTCAAGTAACTAAAACATCGAGGTGTTTTCGCGAGATAAGAGTATGTGATGGAAATAATGATATGATAGTGTGACCATTACAAACTACAAATAAACATCTCAAAAGGTGGTTGCGGTTTTTCCAGAACAGAGACTTGGACTTTCAATAAATATTTCTACTTCCATAGCTCCCACTCACTATTTCTGTCTATAACTAAACGCAACTATATTATTGTTTGCCATATCGAATATCTTATATTCTCTTCACAGAAACAAAGAGGAGATGTGGTTTTTTCCTGGATGTTTTCGGCTTGGCACTACCAGACTACTTAGACTGCGAACTTTTTCCAGAATCTAACAACCCCAATCAATGTGTCGGTCATTATGAGGTTAAACAAGCGAAGCTACATGAAGCCAGGCCAGGTAAAACTGCATGTTTTTTATTTTCCAAGGAATCAAGGAAATATGAGTATGAAATATCTGGGATTGGTGTTTGTAGCAGGCTGTGAGATGTTGGGTTGTATCACCCGATTCGTAAGAAGGGTAATATACTATAACTCTGTTTCCTAATGTGCACACCCCGAATCGGTCCCAAATTAGGTTCACGTTCATTTGCATAACAATAGAAAAAGGATTTTTCTGAATGAAATTTATGTGACAGCGGCGTAACGACAGGTAGTTTGTTAGAATGATAAGTATAATAATACTTATACATGATTATAATTATATAGATAGGCAGATAATTGAGATATTAATTATTTTAATATTAAGTGTTCAAAAATTAAAAACTTTAGATTAAACCTCGTACGCCCATGGAAAACGGCGAAGACGACTCGGTTTTACAGTTCAATAATGATGTTTTACCCTCTCGCATTAGCAAACAGAGTATATATTGATCAACAATAATAGCGAATAACTGACATATTCGAGATAGGTATCCATTTCTGGAAACGGCTGAAAAACTGTGACATAATGCAATAACATTTGAAAATACTCTTTTGGAGTAGACACTATTTCATCAAGTGCATTCACTAGACGACTTTCCTTATGATGCGTACGTTAATAGTGAAACGTGAATAAAACCCAATAATGAAATAATAAAATAATACCCCGTATTTTCATGAATTCCTAGATGGATACTCAGGTCTAAAGAAAGTTCTTCAGGAATTCTGAAAATTCATCATGGTATAATTAACAAATAAACCAAGATTTAATTTTCATCGTCCCTTACTTAGGGAATCACTGCCGAATCCTCGTGTTATTTTTTTGAGGGAAAACTATAATTTTGCCGCCCTTGGAGTTACGGAGTTACAAATTTCAAAATCAAGTGGAACAGATTACCTTGGACATAACGTTTAACATTTTGGGAGAGAGTTGAAAGTCGTACTATTTTTCTGTATATATAATTCATGTTCGAAACCCCAATTGAAAAAACCGGTTATTTTGATTTCTCAACTTAAAATAAATATATTTCAAAAATACTCCAATAAAAATTCAGTTTACGGGTTCCTCCCCAATTTAATTGAATTTTGGGGAACGTATGTATATAATCAAAACTTTGTTTGCGCTATTAAATAATTTGGGATAGCCCATCAAAGGTTATCAAGAATCATTTAATCGCATAAAAAAAGTCATTGCATTTTGCCACTATATTTGCTCTGGTAGGTAGAGCATTGTATAATTTGAGACTGATCTAGCTGTTGCTTTTTTGTGGTATAGACGTATATACTTTGCATTGGTATAGAACAATAATTATTTTTTATCGTATTTCGTTAGGACCAAATTCAGTACCTACCCAACTAAATTATTGAAAACTGGTAAATAGGAATGACGGCAACTTCCTTAGCTTCAATTTCACTTTTTTGGATTCAGCGGCGTTTTTTACGTATGAAAAAGTTATTTTTGAATTGCGCTCCGGTCGTTTTTTCATTCGACATATGTCAAAGTGCGCCATCTATGATTTCTCTCGGCGTTATCTCCATTTTACAGGATTCACGGTAAATCTGTCGGATTGATATACCATATATTTTCGGAATCTACGCGACATTTCCGACATTTTGGTTCAAACCAGAGATCGATACGACCACTTTGGTTTTTCGAAGATATTGGACTTTTGAAATTTTTCTTCCGTATCGAAACGAAATTTTGTTTCTAGACTAATTCGGCCATTCTGAATCGATTGGCTCTATCTTCCACCGTCCCCGAGTTAGAAATAAAAAATCCGAACTTTCGGTAAAAAAAACAGAAATATTTTTTTTTCCCGAAAACAGAACCCAAAATCGTTTTTTTTTTCATAGTTTTTGGCATGAATTTCCAGAATTTCACACCGATCGCTCTGTCCCTGATCTTTTTGCGATTCTTCAAACAGAAGTCTGCACCGGTGCCCCAGCAAAAATCACTTTTTTCAATATAGAGCGGGAAAAAAAATATTTTCGTACTCCGATTCGATCGTACTTCTCACCATTCGAAAGGATTTTTTTTCTATATGATGCTGGAGTTTCGAAACGATATCTGCGTTCCTGAATTTTTTACGATTTTTCGAAGTGAAGTCTGTACGAGAGCGCCATGAAAAAACGCATGTTTCGTGACACCCGCGTAGACTTTGGTATATAAAAAAAATTCAACATGAACGCAATCCGCTAAAATCTCCGCTGAATCCAAAAAAAATAAGTTTTGATCGATAGGAGCGAAGCTAAGGAAGTTGAGGATTCGCAAATTGTCGAATCGTCGAGGCGACCTCGGAAAAATGACGGCAACTTCCTTAGACTGGTGCTGTAAAATCAACGATCATCATTCTCAGTGATGAAGGACCAAATCAAGCAGATCAAACACCAATCTGAGTATCCGGACTCGTACTATATATGGCACGAAATACGGAATAATATTTTCCGGGAATAGCGTAAAATACAGAAGGGAGAGCTGAGCGAGAGAGAAATGATTACCTTCGCATTTTCGAGTTCCCCATCTTTTGATCATCTAAAGCTCCGTGAGTAAATATAAGGGAAGACCCAAAGATTTCTGATTTAATGTTTGTATTTGCCAACTATATTATTTATCTCAACCAGTTCATATAATCTCCAATGTATCCAACTGAATTTTCACTCGTCACATTACAACGTATACAAACAAGGATCGTAAATTCTGATAAATCCATCTTGAATTGAATGCAGCAGCCCCTCGAATTCCCACCGTTGGCACCAAATGTGGAAATTTTTCATGGTAGGAATATCCAATTCGAGATACAATGGATTTTGGATGGGAGGACGTTATTCATTAGATATAACAAAAATAAGGCTCTCGTCGTATTCAGAAAAATGTAATGTACCGGGGATGTTCAGATGTCGAATGGCTTCTAATTCAACTGAAAAGCATGGTCGCCATGGCATTTAGCATAAAAGTTGAATGTATATCGTATGTTCAAAAGTTATAAGGCTGTAATTTGCAATAAGATTAACGAAAAAATAACATAATCACCATAACGTTTTGCAAACAATATGGTCACCATCTGGAAAAAAGTGTGTATATGGTGTAGTGTGGATTCTCCAACAAAGGATGTGAAAAAACATGGCTATTATCGCATTTGGTCACATACGTATAAAAAAAATATAGTACAGTCTATTATGGAGAAAATGTTATGATATATTTTCGAATCATCGGAATAGAGTTAGTGAATGATAGTGGGAGAAGAAACTTTGTAAAACACAACGGTCCGAGATTAAACTCTTGGAGCACACCTACTGTAGGGAGGATTTCAACAGACCATGGATAATTGATAAAATAATTAGTTATCTACAATTATATACAAAACCAGATGACTTTACCGAGGAAGGCGTTTTTATCCCCGGACAAAATATCCCCGACAAAATATACCCATTATCTCCGGACAAAATTTCCTGGGACTAAATATCCACATGATAAAAAATCCCCCCCAGGTATCAGGCGTTTTGATCCCCGGACAAAATATCCCCGACAAAATATCGAATTCACTTGGATTGGGAATACGTGTCGTAATCAAAGAAATCCTGAAAAGCCACAATTTGATATTTATGGAATTGATGTCAAGCATGAATGATTTGTTGCGAACTAATAATTCTACGGAGGGGTGGCACAATCGTTTAAATCGCAATATTGGTGTTAATCATGCTTCTACCGGCATCTATCAAAGATGATCAAGTCAACACTGAATTGAATATTTATCAGATTGATACTGGTGTAAATTTAATTTGCTCATCTGTGTTTTGTTTCAATGTTCATTTTATTGATATTTTGTCGGATAAAAACGCATGGAACCAGGAATTTGTTGAAATTGCCTTTTCAAAACACTGAATTCCAGAATGATTGTAATGAATAAATCTATGAAGAAATCAGTCAATATTACACACACAATGTGAAGAAAATATGGAAATTTGGCATTGGACTCGACAAAAAATTGGACGCAGTACTTGAGAATCCGATTCGATGCAAATTCATCAGCAGATATATCACCAATTACATTTTACAAGTATTTTTCCATTATTATTCAGTTTTTTATTATTAAAGAAAGGAATCGGTAATAGTCAAGTTGATTTCTAACGATAGCAGTAAAGTCGAAATATTTGTCCAATATCTCCGAGTGTCAAATTTCCAAAAGTTCTGCCTAACGTTCGATATTCGTACACTTGGTGATGCTGGGGATTGTGAACCTATGAACTATGGTAGTTGTAGTTTTCCTCAAAATTCAGAATGCAATATACAAGTTTTCAAAAGCTCCCAAGAAATTCGAAGGATATACAAAATATGATGATGATTATATTATAATAAACATCAAATTGGAAAAAGTTTGATCAATTCAATCTGATTTGGATGAACTGAAAGAACAATCACCAGAATAGTATTTTCCATGTTGAACATAATAGTATAAAAATAAAGAATAAACAGCCGCTGCTGTTGTCGCAAGGAGTGATAACAATGGGCTAAAAGTTCAGATATCCAAATTCCATAACTTCCTTTCATTGTCTCACCCATTTCAACAATGTTGTATTTGGAGGGTTTGAAACATCCGCTAATTTGTGTGACCCATTTAAAATGGAAGCATCTTTATAACATATATTTTTCAACCGATTGGAATGTGTTAGAACTCCATTCTTTCAACCTTCGAACTAATCAAAACCCACACATCCCTCGTCATTCGTCAGCCGTGTTCAGAAAATCCTTCTCCTACTTAGCTGTATTTCACTACAATACGATTATGAAAGACCTCCTTGAATTCTCAAAATTCACATTCAAAAGGAAACTGAAAGCAAAACTCAATATGTGATCAGATTAATTCAATTTTATTTCCAACTATGTTGCTTGTATATGTATACATTAATTTATACCATCACACAATCTATATTAATGTTCAGTTACACTCTATTCTTATAATGCTTAATAGGTTAAGTGTAAGAGTAGCTTTAGCTAAACTTCGCCTATTATGTAATATTGATATATTAAATAAAATTCGATTATTATTATTATTATTATTATGATTATTTTTCATCAGGTAGACATTCAGAAAGTCTACTAGAACACCAAATTTCATAAGTTAGTCTTCATTTTTAGTGCCAACTATTATTATTTTTCAATGTCAAAAATCGAAAAAAATTATTAACGATTTTGTTAGGAAAAATTTGACTACATCACTGGATTTATGAGATTTTGAAATGTTTCGTGTCGAAATAACGTTGAAATGTGTTTATCAATAAAAAAGTTATAAGGGAATGAAATTTGAAATATATTCCAATTAAATATCCCACCAATTCAATTTTAAAACCTTTAAAACCTTCATCAAAATGCTGACCATACCTCTGGATTCAGGAAGTCTTATAACATCAATAGTCAGAATTTCATCGAAATGTGTTTATTAATAAAAAAGTTATAAGACAATAAAATTTGAAAATACATATGTCAATTAATGGAACAATAAAAAATTCTGACGGCACCACTGGACTCGGAATAATATTTACAAAAATATAATTCAAATAATTTCATTCGTGAATAAGTTATCGGAGAATCAATTTCCGTTCATATGTCGAACCAATAAAGCAATCCGTTTATAATAACAAACTATACAGGGTGTTATGTAATAAGTATCCGATATTTTACAGGATGATTCCTCAGTTATTTATAAGGTGAAAAGTTCATATAAGCATGGGTCCGCAAGGCCTTCATTTGTGATATACAGGGTATTGAAAATTTATTTTTATTTTGGTTTTTCGTAAATAATTTTTAAAATAATGTCGATATTTGGACGAAAATTGGTATTTGGGGATTTATCAATATGAGAAATTCAAATTTGATCTTGTTTGGCCCTCAATTGTAGGGAGCGCCGCCTACAGGTCCTTGTTTCTTTTGGGGAGTCACAACTTTGTCGTGCATGTATGTATCACATTTTCTAGAAGAAAAATCGATTCCTCTATCATTTTTACGTGGAAAAGGTATGTTCAAAAGTCGCTACAAGCAGCCGTTCTCTAGATATTTTCATTTACATTAATCGATGCATGTGTTTGTCAAAAAGTGAAACAATTTTGAAAACCTTTTTTTTTCATTCAACATAGAAACATTTCAAACGCTAATTTTTAAACAACAATAAACAACGGAACACTAGATATAAATCTATATCAAAATCTCAATAAATGTTCGAATGTCCACCTCCTGCCTGTATGCACGCATCCAATCTTTTTCTCATTAATTTGCGCACTCTTTGGAAAATTCCTGGAGAATTTTGAATCGTTCTACAAGAGTTAATTATTCGATTGCTTAATTCTCCTTCATTTTGAATAGGTATCTGGTAAATTAAGGATTCTAGATGTCCCCACAGGAAAAAATCCAAACTGTTAATCCAAACCTAGGGGGCCATGGTTGAGGCCCTCCCCGACCTATCCAACGGTTGCCGAGAGATTGAACTAAAAATTCTCGCGCTTGGATGCCAAAATGTGCCGGAAAACCGTCATGCATTAACCACATTTCATTTCGTAGTCTAAGCGGCACATCTTCCAGTAAAATAGGCAAATCTTCTTCAAGAAAATGACGATATCTCTCTCCGTTTAATATTCCCGGGATAAAGAATGGACCTATGAAATAATCTCCCACACGTTAACAGAGAACTGTTTTCCTCTGACCACAAATGATTGTTGTGAAAATTGCGTATAGCGTTGCGTGAGAAATTTGCTTCGTCGGTAAACAGATTTTTGATTTTCAAATAAAGGATTTTGACTAAGGCATTGGAGAAACCAACGACAGAAGTTGATACGTAACGGAAAGTCACGAGGAAGTAGTGCCTGAACTCTTTGAATATGGTAGGGATATGACAAATTACCAATTAAAATTTTACATACCAGAACATGAGAAATGTTCAACGTCAGCGCTATTTTTCTGGAGCTTGTTTCCGGGTGTTCTCCTACCAGATTAAGAACTCCTTCCTTGGTTTATGGGATTCTTACCGTCCGATGTGCACCCGACAGATGACTAGTTTTCTCAAAGCTTCCAGTTTCCCTTAACCGAGCGTGAATTCTTGAAAACATTTTTGAAGTGGGAGTTGTGCGGTTTGGATAACGCTTCTGATACAAACGTCTAGCCTCATATGCATTTCCGTTAGCAAGTCCGTATGTAAAATGTATGTCAGCATACTCTGTATTGCTGAAGTTTACCATTTTTCAATAAATAATTACAATAATAATAAATGAAACTATTTAACTATGCGTCAAGATATTATTTTTGACATGACAGCACAAACAAAAATTGGAATAAACTTACTAGCCTACTTGATACTTTTATTTTCAAAGAGTTCGCGAATCAATGAGAAGAAGATCGGATGCATCGATTAAGTTAAATCAAAATATATCGAAAACGGCTGCTTGTAGCGACTTTTGAAAAGCATACCTTTTTCACGTAAAAATGTGATACATACATGCACGACAAAGTTGTGACTTCCCCAAAGAGACAAAGGCCTGTAGGAGGCGCCCCCTACAATCAAGGGCCAAACTAAGATCAAATTTTAATTTCTCATATTAAAAAATCCCCAAATAGCAATTATCGTCCAAATATCGACATTATTTAAAAAAACAACACCTTGTATATAAAAAATGGAGGCCTCGCGGACCCATGCTTATATGAACTTTTCACCTAATAAATAACTGGGGAATCGTCCTGTAAAATATCGGACACTTATCACATAACACCCTATAGTGTCAATAATTTCAAATCAATGAACAGAAAACTACCTGCAGGTACTAATTTCTAATTGTTGCAAACTAGCAAAAACCAATCATATATTCACAAGCAATCCAAATATTATGAACATAGAATATACGAAATTGAAACTAAAATGAGCGCGATTTAAACTTTTGTGTCGTACACCAAACCTCGATCCAAATCAATGCATTTATCATATCGCTTGTGTTTCGTAATTTTTGTGGAGTAATTGCAGCACACGCTTGCTTGCAGCACACGCTTGCACAGTTCAGCTCGATCGATTCCTTGGACGTGATTTGTAGACATTATGGGAAGAGATCCCCATAGGAAAAAATCGAGTGAAGTTAAGACAGGTGATCTAGTTGGCCATCCAATTAATCTACTCTCCCGTCTTATCCAACGATTAGGGTCATTGTGATTCAGCCAACTCTTCACAATGCCTGCATTATATAAAGAACAAACATCTAACTGGAAATATAAATATATTGTTTTTGCAAGGGAAAGTGCATCGATTGCGTCCGAAAATTCATTCCTTCAAAATTGTAGGGAATTGATGTTACCGAGAAAGAAGAATGGCCGAATTATCCTCTCATCCACTATTTCCCACTAAACATTTACAATAGCGAATATTTTATGATGAAACCACTCCATTTGTTGTGAAACTAGCTTCATTACTATATAAAATATTCTTTAAAAAAAAGGCTGTCATAAAGGTACTCGCCCTGGGCCCATAATCAAAATTCCAAACGTTTTTTTTTATCACCTCGGCGTGTAAAAATTTTGGTTTGGATGGCTTCTATTTGTTTTTCCTCAGACATCGCCTAATATTTTCCCTAGGTAAGTTTAAATTTAAGCTCACTATCCTCATTTGGATCATTTCTGAAGTAATTTGATATAGTTTGATTATTTCCATTCCTTTTTCGTACATTATTTTTCAAAATATGTATGGTTACTGCTACAGTTCGACTGAACACTTGGTTAATTTTATGTACCGTGCTGTTAATTATGGCTGAATGATTTGGATGAAATGACCAGTTCATGTACAAATAGATGATAAACTGTAAGTCACAGCCTACTTGTTCATTTCATTAATGCATTCTGAATTCAATAACGCGAATACCTACATGTAGTTGAATTTGGAAGACGATGTTACTAGAATCATTATTTTTATTATTCATTATTTAATTATATCTATTGAAAGTATAATAAACTTACATAGAAATTGTTTTTGTGAGGATTGACTTGGAGTTTCCTCCTGATTATATTTGTCTATCAACTCCACATAGAGAAATATCTACATATGAACAATATTTACCATACAAATTTCAGTTGTTTTGATGGAATAATTGTACGGCATTCCAATATATCACACCCACAATAATTATTAATTGTGAACAGTGGTGTAGTCAGAATGTTCCTAAAATTCCATTGAACGACATATTTTCCAAATTGTCTTGCCTTACAACTTTTTTATTGATGAACAGATCTCGATGAAATTCTGATCAGTCATATTCCGAGATAAAAGTTCTAAAATTGAATTGTGGGTTGATTAAACGGCATATTTTTCAAACTTTATTTCCTTAAAACTTTTTTATTGATGAACTCATTCCAACGTAATTTTGTCATAAACCATTTCGAAACCTCGTGAATTCAGTGGTGTAGTCACATTTTTTCTAAAAAAATATTTATAATTTTTTTCGATTTTTGAATATACAGTGCTTTTATTTAATGTCCCCCCCCCCTCCCTCAACTCAAAAAATGTAAACTTGGGATAATGAAATTGTTGCATGAATACTATATTTTGGAGTAAAACTGACAGACGAAACTTTCAAGATGGCGACTGGGCGCCACCTGGGAAAAAAAATTAAATTGAAAGGGGGGTCTTGTGACACATCCTTTAGAAGCTCCTGACGAATACTTCACAATCCTGGAATATAAAGTCAATATCTTCACCTACTACAAAATGGCGAAACATTTAATAATTACCTGAATACAAACACATTAATATCGATACATCTAGAAATATTTGTTTTTCTCTGCCATATGGCAACCCGATGAGGTTTGATAGGTTATTTTTTGTTTAAACAAAAAATGACAAGAAATGTCAGTACGACAACGAACATCATTGTTCAGTTAAAATATTCTCATTTAGTTTTCGGTTTTACTAGTAAATAGGTACCACGTGAACTATCTCTAAAATGGTAAATTCTCGTCCATTGAAAGAGAAAATCGAAGCGACTTTTATTCACGGTGCGACGCGTAACTTTCACGAAACCGAAAGAATTTTTAATGATCGTTTTCCGAATCGTCCTATCTGTAGAAAATATTTAAGGGAACTTGTAACCAAATTTACAACTACCGGTAGTGTACAGAACAAAAAGCCCACAGGTCATCCGTTCATTCCGGAAGAACATCATGTTCAAATAATTGGTGAGATGATAGTAAATCCTCAACAGTCTACTTCCTCCGTCGCGAATGTTTGTGAGCTGTGTTCTTCTACTGTGTGGAGACTTTTGAAGAGGAATAAGTATCATCCATACAAAATCAAAATGGTACACCAGTTAACTGAAGATGACCCTGATCGAAGAACAGAATTCTTCGAAATTTCAGTCCGGACCTGATCGGAGATACAGCGAAACGTATCCATAGTTAGATCCTGAATTTTACTGAATATAGTGAGTTATACTGAAAGTAAATAAAATAAAAAACTATCTAGTGCCACACAAGCAAGTGTTTTCAACTCCATCCAACTGTGAGTACCATAATCATCTTTGATTTGAAGTATTTCAACGATCATAGCCATACATCGGCACAGAGAGTAGCAATAAAAACACTGCGGAATATATCTACTTATCATTCAGTTGTAGTGCGGAGACAGGGCCGTCTCTAAATTATTTCTAATGATACTGAAGCAGATACAAACGCCATGAAAAATAACCAAATGGAGATTCCTGACTACAGGGATCCTCCAAGAACTGTACCCACTAATGAAATCAATGAAATACACACCATCAGCTCACAAAACAGAACTTATTCTGCAGCAGTCACCCAACAACAATTTCCATCCAGAGAGCAAGCAATAATTTTCACTTCCATTGAAGGAATTGAATTACAAGAATATATTATCGGGTTAGGAACGATTGTACATCCAAGAAATATTATTTTTTCCTCTAGAATATCCAACAATAGAATATGTATATACCTATCCAACAAAGATTTAATCGAAATCTTCATGACCCAACATGGCGCCATCCCAATAAACAACCAACAAATCCAAGCTCGACGTTTAATCATCCCAGCAATACGGTTGGTTCTATCAAACATTAGTCCCTCGATACCACATAACATTATAGAAACTGAACTGAGAAAATTAGGACAAAACCTAGTATCACCAACTTCATTTTTGAGGATTGGTGTGTCCGACCCAGAATACAGCCACATCTTGAGTTTTCGTCGTCAAGTATACATTAGTCCCACTGTTATACCACTCCCGGAATCACTCTTCATATCCCATGAAAATACATCCTATCGCATATATATCTCACAAGATAACATGACTTGCTTCAACTGTAAACAAGCCGGCCATGTTGCATCTCAATGCACAAACATAACCTCACAACCCCCATCAGTCGAATCAACAAATATCAATACCCCAGCACAAGAAGAAAATCCGGAAAATATTCAGAGGACTTCGAATATAGAAATACCCAGACTAATACCAGTACATCTGTTGGAAAACGATACCCCTCAGACCACACCCCCATGAAGTCAATCAAAACATAGAAACAATAAAAGCTCCAACCACAAAAAAACAAAACGATAAACAAATAGCATCTAAAAGGAACCTAAAAGAAATTCTAACACCTCCAGTAGAAAGTACACCTAACCAAGAAAAAACTATAGATAACATATTCCCCAAACCAGATAATCGAAAATTCAAAAAGGCTTAACATATAACAATCGATGAAAAATCTCAAAGACCAATATTAGAAATGATAACACCAGCAAAGGAGTTCATCGAATCACACTCCCCACCGTTCATTCTAAATTATCAACAAGTTGCTGATCTATTTGAAAACACTGTCGCTTCGTCCGAACCAGAACAAATAGCATTGGGTTACACCAAAGAACTACTGCCTTTATGCAATATGCTGGAGAAAATATACCCTTATCTTACGGAAAGTAGTATAAAAACACGATGTACCAAGCTCCGCAAAAAAAATCCTGAAGTACGTCGACAGCACCCTAACAGAAGGAGAGAGCGACTCATCTCAAGATACTACATATTAGTATCCTCTTATTATCTTTCAATACTTCTTTCCAATGGCTTCCAAAAGTATTCTAGAATGGAATGTCAACGGTTATTTCTGCCACTTAGAAATGCTACAAGTCCTCATCTTGGAAAAAAACCCAGACATAATATGTTTACAGGAAACCAATTTCAAAAACGACAGAGAACACAAACCAAAACATTTCAACAGCTTCATCCGCAACAGAGAATTCCAAGAAAGAGCAAGCGGAGGCGTAGCTATTTACACAAAACTAAAAGTCGATGCGGAACCACTAGCCATCAACACAACGTTAGAAGCAGTAGCTATCATAATCCGAGCCCACCACACCCTAAATATATGCAATGTCTATATTCTTCCAAACCGAGATGTCACTCAGGTAGAACTAAACAACCTCTTAGAACAAATACCGTCTCCTAGAATTATAGTTGGGGATTTCAATGGCCATAATATTATCTGGGGAAGTAACAATTCGAACCGCAGAGGACGAACAATAGCAAATTCAATTCAACATTACGATCTATCGATACTAAATAATGGTGATCATACGAGATTTAATTCCTTCGACGGAAGTACTACAGCTATCGACCTGAGCATATGCGATCCGACTCTCCTGACCACAACATCTTGGGAAGTACTACCATTTTTATATGGGAGCGATCATTTTCCCATCAAACTCACTCTCGATGGATACAATACAACAACAACGCCGTTCTAGAGATGGAACTTAAAGAACGCTAACTGGAACTCCTTTTCAACATACATTGAAGCCAACATAGAAACTTACATCGAAGCAGGTGATGACTTAGAACAAAAATTAAATCACTTTTCCAACGTAATAACAAAAGCTGCAGAAAAAACTATAGGAAAAACTAAACACCTCACAAAACACCCTCCGGTACCATGGTGGAACAACGAATGCCACAAAGCTATTAAAGAAAGTAAGAATGCCTTCAACAGATTTAAACGACATAAGACCCAACAACTACAGATTATATTCAAGTGTCTAAGAGCAAAAGCAAGATATATAGTTAAAAAAAGCAAGAAGGAATCCTGGAGACACTATGTATCAGAAATAAATTCATCAACACCGATGGCAGAAGTATGGAAAAAAGTTAATAAAATTAATGGGAAAAAATCATATATAGGCATAAATTCACTTATACATGAAGGAAATACAATAGAAAACAACAAAGATATATCAGAGACACTGGCAAATAACTCGAGCAGAAGGAACTATGACCCAGACTTCAACCTGATGAAAGACAAGGAAGAGAAAAACAACCCCATTGTCATAGACAAAAACGATGCATCACCCTTAAATATCAAAATATCTGAAAATGAATTTGAAGAAGCTACTGTGATACCAATTTTAAAACCAAATAAACCCAAAGAAAACCCAGATTCATACAGATCGATATCTTTAACAAATAGTCTCTGTAAATTAATGGAAAAAATTGTTAATAGAAGACTGGTTTGGCTCTTAGAAACCCATAATCTACTACGACAAGAACAAAGCGGCTTCAGAAAGCACAGATCTACCATAGACAATATCATAGACCTAGAGTCAGAAATACATGAAGCATTCTCAAACAAACAACAATGTATATGTATATTCTTCGACTTAGAGAAAGCCTATGACACGGCATGGAGATATAACATCATAAAAACCTTACTTCAATGGAATATTCAAGGCAATACACTGGCATTCATTAAAAATTTCCTTGAAAATAGGTGTTTTCGAGTAAGAGTTAATGGAGAAATATCAAATTCAAAAATCCAAGAAAACGGTACACCACAAGGCTCAATTATTAGTGCAACATTATTCCTCACTGCAATCAACCAGATGATAGAACATGTCGAACTACCAGTAAAAGCACGACTCTATGCTGACGACCTCATTCTATTTATCAAAGGGAAAAATATTGAAACGATGAAATCTATACTCCAACATCATCTACAATAGTTAGAGATCTGGTCTAAATCAACAGGTTTCACTTTCTCTTCAGAAAAAACCAAGGTGGTACTCTTCTCGAAAACAGATATCAGAGATCAACCAACGCTGAAACTCCACGGAAAAAATCTGAAATATGTTGACGAAATAAAATTTCTCGGGATGTTTTTCAATCGAAAAATGAATTGGAAAGCACACATCCACAACCTCATCAGAATGTGCCAGGGAGGTATAAACTTACTGAGGAAGTTGTCCCACACAACATGGGGTGCTGACACAACAACACTTATTCGAATCTACAGATCCCTGATTAGGTCCAAAATCGACTACGGATCGATAGCATATGCCTCGGCAAGTGAATCCTTAATAAAAAAACTAGACGTTATCCAAAATACAGCGCTCCGAGTAAAATTAGGAGCCCATCATACAAGCCCAACAGAAAGCCTGCACTGCGAAGCAAACGAAACTCCTCTTAGATACCGTAGGCAATTTCTAAGCCTCTCTTATGCAATTTCCATTGCAACCAAACCAACACATCCTACGTATAACAACGTATTTTCAACCCGGTTCAAACGAAATTTCACAGGACACCCTAGAACAGCCCCTCCTTTCTATGAAAGAATAAACAAATACTCAGAACAATTAGAGGTCACACTTCCTCCACTATTCACAAATTCAATGGGTACTCAAACTCAAACCCCCTATTTGTGACACCTCTATAGCCTCTCTCACAAAAAATGATACTCACCCCCAAATCCTCCTAAACCTATTCAACCAAAAACTAACCCTATACAAGAAATATGTAAAACTGTATACAGACGGCTCAAAAACAGATCGAGGAGTAGGCTCAGCTGTAGTAACACCAGAAGAAATACTAAGATACAAACTATCACAAGCAACATGCATTTACACAGCAGAACTCGTAGCAATACTACAAGCATTAATCTACCTGAAGAACCATCCTGCTGATAAATTCCTGATTCCTGACTCATTGAGCGCGCTGAAGGGTTTACAGCAGTTATATACAGACAATCCCATCATACTATTAATGAAAAACGAACTCTATAGGATAGAAGAGTTAGGAAAAAAAGTGATAATGATATGGATCCCGTCTCATATCGGAATAGTTGGCAATGAAAAAGCAGATGTCGCAGCTAAAGAAGCAATACATGAACATGGGTCAAGAATAATCACCAAAACAACTCCATCAGATATGAAAACCTTCATTAAGAGTAGGATCACGAACGAGTGGCAAAGAGAATGGATGCAATCAAGTTCGAAACTAACCGAAATAAAAACATCGGTAAAACCCTGGACATACCTTCCAAAAAGCAGAAAACATCAGGTTATCCTTTGTCGACTCCGTATAGGCCATACCAAGTTTTCACATGACTACCTTCTAGCACATGAGAACCAAACAATTTGTGATATGTGTAACACAACAGTAACTGTAAAACATGTACTTCAAATCTGCCCCAAGTTCCAAGAAGCAAGAACAAAACTTCAAATACCAAAAGAACTACACGAAACTCTTAGTAAAAATTGTAATGTTAGGAACCTCATGTCCTTTTTAACAAGAATCAAAATGTTACAATCTATATGACTATACCTATATTGAAATGTAAATTAAACGTAGCGCTAATAACCCTAGCGGTTGATGCGCTTATCTTTAAATAAAAAAATAAAAATCTTCGAAATTATGACGGAAACCATCTTACCTATCTCCACAATATTTGTTTCAGTGACGAATCTACATTTTATCTCAACGGCAAGGTTCACAGACAAAATTTCCGTTATTGGAGTGACACCAACCCTCACATTTTCCTGGAAACTCATACTCAATATCCAGAAAAAATTAACGTCTGGGCAGGAATATTGGGAAATCATATTGTAGGACCTCTATTCATTGAACAAAATTCAACAGGGGAACTGTATTTGAATATGCTGGAAAATACTGTTGACCCTCTAATCACCGAAATCGTCGAAGCGAATCCTAATGAATTCGATATGGATATTGTAGTCCAACAAGATGGAGCACCACCACATTACTACGGATAAGTAAGGGACTATTTGGATAATACTTTCCCCGGTCGTTGGATTGGCCGTCGAAGTCCTACGGAATGGCCAGCCCGCTCGCCAGATTTGACACCTTTAGACTTTTTGTATGGAGCTATCTGGAGCAAAAGGTGTACGAAACTGAACCTGCTTCAATATTGGATATACGGCAGAGAATAATTAATATTTGTAGAAATATCGACGTTACTGTGTTCGAAAATGTTTGGCGTGAAATATCGGATAGGCTGTTCTTATGTCAAGCACTTCAAGGCAACCATTTCGAGCATCTTCTGAACTGAACTCAGCTTCTTTCCTCAAATTATGAAGTTACACGTCGATGTATTCAGACAATTATTAAATGTTCCGCCATTTTGTAGTAGGTGAAGATATTGACTTTATATTCTAGGATTGTGAAGTATCCGTCAGGAGCTTCAAAAAGATGTGTCACAAGACCCCCCTTTCAATTTAATTTTTTGCCCCAGGTGGCGCCCAGTCGCCATCTTGAAAGTTTCATCTGTCAATTTTACTCCAAAATATAGTATTCATGCATCAATTTCATTATCCCAAGTTTCAATTTTTTGAGTTGACCCGTTAAAAAATAAAGGGGGGGACATTAAAGAAAAGCACTGTATATATATATATATATATATATATATATATTTATGTGTTCCGACATATTTTGCAGAATTCATTTGAGATTTGATGAGTATCTTTGTATAAAATATCTCAAAGCCCTTCTGTTACTCGTATTTAAATTAGTTAATATCATTTATCTGCAACGGACAGGTTTACTCCTTGGTGACCTTGAGCTATAACTTTCTGACAGTGATATCGTATATCGACGCGTTCAACTGGCTTACAAAAACCAATTAATAATTAAATTATATAATTCCCTATTTTTTTTCTAATTCCTGGAGACGGTCTACAATAAAGACGTTTTTCTAACTGTTTCCATATTACTTCGCTAAAAGTTACTTCATATGAATAAGGTGCGAGGACAGGTATACCACACACACAAAAGTTTAAGGAATATTATATCACTTTTTATGTTGACAGTTGAATTGAATAACCAGAAACAATAGTGTTTAAAATCGAAGTAGTGCGCGTTGAATAGAATAATGGGGATAACTAATGAATGGATTGGTATAAAATGTCAACATGGTAATGGAAATTTCGGTTTTTCCAGCTAAACTACATCCGTGATCTGTGGTTTCTTAGCTGAGTGAATGTTTCCTCTTATTTCTGCTACACGTTAAATTTCATTAAATGCAATAATAGTATATTCTTTAGATAGGTATTATTCTAGAGGATAAAAATTCCGAAAAGAGCCGTAGGCGAGTTTCGGAATTATCGAGAGAATAAAAATTTATGAAAATAATAGAATTATTTTAATTTATTTTTGATGGAATGATATATCTTCTACAACGATGATGACTTATATTTCTCAGAGAGTTTTGTAAAATAAGCGAGAAGGACATTTTCCGAGAATGAATTTGCCTGGTTCAAGTTTCGCCAATCCATGAACTCTGCGTATGCCTTCGAATATTGCTTTTTTTATTTTTCCGGCAATAAGTTCAGAGTTGCTGTTTTTCGCCGTTTCCAATAAATCCGGTGGTGTACAGATCTCATTATTCTCACTATCACTGCTTCCCCAATCACAATTATTCATTTTATATTTTGATCGTGACAGATCAAAGTTAAAACTAAGAAAACAGTCAATCTGACATTCGCGGAAGCCAAGCCGTGACACGTCGAAAGAAGCAAAGCCTTTTTGAGAAATTTGTTTGGTAGATTTGCTGTTATGTCATTAGTCTAAACCTCTCAGTTCCCGTGGATCCTGAAAATTCTGAATCTGTGATTGGTCGAGTGCCGTTGAATAATGAGTTACGATCCACGGTGTCTTGGAATCATCTTCATTCATTAATTGATTATATGTAATCAATGTAGGATACGATAGTCGTAGAGAAAGATAAATTATGAATTTTCCAGTCTTTGCTTGTTTTCAGTTTTGTTCCGATGTAATTTTTGACACATGTCAAATACTGTTCAGAAAGCATATATGGAACATAGAGTAAGTTTCAAATATTCTAAAAATATTAAACAATTTTTTTCTGATTATTCGTTCATTTGGTAATAATACTAGGACGATGAGGGAAGCTGTAGAAAAATTCAAAAGGAGACATCCAGATCGTGATCCAATCCGCCATACCACGATCTTCAGGATGAATGAAACATTCAGAATAATCTGAAGAGATCATGTAAAGAACGAATCGAAGCGATAACATATTAAAATAGACACAGGATTTCTCAATATATTCAGGAAAATCGAACAACCAGCTTGGGGCAGGTCTTACGGGATTAACATGTGAGTTTATCTAAAATACGCACATGCTTGGAAAAAAGAACATTCCTTTAAACCGAGAATCTTGCATGCGTTAAGACGGGGTGATAAGGAATGGATGATGGAGTTCTGTTTATAGTACCGGGGCGAATATTTGAAGAACGAAAACTGTTTAGGAAATTTTATATATTAGGCTACATGTATCACTAATATTATAGTTCCCATTAACTATACCGGGTGTCAATGAATCTATTAGACAAGTCATAACTTCTAGAATATTAGGTGTATCAAAATGAGATTGGGTATAGAGAAATGGTATGTGAAGAGGAGAGTTTTCGCATATTTTTCACTTTCCGGTCACTTCCGGTTCCACCGGAAATGGCTCCGGTTTTGAATTTTTAAATGGTACACCCTGTATATTGTAACATTTTTTCATTTCTGAGACAATTCTGGATCAGACTGTGACATTTCATTTTTAATATTGCATCTATGTGGCCATGATCGGACGTAAACTAATCTGGAGGACCTCAGGTGATGTCAGAAAATTACAATCGCAAAATTTTAGTGAATAGTATAACACAACCCATTTAGAACACCCGTTGTGTTGTGACTGCCAGAGTTCCTTCGAAATATGCCACTTTGCTTCGAAAGGACAATAGGTGGTTATCTCAGCGTATACCAGGAACGTGTGATAGCACATATGGGGTACGTACCTCTAGTGAATCCTCTCCAACGGACCAAGTCGCCCCTCGGTGTCCTCGGATGCTTGTTGTGTGTTCGGCGTCCACGTCTAACCAGTAGTCGCCACTAACTTTGGATAACACTTGCCCAGTATTCCCAAGGAAACGAACTGATTCTAATGATGGCTTTCATTTAGGAGAATAATTTTTATGAATGAAATGAATACGTGTTACGATATGTTAACGAAAAGGTTTACTATGCAACAGCCCCAGCCAGTCTTGAAATCTTAGAAGAAATAATTCTACGGGCAGTTAGAAGTATATAACGCCTCAAGTGTTACGAAACGTCTTGAGAGAACCAATTGAACGGGCTGAAATGTGTCTTGAACAAGGAGGAATGCACTTTGAAAATTTACTACAGAAAGCAAATGAATTATTATCCATGGCACACTTGACAAAAGTAAATAAATTATTATCCAGTATTTTCCTCAGTAATATTTAATTTATGTTCTTATTTTCAATCCAATCACAAATAAATGAGTATCGTTAGATTCGTCAAAAAAAGTGCTTTTCAAAAAATTATCGCCATTTGATAAATAATAGTTAGACCCGAAAATGTAATTTTTCCAACTTTATTCCTATCTATCATACTAGTCACTAAAACTTTGCGATTGTAATTTTTTGACAGCACCTGAGGTCCTCAGATTAGTTTACCGATCATGGCCACCTAGATGCAATATTAAAAGGGACTCCAAAAGAATGAAGTATTCGTAAAAACTTTTCAAAATGTCACATTCTGATCCAAAATTGTCTCAGAAATCCAAAAATGTTACAATATACAGGGTGTTACATTTAAAAATTCAAAACCGGAGCCATTTCCGGTAAAACCAGAGAGTGCAAAATATGCGAAAACTCTCCTCTTCACATACCATTTAGATATAGATATATACACCTAATATTCTAGAAGTTATGACTTGTCTAATATATTTTTTGACACCCGGTATACATTAGGTAACAGAATGAAACTATAAACAGAGAATTTATATGAGAAATAAATATCAAAGAATGCGGAAATACACTCATTGAACTAGATGTTGCCTTTATCGATAATATTGTTCCTATATGAAGTGGCCTAGATGATACTCTTCAGGAGAGATGAATTGGGCATCACTAAAACCTACTTTTCATTGAAAAAGTTCGGTCATAGTGTTTGGTGTGTCTTACGATTACAGACGAGTTTTACATCGGCCAACATCTTCATCCAGTTTGTGCGTGAATAAATGAATTTCATATTTTTGGAACTTATCGCGACCAAGCAGTTAAAATATAGGCATGGTATGTCAATGAAATTTGAAAATAGAAACGAAGAAACATCGCAATTACATTTAACGGTATAAATTAAACAGAAGAATATCATAACAACCACAAAAACTGCTAATCTCCATTCCTTTGCTAATATTTCGAATGATAAAAAAACTGTGAGGAAAATATCGACAGTGCGGAGGAATAATGAGTTGAACAAAGTCAAGACATCATCTTATAAACACATTCTGAAACTTATTACGAAAAATAGGAGATATTATACTTAGTCAATGAAAATAACATGAACTTCTTGAAAAATAATAATTTATTTTCCATATGACTAGAAATTAAATTGGAATAGTCGATAAAATGAATACATATTTACAGAAATAAACCACATACATATACAGAGTGATTCAAACGTACTTTGACAAACTTCAGCAGGTGATTTCTCACAATATTCTAATATGAATTGTCCAAATAATTATATGTCCGAAAACGCTTCGTTTCCAAGATACAAGGTGTTGAAGTTTTATTTTTATTTTCGTTTTTTTTAATAACTTTTGAAATACTGACCTTAATCAAACAAAAATTGATATTGAGAGGTTTTTTGAGGTGTCGTATTCGAACCTGATGTTATTATTGCTCTTACTCGTAGGGAGCGCCACCTACACGACTTTTTCTTTTTTGATGATCCATAACTTTTTTGAGCGTACTTCTAGCACATTTTTCAGTAGAAAAATCAAATCCACCAGCATAACTACGTAAAGAGCTACCCTTGTTACAAGTCGCTATAAGAAACTGTTTCCTACATATTTGGACTTGAAAATTTAAAGTCTATTATTTGATAATCGATGCGTGTTGAAGTTATTACCATTATTTTGCATTCTTCACAAGAATGCTTAGGAAATGAATTTGGCATTTGAGTAAGTAGTTTTGGTTTTTTGTAGGGGGCACCTATTCTATTTATTTTTACTGGTTTGAAATTGTTGTTTTTGTATCAAAGGTGCAAAATCTGTATTTGTTTTAATAAAATTTGCAAGAAATATCAACATTTTATTTCAAGAAATCTTCAATATGTAGAATAAAATAAAATAAAGGAAACTGAATTGTATTCGAATACATTGTTCGAAGTGTCCACCTTCCGCGAAGATACAGGCATTCAGTCTTCTGGTCATTGAATCTCGTGCCCGCTCAAAATGTATTGGTGTGTTTCTTATTGTTTCACAGGCGTCTACTATTCGGTTTCTTAGATCTTCCTCGTTCGTTTTATGTTTTATGAACTAGTGACTTCAAATGTCCCCAAGAATAAAAATCTAGCGGGCTTAGATCTGGGGACCTTGGTGCCCACGCCTGGTTAGGTTCTTCTACACCCCTGCCGATCCATCGATTTGGATAGACAGTGTTAAGGAATTCCCTGGCTACAACGCTAAAATGGGCCGGAGCCCCATCATGCATAAACTACATGCGGATACGAATTTCTAATGGTACATTCTGAAATGGTCCCGGCAATTCAAAAGAAAGGACCTATCGAGTTATTATCAATTATTGCCGCCCGTACATTTACCGAAAATTGATACTGATAATGTCTTTCACTAACTGCGTGCGGATATTCCAGGGCCCAAACATGGTTGTTATGAAAGTTTGTGATAGCATTTCGGAAGAAGTTTGCCTCGTCCGTGGAGAGTACATATCTTAAAAATTGAGGATTTCCAGCTAATTCTCCCAAAAACCACTGACACATAGTAATGCGTTGTGTAAAGTCTTGTGGCAAAAGAGCTTGTACCCTTTGAATATGGTATGGATAAAATTGTTGGTCGTAGATAATTCTCCAAACTGTGGACTGAGTAGAATTGAGAGCTTCAGCAATTATTCTTGTACTTGTTTCTGGATTCTCCACGAGAGCGTTCAAAACAGCTTTTTCCAATTCTGGGGTTCGGACTGCTCGTAGTCTTCCAATAATATCAGCTGCCCTCTTGAAGCTACCTGTTTCTGCCAAACGATGGTGGAGACTGGTAAATGTTGGAGCTGAAGGCAATACTCGATTAGGAAATCGCTCCTGATAAATACGACTTGCTTCGCGCGCATTGCCATCCGCAAGGCAATAAACGAAATGCATATAGGCTGAATGAGCATTATTGTTCAAATAATCCATTTTTCAAAATTTGGGTTTTAGAACTTACAGAAACTTCACCAAAACAACAAAACGTTTAACTGTCACATAATATGTAATTACCAAAACTACTCACTTAAACGTCAAATTCATTTCCTAAGCATTCTTCTGGAGAATGCAAAATGATGGTAACTTCAACACGCATCGATTATCAAATAATCGACTTGAAATTTTCTAGTCCAAACATCTAGAAAACGGTTGCTTATAGCGACTTGTAACAAGGGTAGCTTTTTCATGATATGATGGAGGAATTGATTTTTCACTGAAAAATGTGCTAGAACTACGCTGAAAAAAGTTATGAATTTTCAAAAAAGACGTGTAGGTGGCGCCCCCTACGAGTAAGAGCAATAATAACCTCAGGTTCGAATTCGACAACTCAAAAAACCTCTCAATACCAATTTTCGTTAAATTAAGGTCAGTATTTCGAAAGTTATTTAAAAAAAAACGAAAATAATAATGAAACTTCAACACTTGGAAACGAAGCGTTCCCGGACATATATTTATCATGAGGAATCACCTTCTGAAGTTTGTCAAAGTACTTTTGAATCACCCTGTATACAGAATAGGAAAATCACAGACAACCAAAATATGTATGACACACAACAGAAACATTAAGCGGTGAAGACACTTATTTCCTTAGTTATCAGTGAAATATTCCTTTGTTGCATAAAAATATTTCGCAACTAGAAATTCCTCAAGTTTCCTTTTGAAAATAGGCAATGAGGAGCATTCTTTGAGATTATTGAAAGCCCGTGAGTCATTTTTATCTGGAGAATTGAATTCAACCATATTTTTGCTAAATGGTACATAACATTTTTCTCGATTACGAGTGTTCATTTGATGGACATCGGAGTTCTTAATAAATGTTATTTTATTCCCAAATATGGTTGCTAGAGTATTTGAGAAAATACGATTATATCAGAGATATTAACACGAGCATTTCAAGCATGAAGGGTGCTTTAATAAAAGCATTTGCGGAAGTTATAAAAGAACTGTGGTCCGAAGATTCGTCTGATAGGAATTTGAAGACCGATTCTCTGAAGATTCAGATAGAAAGATTTGCTCCACGTTCAATGGGTTACGCCCAACAGGATGCAAATGAGATTCTAATACACCTCCTCGAAGGCCTTCATGGAGACATTAAAATGTTTACAGAATGGGGCTCTTCTGGTATTGACAGAAATCGATGAAAAACTGAACGATGAAGCCAAAGAGGCATGCTCGAGATTTCCAAGAATGGACAACTCAATAATTGCAGATTGGCCAATTGAAATCGGCATCAAAATGTACCTTTTGTAGGCATTGCTCTCTTACCGTTGATCCTTCCTGGGATATCTCACTGCCGATTCCACAGAGAACAGAACAGCTCAGACTTTCACAATGTCTGGACTCTTTCACCAGCGTGGAAACTCTGGACGGTGACGAGAAACCCACTTGTTCAAATTGTAAGGAGAGGAGAAAGTGTACCAAGTCTTTGTCTATACAAAAATAACCTAAAATACTAGTAATCCGTTTGAAGCGATTTTCGCCGTCGGAGAGACTGGGAAGAAAATTAAAAGTCATCATCGATTTCCCTTTGGAAGGATTGGACATGTCCAATTATGCAGCAGACAACTTGGCCCGGTGTCGATACAAACTCTATGCTCTGTGCAATCATAGTGAAACGACATATTCCGGACACTATACGGCCTATTGTAGGCACCCATACGCAGGCACGTAGCACGCATACAATGATTCAAGCGTGTCACCAATCCTCAAAATCCCTGGTTGGTGGAGAAGCGTACGTACTCTCCTATGAACGAGAGGGCACACAATGTTGAAATTATTGCATCTTGATTTATTTTACATTTGTATTTATTTTATATTGTTATATTTTTCCTTAATTATATTTGAGAAGACATAATCCGAATATATACAAGGAACTTCCTTCCTTCAATGTTTTATGGCTAATAAATAGATTTTTTCAACGATGGTACTAGACCCATTGGCAATACACCTCATTACTTTCTTCTGTGACATCATCAGTCATAATGGACCAACCCCAGAAACAAATGCCATATCGAAGACGACTCTCCACTTGTGCATAATATACCATCTGCAATTGATTATGTGTGAGGACTGTTCGCAACTTTTTCAATAAGTAGCATTGTGGATGAAAAACGGAAATCAGATTTGAACAATGGATTTTCCAATTTAGATGTTCGTCAATGTTCATTCCCAAAAATTCAACATGTGTATCTGTGTTGGATATCGGGACATCATTAACGACCAGATTAGGTTTATGGCAAACTCGTCTATAATGAAATCTAAGATACTGTGTCTTTTCAATATTGAAAAACGAGAATTATTAGATGACCAAGATGCCAAGGCTTGAATCAACTCGTTGAATTTTCTTTCTAGGATCTCGCCGGATTTACCAGAAGGACAGAGATATCATCCGCATAAATAGTAACGTGGATGTTTTCACATAGGTCCACAATAGTATTCACATACAACGAAAATAAAACCGGCCCCAGAATAGAACCTTTTGCCCGCAAGGGGGGAATTTGGAACATTTACTTCATTATTTTGTTTACTCCTGAGGCATACATACTGCTTTCAATTTCTCAAAAAACTGGCAAGCCATAGAAGAGCTTTATCTTCAATACCATAACTGGCCAGTCTGTTTATCAAAATATCATGATTCACACAGTCAAATTCCCTGCTGAGATCACAGAATATCCCTACAGGGCATTTGCCACAGTCAATCAGAGATGTTATTTGACTGGAAAAACAGTGAACCGCTGATATCGTCGATTTTCCATGTCTGAACCCATATTGATTTTTTTGATATAATCCCGTTTGCATCTACGATATTGATCAAGCGGTATAGAAAGGAGTATTCAAATATTTTTGAAAGGATTGATGGTTCGTAATCGGTCAATAGTTGGAGATTTTCCTACGATTACCTTTTTTATGGATGGAAACGACTTTGCCTATCTTTATTATTATTATTTAGTTCGAATAACTCCTCCTTTGTAAATGTATAGAGATTCATTCTCAAGTGATCAAGTGATAAAAAGTATTGTTTTCGGTATATAATGTATTACCTGTATTAGGTATATTGTGGATAACATCGTACGGGACCTGCTTAAAAAAGTTTGTTCTCTCGTACATCTTTATGAACGGCATGAATAACGTCAAATGAAATGGAGTTGCTCATTCTGTTAGATTCATCTCGTTATGTGGTTCGATATAACTCCCGTTGAATACAATGACCAAGATTATTTGAACTCATGAAAGATTTAATTTGAATGTAATATATTTTTGGCGAGATTAATAATCCATTTCATTTCAGGTTTCATTTTCTGAATAGGTATGCGTAGCCTACTGGAAAAAAAAACACTGTAGCCAAATACACAATAGCAATCAATATGAGTTCTGGGTATAGGTAAGACGGGCTCATTTTCGAACTAAATTTCACCATAAGAAATAACTAGGGGTATCCATTTGAAACAACTGAGACATTCTGCTTCTCCAGCGCTTCCTGGATGGGAAAGTCGCAAGTAATCTCTTCGACTTCCATTATGAGGTTACTGTATATTGGTGGGTATTGTAAAGTATGTGCAAGGGGCTGCATCTTTCACTTCACCTAATAAAAGTCAAACAACTCAAAAACCCTGCATTTTGGTTACACGGCATATGAAAGTATGTACCATACATAAATTGCATAACATTGTCGAGATACACCAATCGCTATAAAAGAAGTGGAGATGAGTTCGAAACAATTCGAGTGAAAACATCATCATCAATCTCCGTTTCTCCCATTTTGCTGTACTTTTCGCTCACTAGATCCCTTCAATTATCACCCTGTACCAACACATAATTTTCACTTAACACTTCTGATGGAATCTACGGAAATTCCATCCATTTCCATTACATTTAGTGGCTTTGTTTCGTTGTGAATGGTTCTGTGCCATGTCAAACTCGAATTCAAGTGTTCTTCATTCTCCTCCGTCCCCTGTTCCGTATGTTCCGGAAAATACACTGAGAAATGTAGAAAAACCATCCCTGTTGCGAAGCACCAGGAAAGACTGTACTGCAAGCATTCATCATAGCCATTTCAAAATGTACAGATATTGATTTCAGCGACAAAGGCGATTGTGCACATTTGGTAATTTTTACACTTCCAATAAATTTTCGATTCATTTTGCTTATTTTTATAAAACCATTTCAACATTTTTCTTATTTTAAAATTCTATCGACATGATGCGTTTATAAACAGAAAGGGATGAAAAACAAACTCACAATAAGGAAAAGTTGCAATGGTAAAAATTCATAAACGTAATCCCTAATAGGTATGTCAAACCGCGTCCACAGGACCAATAACTACTACAGTTGCAAAATTAAGTAATAACGTGCAAGAGATATTTCAAATACCAGATACTTATTTATACACGCTTCAATAGCTTCAGCTGTATGTACGTGTGTATTGATAAGGAGAAACGTTGCATAAAAAGGAAAAAACAATTACATTCATTACGACATCTCTCTGAATACCATATGGAACTATTCAAAGCAATAAGGCGTAAATTGGAAGCGTTATTGAAAAAAAGTATGAAGAATACTCGGAAGCTATGGAAAACTCCATCAAAACGGTTAGTAGAAACTTTTGGACTCACACAAAAACAAACAAAAAAATTATAAATACGTCCCAAATTGGAATTCGAAAATAAAAAAATGCCCCTTTACGAGGTGGCTGACTATTTTGGAAAATATTTCGAGTTCGTCTTTGGAATAAAGATGGCCTCGTATATAGTAGAGCGGCAAATGAATACTGAAACTATGGCATTCTTTAGTGAGGTGCCTATCGGTGAGTACTATCAGGCGATGAAAAAACTCAAACCAAAAAAGTCGGCTGGCATTGACAGAATCCCACCATACCTAATCAAAGGTTGCGCAGAGTGGCTTCTGGAGCCAATTCGGTTCATTTTCATCTTTCTATAAGAACAGCATCGTTTCCAGAAATGTGGAAGGAATCAGTTGTAACACCAATCCACAAGTCTGGAAAACCCTCTGATATTAAAAACTATAGACCAATTTCAGTACTGTGTGCAATACCTAAACTCTTCGAATATATATATATATATATATATATATATATATATAGATATATATAACGTCTCCTAACGTATAACCTAACCTCTCTCCAATATCGCCAGAAAAAATATTTAAGATATGGCGAATGCGCGAAATTTACTAAAAACTCTCATGTGGATGAATCAGTCGAAGAGTTTTTCTCCTGTAGTATTTTTAAGTCTTCTGTAGCAATATAGACTAAAAAGTTTAAAATAGAATTATAGTTTAAAAAACTAAAAAACACGCTTATATAGCAATAAGGACTAAAAAGTTGAAAATAATAAGAATAAAGTCATTGAGCAACAAATTTCCCCTTATGTAAAAAAAGAGTGGTGTTGCTCTTCACCTATTTTTCATAATGATATCAAGATGACTGGTTTCAAGCACCAAAAATACCAAGAATCCCAGAGTATAATCGTTTATCTTCAGCCATTTACTTTGTTGTGTTCATGACACAGGGTAATTATTAAATACGAATTATGAAATAGATTTTGACCCAATCTTGGAAACCATAGGCAATCAAATTAAGCGCCTGCAGTGGTATGTATTTCTAGGAAGGTCTGACAAAAGTAATTTGTTAAGAACTGGAATACAGAAATGTTACTTAATCTTATATGACCGTATAACTGTCATTTATTCAACTTTGTATTGCCCTGATTGTAATTTTTTCAATAAACGGCACACTTTCCATTTTGACTGTATTGCCTTGCGATAAACAAGCAAGCGATCAATTGTAAGCTATACATTGCTTATGCGATCAATTGCTGGGTTAAACCCTGATAAATTGCCCTATGAAACATATATGTATAAATTTTCACCACGTTTTCATTTATTAACTTGCTTATGTGTCTGTCCGGTTCAAATCTTGCAATAGATTTTAAACTAACTTCCCGATGAGCTAGAGACTTGAAACTTCGGAAATAGCTCGGAAATGAATGACAATACAATAGTTAGTCAATAGTTTTCTTGTCTGTCTGTTTTGCGGACTACAAAAAGAGAGGTTAAAATCACACAATCTCTCCATACCGATAACGAGTGTGAACCCTACTGTGATTCTCGACCTCAGAGACAGAAAGTGAAATATAAATTTTGCAACAATAAATTGAAATA
Organism: Gonioctena quinquepunctata; assembly: GCA_018342105.1. NCBI lineage: Eukaryota > Metazoa > Arthropoda > Insecta > Coleoptera > Chrysomelidae > Gonioctena > Gonioctena quinquepunctata. The sequence goes on from JAFIRS010001087.1 coordinate 298,202, forward strand.
GAAGATATACCGGCTAATAATGAAATATCCAATATAATAGATGCAAACCCACAAAAAAACGAAAAGAAAGAGGAAAATATAAAAAATGGAGGTCTAGAAAAATCAGAAACCTACGAGAAAAATCCATTAACCAATGGAAAAAAAAAAAAAAAAAAATTTAAACCAAAAGGAAAAATTAAAAAAAGAACACCAAAAATCCGGATACTCAGAAGGGAAAATTCAATAGGGACAATGAGCGACACAGAGTTGAATGAAATGAATAATTATTTAGATATTTTTTTTAATATAACATGTTCATAAAACGGGCTGAAAAGTATAAAATGATTATTTAAATATTTGTTTCAATATACCACGTTTATAAAACGAAATAAAAAATATAAAAAAATGTATTTGAATATTTTTTTCAATATACCACGTTTATAAAACCGATTGAAAGATATAAGATAATTTCTCCTTGCCCCATACAGATTTATATCCCCATACAGATTCCTATCCCCATAGAAATTGTCCTGAAAATTTTTTATTGTGGATTTTTAATTGCCTTGAAAATAGTTGTAAAATTTAAAACGAAAAACGTGGGGCGCATGCAATTAATAATTGAAGTATGGATAGTTCACCTAAGTCACTAACAATCTGATTGCACTGCAAATGATATGAAGTGTTGTGTGAATTTTCTCAACGACACCCTACGAAGGCGTAGAAGGGCCAACAACAAAATGTTTTTCAAAAACATTTGGAATTGCCACTTTGAACTGACAATTGTCACTTCGAAGTGACAATTGTCACTTTCAAAAACCTCTTAAATTGCCATTTGAAGTGACAATTGTCGTCAATTTGAAGTGACAATTGTCACTTAGAATTGAGATTTATCACTTTGAGGTGACAATTGTCAGTTCGAAGTGAGAATTGTGGTTATGTTGTCCCTTCCTGGTGCTTCTAGTTTGAACTTCTTTATTGCTTTTATCACTTTCTCTTCTCTGATTTGTTTCATTCCTTAAATGCCAATTTTCCAAAATATGTTCTGTACTTTTCCATTATTAGCAGGTATATGGATTAAAATACTCCGAATGATGATTGGACTGAGAGTAATTTCCACGATCAAGTTAGCCAAGTTGAGTTTGGTTGAGTCCCTTCAACATGCAACCTCATTTGATGACGCTCATTCTTCAACTGGAGACAAAATATTGAAAAAATGCTGGTATGATATACCCATAAATCCTTTTATTTTGGTTAAATGTCTTCTCGGACCTAATTTCTATTCTTTTTTCTATTTTCTAAATTTTAAAATAGTTCTGGATTATTGGCAGTCCTGCAAAAACGTGCTTGAAACGGAATTTCAACTACGATAACTGGACTATATGCCATTTCCAGTTAAGAAACGTGAATTTATGAAAGAAGGATCAATTTCGCAGCTCTTCCTCATTTCTATATGTACGGGAACCGAAAGAAGTGATTTTTTTTATAATTTCAGAACATGTAATCCTTGGTGCGCATCATGTGATCAAGTCTACCCAGATGAGGAATGTTTTTTATCCTTTTCGGTATACATTTTTTGACGGAGTTATTCACTATTATAAATTATAAATTAGAAGGATAAGATTTGTATATGACTTCCTACAGGAGAATGGATAATACATCAATGATTTTTTATGTGAATGAAAAAGTTTCAGAAAAATCAAATAGAAACGAAATGAAATTGTGCCCATGTATGATTACAAGTTTTAATTGAAAAAAGTTTATATGACAGAAGGATCAACGATGCCAACTTAATTGATAATTGGAAAATCTACCCCAAAACTATCGCGACTGTTCAGTCTAAATTAAATCTATAAGGGCCCTTGAAATTATTTGTCAGTCGATACATTGATATGATAGGAGCTCTATATTTATGTTGAACATGAACGAAGTGCGGGTTCTTTTTCGTGGAACGATAAATTGGATGAGGGATATAATTCCAGGTGAATTGATTTTGTTATCTCTGATTTTGATGAAAATAGTTAAAATTAAAAGTATTCGTATGTCTTTTTAGAACTATACCTCACAATCTTATTCATATTATATTTTAATACGTACGTTGTAACTCTAAAAATACAATCATCTTGAAAATGTCTTCTAGATTTTTTCAAGCAGGAATAATGTGAACTTCAAACCAAACCAAACATGGGTGGCATATTCAAGGTTGGGTCTCACCAGGCTATAGTACAAACTTTCCATAGTATCCGTGTTATACCGGGTCCACATTGAACCAATAAAACAAAAACATCCAGCAAAACCGAAACACGACAAATGAGCAACATTCTGAAAACAAAACAAAATGAAACTTTATGTCTACACTGCCAAGAGACAGAATGTCAACGTTTATAGTTTTGGTTTTGTTTCCTGTCGTATACACGTAGAATTAGTTTTTGCATCAGAAACTGACAAATGGTGAAAATATGTGGCGTTTTTATGCTGAAAGGGAAAAACAAGATGATTTTCTTATCATGTCTATCTACTAGTTTTGTGATTGTCCAAAGTTGTAACCGGGAATATAAAAGACGCTTTTGGGTGAGACCGTCCTTACATCAAAGGAATAAATACGGCATTGAAAAATTATTAGCCCATTTGAGTAAAGACAATATTGGATTGCGGGAAGAAATGCGTTCTAGTTTCCAGTTTTTTTGAAAATGTCCATCGAAAACTTGGAAGATTTAATACAGCAAGTACAATTTTTCCCAACACCTAGAGTCCGCAAAGACCGCAAAATATTGGATGTGTTTCTTTTTCGTCTTTGTTTTTCAATGATACTTACCGCACCGATAATGTTGCCAGATATGGCAACAAAACAGAAACCCTTTGATGTTTACCGACTCGCATCGGGAAAGCGAAAAGTTGCTGCAGCCAGACAACACGTTTTGTTGATAAAATGTTTCAGATTTGTTGCTAAATCCAACAGTGACCATTAACAGACAGATCGCACCTCCATGAGGTAGCCTTTGAGGAAGCAGATCAGTGCGTTAGTGACAAAGTTTGCCACAGTTTGAACGACGTGGACTGCGGGCCGCCAGATCTTTTCGACGCAACTAATTTTCTAGAGGTAGTTCTGACGAGAGAAGTGAGATGGAACGGAAACGAGACGTGGCTCTCCTTCTTCTTCTGTACACATGGTGGGCTGGCTCCAAAGAACCCGTGCACGTAGGCCTCTTCACATGGGCCCATTGTGCGCCCACATGATCTGAGAATCAGCTGGGCATGCCGATTTCTCTGACGATACTCAGCAGTTTCCTCAGCTGAATCTCTTTGACATCTTCTGGGTTCAGAATTATGCTACCCAGGTTGATCTTTCTCTGGTGCACCAGAGCGGGGCACTCAGTAATGATGTGCGATGATGTTTCATCATCTTTCAGGCACCATCTGCATGAGGGATCATCTGTGATCCCGATGAGTTCCATGTGCCTGTTCAGGTGATTGTGTCCCGTTAGGAGCCCAGTCACAGTCCTGATATCCCGTCTGTTGAGTGACAGGATCTCTTTCGACAGTTTCTTCGGAGGCCCCTTCAGTTGGAGCATCGATTGTCTCATGCATGGCGCCTCCTGCCATGTTTTGACGAACTGCTTTTGCAGCAGTCCCTCCATGTTTGAGATGGCCATGCTATTGAGTTTTCCCAAGATTGGTTCCGGTCCGACCGGAGTCTTTCCCGATCCAATCTTGGCTACTTTGTCTGCCTCTTCGTTCCCAGGAACACCTGTTTGTCCTGGTACCCATATGAGGCTGACTTTCCTTGTTTTTTGCAAACTTCCTATGGCATTTCTACACTCGGACACAAATTTGGATGTAATCCTATCGCCATGATTGCTGCCTTGCTGTCCGAGTAGATGAAAATATGTCCTCGACTTCTGTTGTAGCAAGTGAGTATAGCATATACTTCGGCCTAGAACACTGAGGCGTATTTGCCAGGAGGAACTGAGATTTCTCTCGTTATACCTTCCTCGCATACTCCTGCGCCAGACATTCCCCAAGTCTTGATCCATCTGTATACCAGGTTGGTCCATAGAGAGGGGGTCTGCCGGGCGCAGCTTCTATCCATTCATCCCTCGTGGAAATAATGATTTTTGGTCCCTTTTTAAAATTCAGAACCGGCGGGATGCTATCTCTTTCCATTTGTAGGATTGGACAGCCCTCCTTTGCCTTGTTCCAAATATTGAAGTGTTTTATGGTCTGCCTCCGTGTCAATCCATCGGCCTGCACCTTGGAATCTGTAGGCAGTACGCATGGCTTCATGTTCAATGACCCTGTGGACACCCTCTTGATACCTTGGCAGCGATGGTTCTCCCGTTTAGTTCTGTCGTTACGACTCGCTGCGATATCATGACCTCGATCCCACTGGTCAGGGTTTGATCGACCCCATGCCGCGCCGCGGCGTGGCAGATAGACTCAAATGACGTGTTCTCAAATGCTCCTTCTATATCAATGGATTGTCCACTAGTCAGTACTCTCTCTATCCTGTGTGTCAGGTGGTGGAGAGCTGTGTCTGTGGACTTTTCTTTTTGGTAGGCATACTATTGCTTGTGCAGTAGATTACTCTGCAGCGATTGTTCTCTGATGTGCCGATCTACCAGCCTTTCGAGCGTTTTCATCAAAAAGGACGTCAGGCTGATGGGCCGGTACGCCTGGGCTTGGGAGTAGTCAGCTTTCCCTGGTTTTGGAATAAATACGATTCTAACTAGCCTACATGCCTCTGGTATGTAGCCCAGGGCCAGACACGATCGAAGTATTCTTATAAGTAGGAGGATAATAATATCCAGTCCCTCTTGGAGGAGGGCCGGAAAAATACCATTCCTCCCCTGGAGACGTGGCTCTTATCGGTTAGTGTATGGTAGCATTGGTTACCAAAAAAACACGACGTCGAACATGAAGGGTAGAATAAAATTATACATTAAAAAACTGAAAAACACGCTAACAATAAGGACTAAAATGTTGAAAATAATAAGAATGAAGTCATTGACCAAAAAACTTGTTGTTATGTAAAAAAGCGTGAGGTGCTTGATATCAGTTATCTTAATATAATTATGAACAGTCAGTAAAGAGCACCCCACGCGTTTTTTACACAAGCGAAAATTTTCTGGTCAGTGACTTTATTCTTATTATTTTCAACATTTCAGTCCTTATTGCTTCATAAGCGTGTTTTTCAGTTTGTTAAACTATCATTGTATTTGTAACTCTCTAGTCCATATTGCTACAAAAGACTAATAAAGACTACGCGAGACACACTCTTCGATTGATTCTTCCACATGAGATGAGAGATATAACTAAATTTTAGCGAATGTGCCTTCGCCATATTTTGAAATGAAAATTATGCTGTGAAAAACCAGTGCATATCTTTGAAATGAAAATTATTTTTTTTCTGACAATCTAGGTGAGAATACCAGGTCATAGCTATAAAATTATTGTATTGTCATTGGTAATATGTGTGCAAAATTTCAAATACTCCGGACATCTGGAAGAGGGGAAAAATTAATTTCGAATATTCCATTACCTTCATTCATACATACAGGTGAAGCTGATAAAGCGTGTATAAAAACGGGTCGAGAAGAGACAACATGAAACGGAGGATTTTAAAAATTATTTGCGAAAGAGTATTGTAATTTTGTTTTAATTTCTTTAATTGTGACATTGTTTCCATTTTCACTTACCGCTAAAATGTCGTTATACGCTCCGCGTTTTAGATTTTTGTTCAGATAAACTTTACCTTTGACTTTCCAGAGGCAAGGTCGTAATTATTTCTTTTGACCACTCCATTTTTAAAAATAACGAATTCACAGCGTACCATACCCCTGGTTCCTCACTAACTGCCAGATCGGATCTGCGGCGGAGCAGCTCTTCCACCGACTCGATTGTTCACGGACTCCGTCCGTCGTGGGGTACTAACGAAGAGATCAAACATAGAGGTTTCGTCTGCAGCAGACCAAATCCACCAGAAAATCCGTACGTGTGTGTCTAGCTTATGGTCACTGTCGGATTTGTCCCTCGTCAGATCAGTTCCGCAGGCGTGGATTGGCAGATCTGGACTGCAGGCCGCATCTCTCGAAAAATCCTTTCGTGTGTGTCCAGCTATTTGGTTGTAATCAATATATTTTATTTCCTTGTATCGGAACTAAATGTTTATGATATTATAATTTATAACTTTATGGTCCTCTTTTTACTGGTGACAGTGACAGACGATTATTATTTCTCCTGTATGACTTCGCACGTTTTATCCATCTAATGTGTGTCGAGGAAAAGCAGTTATTTTCTAATGCATAGTCGACCCTACACACTTATTTGTATAAGTTAGTAGTTGTGATCTATCATTAGAAAATGTATACAGAGTGGGCCATTGAAAACGAAACAGCGGCTCTGTAGGTCGGCAGAACCGAATTATATAAAAACGCTCGGACACGCCAACTACATTTTCGAGGATGACATCGTTCGCGATGAAATTCACCCAAAATACATTCCATCCTTCGGAGCTGTGACCACCACCCCTAAATTTTTAAATGGCAACATATAGCAAGTGATACCTCATTTGGAAGGTTTTTCCTTCTCAATATCAAACAACAAAAATAAATCAATTCTATCGATTCGTTTTCGAGATATAGGAACTTGAAGTTGGGAAATAAATTTTTATTCACTAAATCAATAAAAATAACATCTAACAATGCAACTGTTTAAAGATAATCATCATTGTCAAGGAATTGACTGATCTAACTGTTTACCAACAAATAACATGCAATTCCGTTTCAAATTTTTTTACTTGACCGAAAAATTTTAAGGTTCTTAAAAATAAATAAAAAGACGTTTTCTCGAATTCGACTCAGATGCGAGTACAACAAATACATGTATGACATAATTTTTTTCGCCAAATCGCAATTATAAACGTCTATCAGTGTCAAACTGATCTTTGATTGAACGACATTAGATTGAATTACTTGACTAAAGCAGCTGAATATCTTTCCGCAATAATGGTGTATACGCTCGCGGAAAAAGTTGAAATAATAACTATTTTTTTTAAGAATGATGAGTGCGGTAACCGTACAGCTAATTTGTTCAATGAAACGTATCCAAATGAACTTGTTGCTAGAAAATACGTTCTAGAATTAGTGCAAAAATTCCGTCAAACTGGATCAGTAGCCAACAAGAAACGAGACCCAGAACGTGAATTTCCGTTGAGAAATGAACCTGTTGAAGTTGCACTTTTAGGACAAGTTCATGCAGACCCAACATTGAGCATAAGGAAATTGGCTAGTGTTACCAATATCAGTAGAACCAGTATCCGCCGAATCCTGAAACATAAAAATTCCAACCCAACAAAATACATTTGGTACACCAATTGAATGAAGATGATTTTGATAGGCGACAGAAATTTTGTGAAATTATGACTACGAGAATAGATGCTGAGTAGAATTTCCTTTTCAACATCTGCTTTTCTGATGAGTCTAGATTCTTTTTGAATTCGACTGTCATAATTGTCGTTATTGGTCAGATGCCAATCCACATATTTTCCACGAAGTCCGTTCTCAAACTCCCCAAAAACTCAATGTCTGGGCCCGTATTTTTGGAAACCGTTTGATTGGACCAGTATTTCTCGACGATAACCTGACAGGAGAAACTTATTTGGAATTATTGAATGAATTTGTTTATCCACAATTAGTAGACATCATTGAAAATAACGATCGTTACCATGAAGATCACCTGATATTTCAACAAGACGGGGCACCTCCACATTATGCAGCCTGTTAGGGCGGTTTTGGATATAATGTTCCCTGGAAGTTAGATTGGAAGAAGAGGCTCTATAGAGTGGCCAGCTAGATCTCCAGATTTAACCCCACTCGACTTTTTCCTTTGGGGTCAATTGAAAAACAGAATCTTCGCAACCGAACCAGAATCTCTGGGAGATTTACGAAGGAGAATTATTGAAGAATGCCGTCGAATAACGCCGGAAATGCTACGAAATGTGAGGTCTCGTTTTGAATAGAACTTGTTCTATTGTATGGAAATGGGTGGTAGACAGTTTGAACATTTAGTTCATTGACAATGATGATTATTGCGACAGTTGCTTTATCAGATATTGTTTTTATTGATTGAGTGAATAAAAAGTGATTTCCCAACTTCAAGTTCCTATCTCTCGAAAACGAATCGATAGAATTAAGTAATTTTTGTTGTTTGATATTGAGAAGGAAAATACCTTTCAAATGAAGCATCACTTGCCATATGTTGCCATTTAAAAATTTAGGGGTTGGCGGTCACAGTTCCGAGGGATGGAATGTATTTCGGGAGAATTCCATCGCGAATGATGTCCCCCTCGAAGATGTAGTTGACGTGTCTGAATGTTTTTATATAATTTGGTTCTGCCGACCTACAGAGCCACTGTTTCGTTTTCAATGGCCCACTCTGTATAATCAGTGTGAAGTTAGCAGCCACTGTTCAGCAGCCAAACGACCAGTGGCGGCGGTTATAAATAAAATACATTGAACATACTATTGAACAATTGGAAATAAGTTTCTCATCGCTACCGCATGTCGTCTCATATGTGATGTTCATAAACTTTGCCTTAAAATATATTTGAACCATTAATTAATAAGCTTCCAGTATTGCTCTAAAATATTTAAAATTAAAGAAAAAATCTGTGAAGAAAAAAATAGCCGCGTTCGTAATTGGAAGAGAGTGTTTCATTCACCAGAAGAGTACACTGTATGAACGACTTCGATTTGGGAGGCGTGCAAGGGGTGGTTTCACTATCATGAAAACTTAAAAAAATCGATTTTCTCTAGGAAGGAAAAAATGGCCACGTTTATGTTTCTCAGAGAGTGTTTTATATATCAGAAGAGTAATCTGTATGAACGACTTTGATTTGGGAGGCGTCCAAGGGGTGGTTCCACCTTCGTGAAATCTTAAAAAATCAATTTTTCAGTGAAGGAAAAAAATAGCCGCGTTTATATTCCTTAAAGAGTGTTTTTTATATCAGAAGAGTACCTTGTATGAACGACTTCGATTTGGGAGGCGTCCAAGGGGTGGTTCCACCCTCATGAAATCTTGAAAAACCGATTTTTCTGTGAAGGAAAAAAAATACCCGCGTTTATATTTGTCAGAGAGGGTTTTATACCAGAAGAGTACAATGTCGTGTATACAGTGTACTCTTCTGATATGAGAAACACTCTCTAAGAAATATAAACGCGGCTATTTTTTTCCTCCACAGAAAAATCGATTTTTTAAGATTTCATAAGGGTGAAACCACCCCTTGGACGCCTCCCGAATCGAAGTCGTTTATACATGTACTCTTCTGATATATAAAACCTCTCTAAAAATATAAACGCGGCATTTTTTTCCTTCACAGAAAAATTGATTTTTTAAGATTTCACGAGGTGGAACCCCTTTGGACGCCTCCCAAATCGAATTCGATCATACAATGTACTCTTCTGGTGTATATAACACTCTCTTCTAATTATGAACGCGGCAATTTTTTTCCTTCACAGAAATACAACTTTTTTAAATTTTAAATATTTTAGAGTATAACTGGAAGCTCATTAATGGTTCAAATATTTTTTAAGGCAATGTATATGAACATCACATATAAGACGACATGCGGTAGCAATGATAAACTCATTCCCAATTATTCAATACTATATTCAAAGTATTTTATTTATGACCGCCGCCACTGGTCGTTTGGCTGCTGGGGAGAAAATGACTGCTGAAAAGTGGCTGCTAACTTCACACTGGTGTCTGTATATACATATATTCGATCAATTCATCCGTGCTTCATTTCCCGAAGTTCACTACCTAGTCGTTGAAAACTCAATAAAATTATCGGGAAATAATTTCGCGCTAATAAAAACTGAAGTGTGCTGTGCAATTTTTTCATGGCAAATCAACCTTTTTACACTAGAGAACGATAATAATTCATATCCCACACGTGGTTCGGTTGTTAAAATTATTACATCCATAAATGCATTGATCTGAAGTTATCGGGTAACATACAATGTGATTGTTGAAATAAAAATGGTGAATTGTGTCCATTATGTGTAACTTTAATGGTTTATTCATTCGACCTTTCATCAGAACAATATCGAGAGCACGAACATAACGATGGAGTTATATTTTACGTTCGTTTGAAATAATATACATGAAATATTAGCAATGCTTTTTTTCTCTCTTCTTATCTCTCGAAAACAATGCGATGACTCATCATTCTACAGGAATGAGGAGATCCGCGTCATCGTGTTGCGGAAATGAAGTGCTGCTTGAATTCCAACTCCCCCTAAAACATTAACTTTCATCTTCTGAAGGGACCAACAAAAAAAAGAAGCTCAAGAGATTTCATTTCCGGTACATAAATCTGTATCGGTATCCCCCCAAATTCAGAGAGTCCGTACATAGATTTGTGTATTAGAAAGAAGCCAAATTTGACAATTACACTGGTTAACAGATTTTACGATCTAGAACTAGATAATTAAAAAAACTCGAATATTTACTTATCGAATTTGATATCATAAGAAGTTGAGTAGAGGAAATTTTGCTCTATAATAGAGTCGGCATCGCGTTGGATATAAAAATATTGTTGTAGGCTAGCAACCAAGATGCTTTCGGAATCTAGACCACTAATTTCGTATAATTATTCATCTAGTGGTGTTTGTTTATTATCTCACAATCTCTCACAAGAAGTATTAAAGAAACTCAACCAAATTTTGAAAACAGATATCATACAAGAATATATCAACAACGCATACAGAATGGGAAAAACATCATTTCATCCATCATGCATTTATTTTTGAAGAAGCAAAAAATTTCATACAAATTCGAAAAACCTACAAAAGCTGAGACTGTAGATGATATTGAGATTCAAATTCAGGAGGAGACCAAGAAGAGAAACAAAAATATCAACACAAAGCAGAAACAGCAGCAAAACAACAGAATAACTGGAATAATACAAATAATAAGGAAAAGGAGCCATCGGCAGAAAGAAGCCACCTCTGCAACCAGAAGCGCAAATTCGTCTATAGTCCACCTGCAATAGTTGAAACGAAGACTTATTTTTATTCCATTATGCAGGGTGTTTCATAATTGAATGCTGATCCTAAAGGGCGATAATCCTTGGATGATTTTAAGAAAAATTCATCATATGAACATAGGTCCGCAACCGCTTTATTTCTGAGATACAGAATGTTGGAATTCAACAAAAAAATCAGTTCCTTCCCAATATCTTTGAATCCGCTTTTTTTGATAAAGGATTTCTTAATTTTCATCAGTGGTCTCCCTGTTAACATGCCCTGCTATATTTTTGATCAAAATAATGATACGCCACTTTCTTTTTTCCAAATAAATATTATTTTTGAAATTGTCTTCTATCTTCTCATAAAAATAGTTTCTTGCCTTTTTTTTGCCCGGCAAACAGTTTTTGAGTTAGAAAATAAAATGCATTCATTTGCTTGTCCCTTTACGAAATCAGCCGTTGAAGAGTAGTAGGATTATCTTGTGGGCTAGAAACATCTAGTATGCTAAGAACACATTTCGTTGTTTTCAACATAAACAATTTTGACACATGGTAAATTTTACAAATACCGAATTAGCAGACATACAGTACTTGTATGGGCTTGCTGACGGGAACGCATATGAAGCCAGGCGACTGTATCAAGAGCGCTTCACGAATAGAATGGTTCCTGATGCTCGGAAGATTTCAAGCACCCACAGAAGGTTATGTGAAACAGGAAGTTTTGAGCCAAATCATCACTTGAAAGGAGCACATCGAACAGCAAGAACTCCAGCAATTGAGGTAGCTGTTTCAAATTCAGTTGACGAGAATCCTGAAATAAGTACGAGGCAAGTTTCCAGTAATTTGAATAACGCCCATATTCTAGTATGGGGGATTCTTCATGATTATTTATTATATCCCTATCACATTCAACGGGTTCAGGCTCTACTTCCTCGAGACTTTCCATTAGGAGTGAATTTCTGCCAATGGTTTCTCCAAAAAGTTACCGAAAATCCTTTATTTGACAGGGAAATTTTATTCACGGACGAAGCTAGTTTTACTAAAAACAAGATCAGAAATTTCATAAAAATCATTTTTGGGCCGAAGAAAATCCGCATGCAATCGTGGAATCTCATCACCAGGATCAGTTCTCAGTAAATGTCTGGACTGGAATTATTGGAGATTACCTAATTGGACCTTTTTTTTACCACGCAGATTAAATGGACATAATTATCGCCAATTTCTTGAAGATAATTTGCTAATTCTGTTGGAAGATGTTCCTATTTTGATGCGAAATCGCATGTGGTTTATGCACGATGGTGCACCTGCTCATTTTAGTGCTCTGGCACGCGAATAATTAAACCAAAACTTTCATAATCGCTGGATGGGTCGTGGGGGAACAGAGTCATGGCCAGTTAGATCTTAAGACTTTGGTGTACAGTCAACCAATTCTAACTGAGGAAGAATTGCGAAACCACGTAATAGTTTCCTGTGAAGCAATAAGGAATTTTCCAAAGAGTACGCGAGTCAATGACAAGGAGGGCTGAAGCGTGCATACTTGCAGGAGGCGGACATTTTGAACAGTTAATCTGATTTTGGTATTTTTTGTTCATAATAGTTAGGTTTTTAAAAATAAAAAATGTATTTTCATGCGAACTCATAAAAACTAAATAATAGTTACCATTACATTATTAAAATCTTGCCTAGATCTTTTGGTTACCACAATTGTGAAATTAAGAGAAAAAATCGAATAGGGACAAGCAAATTGTATTTTATTTTCTAAATCGAAAACCGTCCGCCGGCCGAAAAAAAGCCAGGAAACCATTTTTATGAGAAGATAGAGGACAATTACAAAAATAATATTTATTTGGAAAAAAGAAAAAGACAGTGGCGTATCATTATTTTGATCAAAAATATGACAGGGCATGTTAACAGGGACGCCACTGATGAAAATTAAGAAATCTTTCATCATGGAAAAAATGTATTTTTATGCGTACTTTGCATGTACCAAAAGTGAACAAAAATTCCAAAGCAGTTTCAGAGATATTGGGGAAGAACTGATTTTTTTGTTAAATTTCAACATCCTGTATCTCAGAAATAAAGCGGTTGCGGACTTATGTTCATATGAAGGATCAGCATTCAATTATGAAACACCCTATATATTATCTCTGTCTTTCTTTCATCAAGCTATCAGCACCCATCCACTCATCTCATTCAGTTCATGAAGCACTGGTCGTTGTAAACAAATGTGTTTATTTGATATTCTTCTTGTGTTCTTTCGTCATTCGATTGGAACGAATAAGCTCTATCCACCTACAAATGTACAAGAAGAGCCACCATGAAAAGTAAATGATGACGATCCTAATTTAGATACTTGTTCAATAATCAACCAATTTTTATTTGAATACCAAAACACACCACATTGGACTCCAACTGAAAAACCTTTTGAATTAAACTTCGGGGTGGGAGTTTGGGAAAAAATTCGTCTGAATGTTGCCCTCTACTGAAGCTGTGATGAATACAGAGAAAATATAATGGAAAAAAAGCTAAATAGCTTGGTGTATGTGAGGGATTACCGGGCAAATAAAGAAAAAATGATGAAGTTCAAGGAATTTTGGACACGAAAATTTCCTTGATAAAAACAGATTGTGGCTTAGTTTGGAGCAGGCAAATAAAAAAGGCTAATACTGACTCGTCATTTTTTTGTTCATTCTGACAGTTTGTTGGTTGTCAATTGCAGTGGATAACATCACATTTTTGGCGGTGAATACTCATCTTCCTGTTCAATTCTCATTCTGATCTGGTTCTCTCTGGAAAAGTGGAGAAAATCCTCTATGGATGCACCTTGGTAGAATGAGAATATTTTTACCTTAGATAAACCCACCCACTAAAACCTCCATCCCGTAGGCTCGTATGGCCGTGCCTCCGATGACACTGCCTTATACCAGTTTGTACAAGTATTTTTACTGTGTGTGTTCTGGATACTTTTGGTTGCCCAAAAATTGACTGTCTTCTGCGATCCAGAGCTCGGCGGTTGCTCACTATGTGTGACACTGTTTTTGGTTCCTAACCGCATATCCCGCAGGTTAGGTCCAAGTTTATGAGGTACCTACAGTCCCACTCTACTGTACAGAGTAAAAAAATCAGTTAATTTTTTCTGCCTCTGTTCTTTGATATATTCCTTCTGGAATATTATGCCAGCGGCGTTTGTGTTTTTTCCTGATCCCGTCCTCCACAAGCGCTCGTACTGTACGCTTTGGTACCCCAAGGATTTGTCGTGGACCTGGTGATAATACGGAGTAGGTGATTTTTTCATTATTTGTTTCAATCTCTTGACAAGTAATTTCAGATAAACCCGGAAGTATGAAGCACCCCACGCTTTTTCAACATTAAAGTTTTGTTGGGCAATGATTTTCTTCTTATCATCTTCAACGAGTTCATATTGCTACAAAAGCGTGTTTTTTTTATTTTTCATAAACTATAAACTGATCGAAGTCGCTTCGCAATCCCAAACAAACTCCATGCCAAGCGTTTCTCATAGCGTTTCGATCCTAAAATATGTATCCCAATATGCATCCCATAATCAACAAAAATTTCGACCAATTTCTCATTTTAATTGAACAATATGAGCTACAATACTGTGATATAATTATCTTAAGCGACTCTTTTCAAATTGTATCACTGACCTATACAATATTCCTTGATATAATACCTTCTATAATAATGCAGATCTCAACAAAAATGATGGAGTGATGATTTTTACAAAAAAGCAACTTGATGTAGAAGTAAGTCATATCAAATTACCGTCTAGCCAAACAACGGTCAGTAGAATTACTTTTATAAAAGAAGATATTTCTTTTGGTATCACGGCTGTATATAAGCCTTCTCCATCAAAGAAAATTTATTCAATTCGGATTTATTAACATATTTTGAAAGTCACTTGAATAAGAACATTGAAATTTTCACAGGGGCATAAATATTAATATGAATCACAGAGAATACTACCAATCACGTTAATAAATACCTATCTTTAATGGGACGGCATGGATTCACTTCCTACATGACATCCCCTATTCGTCTGTTAGCATGTCTCGATCACATCTTTGTTAGACAAAAATTAAAAATAAATACACTAAAATTAAAATATTTCAAATTAGATACTGATGTGACTGATCATCTACCAGTAATGATTAATATAAGCAGAAATAATCCAAGTTACCAAAACAACGGACCAAACTCATATGAATACATAAACTATAACAAACTAAAACAAAAAATCTCAAAAACAAGTTGACATGAAGTTATCCAATGTAACTGCGTCACATAGTTACAGGAAACTTTATTAAAAGCTTCAAGGAAATCATAAAATCATGTAAAACAAAACGCATGATAAAAAATAGCAAACACAAGAAAATTAAAGATTGGATTTCAGATGGTCTGATTACTTCCATAAAGCACAAAGACAAACTTAAGAGACAACTTATGAAAAATCATAGTCCAGAATTAGAATCAGAATATAAACATTATCGTAGCTATGTCAATAAATTAATAAAAACCCAAAAATTCAAACATTATAAACAGAAAATAGATGACAACAAAACAAATATAAAAAAAATTATAAAATAATGGCAGACGCTACAAATGAAAAGAGTAAAAAAATGAAACAACTCTCAATATAACAGATGAAAATGGTCATGAGTTTATTAATAATATCGAAATAGCTAATTTCTGTAATAATAACTTCATTAATATAGGCACTGAAATGGAGAAAGAAATTGATTACGCACAAAACCCGTATCCCATAAATACATACTCCAATTCATCAATGTTTTTGAAACCAATGAATTAAAATGATGTGATGGAACAAATCAACAATTTAAAAAGTAACTCTGCCCCGGGCAAAGACGGAATTAAAACTGGAATCATCAAGTTCACCCATCTTCACATTGCAAAACCTCTACCTCACATTATCAATCTTATGTTCACCTCTGGGCAAATCCCATCCTACTTCAAAACATCCATAGTAACACCAATACATAAGTCTGGACAAAAGAACAAAATTGAAAATTATCGTCCAATAAGCCTAATAAATAACTTTGCCAAAATATTTGAAAAATGTCTAAAATCCAGATTAACCAACTTTTTGAAATCTAAGAACTTATTATCTGAAAATCAATTTGGTTTCACAGAAGGAAGAAGCACTACATATGCAATATACAGTCTAAAAAATAACACATAATCTCAACAACTACAAAAAAGCAATAGTGGTTTTTATAGACCTGGCGAAGGCATTCGATACAGTACCCCTTGAAAAACTTATAGATGTATTAAACCACTCTGGAGTCAGGGGTACTGTATTGGAAATTTTCAAAAATTACCTTTCTAATAGAGATCAATACGTAAGAATTAATGAAAGCATCGGTTCACCTCAAAAAATAAAGATAGATGTTTCAGAAGGTACAATCCTGGGACCAATCCTTTTCATAACATATATAAACTCCCTACTTAACACAAATATTGAAGGTAAAATACTATCTTACGCAGATGATACAGCTGTCATATTCACGGGAAAAAACTGGGAAGAAGTCGAAAAACATGTAAAAGAAGATATGAAGAAGATGAAAAACTGGCAACAAACCTTCAAACTATCATTGAACGTAACCAAAACAAACTACATAGCCTTCTCATTAACAAATGCTAACAGACCTACTCATAATAAAATATTAGTAGAAGAAAACACAAATTTTGAAATAACATCAGTATCAAAAACAAAGTATCTAGGTGTGATAATTGATCAAAATCTTAAATGGACAGACCACATAAACTATCTAACTACTGAAATTCTGAAATTGGTTAGGAAGTTCTACATTTTACGAGAGTTTTTGAGCACTAAATTGTTAATAACTGTGGTGGAACATACAAAAACAACACAAAACCATTACAGGTAATATAAAATTACATCTTGAAAATAATTTTCAACAAAAACAGATTGTATGCCACCAGTTTATTATACAACGAGAGTATCTGTGATATGAGTTGCCTATTTATCCATTTATCATGTTCTTATTTTTATAAATCACAGCATTTAAAAAATTTCATTGATCATCATTATTCTATCAGATCGAACACCAAAAAACTATTGAAAATTTCACAATGCAATACAACCCTTAACCTGAAATTCATTGACTACTTAGCTCCTAAATTTTATAATCTGTTGCCCATAAACATTAGAAATATAAACAAATTGAACATTTTTAAGAAACAATGTAAAACATACATTGTCACCAACATTCAGAAATATCCTCTAATACCTCTCAACAAGCAGTAATAAATTATTTCAAATTTTAATTTATATTGGCTATAAATTTTATATTTTAATCACATATTTATTTTATGGTAAATTAAGTTTATGATTGCAATTCAATTAACTAACTATATGCTCCGTATGCAATCTTCAGGCACATACAGATGTTGTAACACCTAGGTGCATGCAATAGATTGTATAAATGTATAGTCAGAAAATTATTAGATTATCCCAGAAACAATACTAATGGACCGAACATTGTAAACATGGTAATCATGTAATCATTTTAAATTGTTAACTGAAATTGTTAATTGTTATTTGTAGCTATAAATTGTAAATTGTATTGAATCTATGCAATGGGGTTCAATAAATAAATGAATTACAAATAAATAATGCAGGTCTCTCTTGTTCGAGTAATGAAATAAGACTTTCATCATCTATGTCACTCATGTTCACGAAATTATTGACGAATATATTGATAAACTGTCAAGAATGTAGTTCAAATCACAATGAGCAAATGACTTACAAGGTAGAAAAACCGCTGGGTGTGTAAACGTGCATTTGGTAACGAAGGCTACCAGTAAAATGAGGCGGTAAAATTTCCGTCGGCTCCAGTGGCACTCGACGGCTGCACAGTAACCGCCGACGTCGAATTTACCGATGATTTTTTTCGTCTGATGTGTTAACTCTAACTCACTTTAGTGGGCGACTGTTGGAACGGCGGCGACAGTAAATGAACCGATCGGAAAAATCAGCTATGTGTGTCACGGGCGTAACACAAATATATTACGACGTCAACAATGAAGGAATGTTGATGGCAAGTACCTTACGTTTAGCAAACCAGATAGTCAACAAAAAATTGAATCTGGCCTCGGATGCTCTAACCAATTGAGCTACTGAGGACATAGGTGCGTCCGCATATTTGTGAATCATTTTTTCCCATAATTTAATGTTAGTGTTAGGATGACAGAAAAGATTTCGAGACTTATCGATGGCCATCAAGACCAATTAACCTTTTACCCTAACATCTCCATCGACGTGACGGTTTCAATCGAAGTTCAGGAAGATGATCTCCAACCACTGATAGGATTTTGCCAAATATATAATACGAAGTGGAAAGTCGGATAACATCGTTGTGTGGTTATTGCGTCTGTGAAAAATACATGGAAGGAAAAATTGTGGCATATCGGACAAATTATTGAATTAAAGAAAAACCATCCTCAATCGGGATTCGAACCCACAACCTCTAAATCTCTAGTCAGATGCTCTAATTAACTGCGCTACTGAGGACATAGGTACGTCCGTGGGCTCGAATCCCGCTTGAGGATGGTTTTTCCTTTAATTTAATAATTTGTCTGATATGCCACCATTTTTCATTTCATGTATTTTTCACAGACGCAATTTTCCACTTCGTATTATATATTTGGCAAAATCTTATCAGTGGTTGGAGTTGACGTTCCTGAACTTCGATTGAAACCGTCACGTCGATGGTGATGTTAGTGTGAAAGGATAATTGGTCTTGATGGCTATTGATATTAAATTATGGAAAAAAGCCCTTCATAAATATGCGGAGGTACCTATGTCCTCAGTAGCTCAGTCGGTTAGAGCAGCTGACTAGAGATTTAGAGGTCGTGGGTTCGTATCCCGCTTGAGGATGTTTTTCTGTCTTTAATTTGATAATTTGTCTGATATTCCACCATTTTTCCTTTCATGTACTTTTCACAGACACAATTTTCCACTTCGTATAATATATTTGGCAAAATCTTATCAGTGGTTGGAGATCATCTTCCTGAACTTCGATTGAAACCATCACGTCGATGGTGATGTTAAGGTGAAAGGTTAATTGGTCTTGCTGGCCATTGATAAGTACTCGAGATCTTTTCTATCGTCCTAAAACGAACATTAAATTATGGGAAAAATCGATTCACAAATATGCGGACGTAGCTTAGTTGTTAAGAGTACCTGACTAGAGATTTAATGGCCGTGGGTTCGAATCCCGCTTGAGGATGGTTTTATTCTTTAATTTAATAATTTGTCTGATATGCCACAATTTTTCCTTTCATGTATTTTTCACAGCCGCAATTGTATATATTTATGTAAAATGTTGGAAAATGTTATCATTTTTTTTTATTGATACTGAAAAATACAGAAATTGAAAATATATTTTTTAATTTGTCAAAAACGACCGAAAATATTGAAGAATTGGAAAAAAACAACTGAAGCAAGTGGAAAAAGTGTCTGTATTACAGTCTAGTTGTATGAACCATGTTTCGCAACATATATTGGATAAAAGTATGAAATAAAAATCTCAGACTCGACTCGAAAACTACTGGAAAAATTGAAAATATGTAATACCTCGGGGCAAAACTACATATTTTGATAATATTCACAAAAATGTACATGTAGTTTTCTCAAAATTCAATAATACAGGAAATAATGTGAGAAATTGAACTGTACTATAGCCAGTCATGAGACGTGAATCTTTCACGCTCCTCTCTATTGCTCTCTATTGCTCGACATGCGTTCTCGCTCTGTCTTGTACGTACTCCGCGAAATCCCACGTCTCAGGACTGGCTCGATGAGCTGTAGAAGAAGAATAATAAAATATATGCCGTCAAATGATTGTGGTGGATTCACCGTCCGTTTTTCCAGTTTCATTATCAATGTGTCCATATTATCATCATTGATTATTTTAATACTCAAATACGTAATATGCTTTAGAAGAATATTATTATAGTTTCAAATTTGTTTGTTGAGATAATTTTATTTGCTCCAACATTTCCAGTGAATAATGGTTGCCTGAAATATCGTCACATCTTCGGTGACAAATGATCAATTAAATGAAATGATTTTAGCTTTATATTCATCTTCATATCATGTGGTGTTAACTTATATTTCATAAAATAATATCACGTTATGAAATCGATTGTTCTTTAAAAGTCCTTAGGAAATTGCTTGTGCATTTTTTCCCGTCTAAAAAAGAAATATCAAAAATCAGACGCCCAGAGTTCGGGTCGAATTCGCCGACCAATAATCCGTAGTTTTATATTTTCTGTATTAAGGCCCCACAGACGATGAGATCGGTGTCGCTACATGTTGCCTGATACGTTGTAGCGATACAAATTTCATCCTGTGTGTGGTTGTATCAATATCACGGTATCAGTATCACTTTGTATCACCGTCTCAATCGCTGTCATGAAATGGCGACTGATACAAGTTTCAACGTGTGTGTGTGAGTGGGTGTGTGTGTGTGTGTGTATGTACCTTGTATCGTGATGTCAAATGGCAAACAAGCGGAGTACTGTGGCTTGGTGGATGCATTCTTTACGATGGCTACCGCAGACACAGAATTTTTGGAATAATTCCTAAATATGTATAAGTTGTTTCCATGTTTGTGGAACTGCACATCACAAGATTAGGCAAATAAACAAAAGTGAGATTTTTCTTCTTCAAAGTTTGTGCCGCAACTGCCACAACCACAGGTATGGGTAGCGACATCGTCGTAACATTCACTGATTCAATTCCAATCAACTGATGTATCACGATTCCATATCATTGTGTGTGGAGACGTTGATACTTGATACGAATATCATGTACTTGTATCGCCACTTGCATCGCGACATGTAGTGATACCGATCTCATTGTGGGACCTTCACACGATGTCATTTGTATCGCTACTGGGAATTCGAAAAATGTTATTACAAGACGGACACTTCTACCACTGACTCCGCTATCATATTTCAAATACTGTCTGTCGTCTTTGGTGACCAAAGATGATTTAAAATATTTTAATGTAGACGCAATATCAACATACATGTCATAGTTTTAATGACTCGTATAATGATCTGGGCCCATATACTGATCTCACTTGCTATATCTAGTTGGATAAAAATCGTAGAGGAAATCAAGAATTTTTCAATCGATAAGAGGAATCTTGTTTTTCAGTACCCAGAATTTTGGACCGCTCCGCCACCTATGATGAACAGATTATTACATAAGTTCAATGTAATTATCGATATTTCTTTAAATAATTTCAAAATATTGGAAAACATTTATATTGTATTTGTTTTATTATTATCGCATCCATTATAACTAATGATAGTTTCAAATATTTTGATAACCATCACATGTCATTTATCTTTGTTCCTAGAACAACTCAGGAACTAGCCAAAAATGAACAGTTTGAAAGAAACTCATTTTTCAATATTCGCCCATACCGTATATTGTGGTCAAATTATGTGCGTTTTTAAAAATGCCGCTAAAACTTGATACCCGTGAAAGAGTTACACACAATATTATTCTGTGAAAAGTTTCACGAAATCATTTTGAATTGTACAAATAAATAAAGGGATTTTAGTGATTGGGATATAAACCTGCAAATGCAATACGCCATTAGTGCACAATAAAGGTCGTAGCACTAAACGTGGCCAACTGATTCATGTAAACAATACTAATCGAATTGCGTGCAATATATTAAACACGTATATTGCGATAACTATGGTTCTTTCATAGTTGTGTGAGCTAATTTGAATACGTTTTGTGTTGGTAGCGCATCAATATTCAGACCTTCTAATGTTTGGGAAAGATGGAATTGATTTTTGGAGGGAATTTCTTTTACGCGGCTGGCGGTAGGTGTTGACTGGTAGAAATCGTCACGTAAGAAAAAAGCGTTATGACCCCTCCATGCGATTCTCTCTCTCTCTCTCTCTCTCTCTCTCTCTCTCTCTTTCTATTGTATGCGACTCTGTGTGACAAGCGTCTAGCTCTTGCTCATACGATTCCGAAGGTGTACGAAACCATCTGTACTGCTGTTCTGCTTCCGGGAAATTTAAAATGATACATGAGCGGTAGGATATATATGCGAATAAAGTCGGATAACATCGTTGTGTGGTTATACGTGAAAAATATTCTTGTTTCTTTTATATTTCTATGTAACGTGTGTTCAGATGATTATGTCCTTTTTGGGACATAATTTCCTATGTTTATTGTATGCCGAAGTTGGATTAATGGTTTACATTGAATATGTGGCACATCAATTTGATATAATATAACGAATAGTATCATCAGGAATAAAATACCTTTAACTGTGGCGGAGGAGTTTGGAAAAAGGATATATAGGTATAGTATGGCATGGTATAATGACAGTTAAATGTAATGGAATAGAAAACGTCAACTTTCAAAAGGAAAAATATTGAGAAAAAAAACAAAATGGTGGATACATGAGATTGATGGCAAAATATTCTGCTACCTCGATATTAATTGATTTATTGGATCGGTTGGAACCATGGAGGTAGCATAACGCTTTTTCCTTACGTGACGAAAATATACAAATATAAACAATCTAAATCTCCATATCGAATTACATTCGGAGATGAAGGGAATTCCTCGACCGCACACGATTTTTTTATTTATCTCAATTTGTGTCTGGTTTCCTCTTGGAGCAAGAGATACGCTACTGCGTTTTGGTATTCTGGTTTCACAAATATAGAAATAAAATTTACAATATGTCGGTAACGTATCGTTTGAGAAATGATTTTCCTTCAATACGTCATAACAGAGATAATATTATAAATTATTAATATATATAATAAAAATGAATATCGATTCTTTGTAAGCGCAAAACGTGAGAACGGTTGGACCGATTTGGCTATTTTTCTTAATTTGCGTAATAGCCCGAGGATGGTTAATACGGAAAAATTTAGGAAAGTTGCCTGGAAATTGGAAAATTCGGGTATATAAGAAATTTGGCGGAGAAAAAGACTATCGAGTCATTTATCAACAAGAGGAAATAACTGAGCGGTTCCACTATCGTCTACCAAGCAGAAGGTCACAGGAACGAATCACGATCAGGGTAATATTTCTTTTATTTTATAAATATAACGGCTGGACCGATATGGTTAATTGCTTCTTTGAATGTTCGTAATACTCCGAATTAAGTTTATACGGAAGGAAAGGATATTTAGTTATTGGAAATTTCTTTGTCCTGGACAACTTTCAGGAATATATAATATATACAAAAATGATTGTCTGTGTTGGTGAGCACCATCATCATAACTTGAGAACAACTGGACCGCTTTGGCTATTTTTTTTTTGGGAAAACGGGATAACGAACGGCAAAACAGTATAACAAAGAAACGGGATAACAGGAAAACGGGAAAACAGGATAAAGGGAAAATGGGATAATGGGAAAACGAGATAATGGAAAAACGGGATACTGGAAAATGGGATAACTGGAAAATTGGATAAAGGAATAACGGGAAAAGGGGATAATTCGGTAGCGGGATAACGAGAAAACGGGATAAAGGGAAAACGAGATAACAGGAATCGGACAGAGTCAAAGACATAACCTAGATGGAATAACACAAAAAATACATAGGAAAAAAGAAATTCTACGCCGACGAGAGTTTTAAGGAAAACAAATTTTAGGAATATGAAAATTTGGACAGGACAACGTCTGTCGGGTTAGCTAGCACAAAATATACTTCCTTTGTGACTTTTCGGAACTGACTTCTGTATCCTTTCTCAAATTGAAATTCATCTTTAATTTTCAGAAAGGATTCGCTTTAGATAAGATTTCGAAAAAATACAGAAATTTTATGCAAATGATTTTTCAAAAGATACGTTAGTGACAAATTGGAAATTTTTATAATTTTGATTCCGTAGTAACGTATCGTAGCAAAGAACCCCGCACGAAAACATATGGGAAATTTGCTCTCGGTTGAATCGGCTGAAATTTTATTATGTTATAGTAGGATGGGTCATGTATGTTTAGTTTCTGAGATATAAGCTGCCAAAGTTCGTAAAAACGTCGTATTGGGGTAGGATTGACGAAGAAAAAAACTGTTTTTTTAGTCGAAATAAGACAAAGTGAGGATGAAAATGTATTGATCGGAACTCATAAACATATATAATTATAATCTTATTGATGATGATAGGGTGTATACGGGTCATAGTAAAAAAAATCATTGTTCCTGATTTTTTTTCCAGCACTATTTTAAAACCAACAAGTAATATTTTGTTAAGATATCATACTTTCAGTCTATTATAGGAGAAAAAACGTGTTTTGTTTCTTGATGACTCTCTCTGTTTGAAATATATATATATATTTTTTAATTTTCGACTATACCCCTATACCTATTACAAAAAAGGAATCAATTGCTACCGCCCATTGAATAAAAGATAGGGTAACATTCTGATAAACTCAATTGTTCGATATTACCTTTCATTTAGATAAAGGGTGCGTTACATTTTTTTTAGGTCATTTACAATGTTTTTATTGAATATCTAGAAAACTGTTCCGTTAATTTGGACCATATTTTACTCACAATATTTTGATAATGTTGACTATCATATACGATAGTTTTATCAACTTTGTATGTTGCATTTCTAAGATGTGCATTTCTGAAGTATACGGTATTATATGGGGTAACCTATCGATTTAACAAAATTTTATGGAACCTTTCGACACATTCAATTCTATTATTATTATTATAAAACTTTTTGAAATCAATTATTTGATACTATAAACAACACAAACCACACTCAACAACAATTTGGAACTCAACAGTATGGACTAAAAAAAATCGAATTATAAATAACGACTTCAACATAAAAAGTCAATTATTATTATGGAAATTATAATATAACAAATCGAAATGAACCTGATGAAGCTATTGTATAGCAAAACACGCGACGTGCTTTAGTGAACCCTTAAGTAGTGAAAATCTCTTAGTGTATTGTGGTACTCTGAATCTAAATTGAAACTAATAGTTATAAACAACATTAACAACAATTTACATAATTGAACTCTCAAAAAATAAACAATAAACAAAACCTAAATTCAAATAATATTATTAATATTGTTATTTATTGGTCTATTTGCGCAATCTAAAACATTGTTTAATAGTTCATGGCTAGTGTACTTGATTGTTTCTTGATTACGAGCATATCCTAGGTACCAAAGTACGCTGCAAATATAGGAACAGCATCCCACTGTTCTTGCTCCACTTTTGCAGGTACAGTAGTAGCCTAGAATACCTTCATTTGCAGGTACATCAGGTATAATACTAAAAGATATCCACAGTTGATACTTTATAGCATTCCTAAATCTGGACGCTATGTAGGCCAGTAGATATAGACAATCAATTAACATTATTTCCAAAAGTTTTCAAACTTCAATGGTATATTAGTGTATCAATAAAAACAAACTCTAAAATTTTGCAGAAGTCTGCGATGAACGGAACATTGTTTTAATTGCAAAAAACGTTTTCATGCTTTATTATTGCACTGAAAATTGCAAAAGTTCTGCAAACTACGCATACCTATAGTAATGGTTTTTCACAACATGCATTGAATTTTCAACCTTGTAAAATTAACGGAACCTTGTTTTTTGTCATTTTTTGAGGTTTTTCACTTTTATTTGTTTAAAAAAATTAAAATTCAAATTGGATATGTGAACGAAAAAAAAGGTAAAAATATCCACGTACATTTGCAACCATTTCTGAAAAACGCATGATTTATTTATCAAACTTTTTTATCGACGATCCAATTTTCAATACACACAAGCATTGAAATAATCACAAACATTTTTTATTGTGGTCGCAAATAAAGATAATATTGGCCTCATATGAAAAACGGAACCTATTTATCCACCAATATTTTTTTTTGCATTTTTACAACTTTTGAAATAACTGCAAGTTATGCAAATTACAATTAAAATTACGACAAATATTTTACGTGAAGCAAGAGATTTGCAACCCTCACTGTTCAACCGTTTTTTAATAATTTGGCCATAAATGCAAACACTGTGCAAATATGTTCAAGATATATATTAGACTGACATATCTACAGTGGTCCAGTTAAATATTCGATTATCCATCGCGTATATCTGTTATATTGTGTACTGATTGATTGAAATTGTATCCGAAGAATGATACGGTTACGTAGTTGACCATTAAAAAAAATTAAACTAATTATTGATCTCAGAAGCAATCACTGTTTTCGACTAATCAGCGAAATGAATTTTATCTAATATTTTCGAATGCAACAATCGAAAGAATACAAAATTTTGCTAAATTCTGCTAAAATACTATTGAAAGACATTTTTTTTTTTCGCATTAGAAATGACATGCAATCATTCTTCATTCAACATTTTCACTTGTCACAACATGACTTTATAGCAATCGACGAGATTTTAAAATGAATAATCGATGCTCTATGGAAGGAAGGATATCAAAACGTTATCGATTGTATATCTCGCAAGTACATAATTGTCATCATCAAACAAAAAAATTCATGGAATCGATATTACATATTGTAACGAACCTAGGCCGGACCTGTCGCCTCCCGCGTCGCCATCGACAGCGATGAGATCATCCCCGGAGATATTCAAGAACCATCCAGTCCCTCTTCCGCGTAATGCAACGGTCAATATTGGAAACAATTGGAACATGCCGTCGCCAACTGGAAGAATTCGAAACATCGAGAATGCTGTATCGGAGATAAATAGACCGCCCTCGAGAGGGAGTGGACAGTCTGAACGAGCCCATACAATCGAGCTATACAGTGGCGTAGTAATATAAATTAAGTTGTAGAATAAGTGTGAAATAAATTATTAAAACCAAGTTAAGTTTATTTACGTTACAATTGGTGTCAGAAGTGGGATTTTGAAAATAAACAAGTGATCGTGGAGTGGATAGTCAGAAAAATAAATTGATAGACCTTTTTGTACGTCCAAAATAGACAGTGGCCCGGTTTTCGCGAAGTGGACAATTGTGCGTGGGAATATAAACTGATACACTGTTCGCGTGAAACAGACAATAGACTGGTGGCCCGTGGAAAAGAATTCGTGAAGTGAATTTTTAACAAACTGATAAACTTTTCGTGTAAAACAGACTGATACCTCGTCAAAGACAAAATGTGTTCAAGAAAAGTGCGCCTTGCGGATTTGAAGGTAGCGGAATTGAAACAGGAATTGGAGGAAAGGGAACTGGAAACAACGGGTAAAAAGCAAGTACTCCAGGAAAGACTTGCAGAAGGACTTATACAAGAAGGTGAGGACCCCGAAACATTTTTATTCGAAGTTCCCGGAGGTGATTTAAGTTTGGTAATGAATAAACTCGAAGAAACTACTAAATCCGTGAAAGAAGAACTGCAACAAAATTCTATAAATCTGGAAGAAGCTTTCTAGAAATCTGGAAGAAAATGCTAAAAATCTGGAAGAGAAGCTTCTAGAAAATTCAAGAAGCCTGGAAGAAAATGCTAAAAATCTGGAAGAGAAGCTTGAAGAAAATTCTAGAAATCTGGAAGAGAAGCTTCAAGAAAATTCTAGAAATCTGGAAGAGAAGCTTCGAGAAAATTCAAGAAGCCTGGAAGAGAAAGCTAGAAATCTGGAAGAGAAGCTTCAAGAAAATTCTAGAAATCTGGAAGAGAAGCTACTAGAAAATTAAAGAAGCCTGGAAGAAAATGCAAGAAGCCTGCAAGAGAAGTTCCTGGAAAACACAGAAGGCCTAGAAAAAGAATTGTGTGGTGTGGCTAATTTTCTAGAAGGAAGAATGGGAACCGTTGAGACAGAAATGGACAAAATAAAGGAAACGACAAATTGGTTTTGGGGGAAAAAAAAAAAAAAAAAGCTGGAAAAACGAATTAATAGTGCGCCCTCCAAAGAGATGGTTAACGAAAATGCAATGCTGGACTTGAGTTTGAACTTGGATAAAGTTCAAGAGGGTATAAAAGATGTCAAGGTCATTTCAGAAATAGGGAAGCTTTCCATGAAGCCGCCTCAGTTCGACGGAAAAACTCCATGGGCAAATTACCGCCGGCAGTTTGAAGCAGCGGCCAAGGTCATTTCAGGAGTAGGAAAATATTCTACAAACTCTCACCGCCCAAGAACAGGAGGACTATGATCAGCTGATTAAACATCTAGAATTACGATATGGCCACGCCCATTTGGAACACGTATACCACTCCCAGCTGAAAAATCGCTGCCAAAAATCGGGCGAATCCTTACAAGAATTCGAAGCTGACATTGCACGCTTGGTCCGTCTCGCATATCCAGCCACACCGGAAAATGTAATGGAGCGATTAGCGGTTCAGGCATTCTTGGATGGACTCCGTGACCAAGAAACCAGACAAGCGTTGACACTAGCTCGTCCAACACATCTCATAGACGCACTGGCACGCGCTTTGGAATTTGAGGCAGCAAAGCAATCCTGCAAAAACCAAAGTAAAGTTCGAAGTATTGAAGAAGACTCACAGGAGCATGCTGACTTGGAAGCTGCCATAAGAAAAGTGATGAAGGAAGTTTTGCCTGAGAAAAGACAGATAAGATGCTGGAATTGTGGCAAAATTGGACATGTGCGTAGCAAATGTCCAACATTCGAAAACACGACTCCGATGCAGGAAAACTAAAGAAGGTCGACGAGAAGGAGCAATCGTCGGCCTGTGTCCAGCAAGCCCCGGTTAACAACGCATATGTCGCTATCCTGAAACGACAGAACAGAGGTGTTTTCGTAGACAGTCTCATCAATAACGAGCCTTGCACCATGCTGCTAGATACAGGTGCGACTAGGACAATTCTCGGACCTTCCTTTGCCAGAACACCGGAACGAATTGAACCGACAACTTGGAAGCTACGCACAGCAACAGGGGAGCCAGCTACTGTATATGGCGAGCTACCGATTGAAATAATTTTTGGCAGCACTAAAGTGAAACATCAGGCACTTGTAGCGGACATCGAAGACGATGCAATCATCGGAATGGACATCATGAATTCCAGAGGGTTTGAATTGGATTTCAAAGACGGCGTCCTACGTGTCAACGGAGAAGAGCTGGTACTTCATGGGAGAAGTGAAGAGTTGATCCGTGTGCTGTTGGCTGAAGATGTAAGCGTACCTGAGAGGGCTGAAACCATCCTGGAGGCTCGCCTGGACGGGAGTGCGAGCAGTGGAGACGTGATGATGTTCGAGCCCAAACTTCATGATGAGAAAGTTGGACGAGGGATTGCCCTAGGGAAAACCCTGTTACGTGCTGAAAAATTTGTACCGGTAAGGGTCATGAATGTCAATTACTTTCCAGTGACCTTAAAGAAAGGAACAATTTTAGGGCACTGCTCGTCAGTTTCATCTGTGATCCGGGGCGTACGAGGTACGATTAGCCAACCCAACAACTTGCCCACAGAACTAGAAAAATTAGTTGCCATCTCTTCCAAAGACATAAAACCAACTCAACAGCCCAAACTAAGAGATTTAGTCAAAAAGTACCAAGACATCTTCGATACCGGACAAGGAAAAGGGGTCGAACTAATGTGGTCCAGCACAAGATTGATACTGGGGGTGCCCGACCGATCCGGCAATCAGCAAGAAGACTTCCTCTTGCCAAGAAGGAAGAGGCTGACAAAATAGTCAGCGATATGGGAAAAGAAGGAGTTATCGAACCATCTGACAGTCCCTGGTCCTCTCCAGTCGTACTGGTGAAGAAAAGGATGGATCGACACGTTTTGTGTAGACTATCGCCAACTTAATAATGTCACGAAGAAGGACAGTTACCCTCTCCCGAGAATAGATGACACCCTAGACACGTTGGCTGGTTCCACGATTTTCTCGACCCTTGATCTGAAGAGTGGATACTGGCAAGTAGAACTGGCTCAGGAAGATCGAGAAAAGACTGCTTTTACCATCGGCTCAGGATTGTGGCAGTTCACCGTTATGCCATTCGGGCTCTGTAATGCTCCCGCCACAGTCGAAAGATTGATGGAAACAGTACTGAAGGGACTCTCATGGAACACGTGTCTAGTGTATCTCGACGACATAATTGTGGTCGGCAGATCGTTTGAGGACCACGTGAAAAACTTGGAGGAAGTATTCTTGCGACTGAGGAACTCCGGATTGAAGCTGAGCCCTAAGAAATGCCATCTGTTCCAAAAAGAAGTTCGATACCTCGGCCACGTCGTCTCTGGGGAAGGAGTAGCAGTGGATGACCAGAAGATCAAAGCTGTTAAGGATTGGCCCATCCCAAAAGACATTCACCAACTCCGAAGTTTCCTTGGTTTATGCACATACTATCGCCGATATGTGCTGGGATTCGCCAACATCGCTAAACCACTGACCAGGCTCACGGAAGGCCAAACAAAGTTCCAGTGGTCCGAAGAATGTCAAGATTCATTCAGGAAGCTGAAAGGAGCTTTGATCAACGCACCTATACTGAGCTATCCCCTACCCAAAGGGAAATTCATTTTGGATACGGACGCCAGCAACGTGGGACTTGGAGCTGTCCTATCTCAGATCCAGGAGGGACAGGAGAAGGTCATTGGTTATTTCAGCAAGACGCTTAGCAAACCAGAGCGCAATTACTGTGTCACCAGGCGAGAGCTGTTAGCTGTTGTAAAGGGAGTGGAACACTTCTACAAGTAAGTGTATGGAAGAAGATTCCTGTTGAGAACTGACCATGCAGCTCTCAAATGGCTCTTACAGTTCAAAAATCCTGAGGGTCAAGTAGCACGTTGGATCGAGAGACTCCAAGAATTCGATTTCGAGATCGAACATCGAGCCGGAACTAGCCAGAAGAATGCAGATGCCTTGGCGCGAAGACCAGGTCCAGACGAATGCACACATTGCCGACGAGCAGAAGAGAAGAAGCAACACTTTGTAGAACCGCGGCAATGGATGACAACTGGAATGACAGCAAGATCCAGAAAGACCAAGAGAGGACCCCGACCTTGGCTTAGTCGTCAGCTGGAAGAAGGGCAATCGAAGACCATCATGGCAGGAAGTCGCAGGTTACGTCGCCGGCTGTTAAATCCTATTGGGCACAATGGAACGCTCTTATTCCTGGACAATGGGATCCTGAAACGTGTGTTGGAGGCCGATATTGGTGGGAAGACAGACGCCAAATAATTGTTCCCAGGAACAGAAGAGAGGAAGTGCTGCGGGAAATCCATGATGGAGTCGCCGGAGGACATCTGGGAGTGACGAAGACCCTGCAGAAAGTGAGGCAACGGTTTTACTGGGCCAATTGTCAAGCTGACGTCCAGGACTGGTGCAGGAAGTGCGCTGTATGCGCTGCTAGCAATGGACCTCGAATACGACCCAAGGCCCCGATGCGTCAGTACAACGTAGGCAGCCCGTTCGAGAGAATCGCCATTGACATCGCCGGCCCGTTTCCCGTATCCGACCACGGGAATAAATACATCCTTGTGGCAATGGACTACTTCAGTAAGTGGGCGGAAGCCTATGCCCTGCCCAACCAGGAAGCCATCACCGTCGCCGACGTCTTGGTGAAAGAGTGGATATGTCGATTCGGTATTCCAATGGAGCTGCACTCGGATCAAGGCAGAAATTTCGAATCCAACCTTTTCCAAGAAATATGTCTACTGCTGAACATCCGAAGACAAGAACCACGGCCCTACATCCGCAGTCCGATGGAATGGTGGAACGGATGAACAGGACGATCAACCGCCACTTGTCCAAGGTTGTCTCTGACCATCAAAGAGACTGGGACCAGTATCTTCATTTGTTCCTGATGGCCTATCGATCCGCAGTACACGAGTCAACCGGTCAAACTCCTGCTAGTATTATAATGGGCCGAGAACTGCGACTGCCTTGTGACCTGAAGTTTGGGATACCGCCAGGACAAGACACTGCGGAGAGGACTACGTCAGCAAACTTCGGCAGAGAATGGACGACATCCACGAACGAGTCCGGTTGAACATCCAGAGTGCCAGCGATAAAATGAAGAAGACCTATGACATCAAGGCCGACGCTGGAGGATTTAAGGTTGATGACCTGGTTTGGCTGTACAACCCCAAACGTCGTCGTGGACTATCACCAAAGTTGCGGAACTAGTGGGAAGGCCCGTATAAGATCGTGAAAAGGATAAACGACCTTGTGTACCGAATCCATAAGCCACCCCGAGGGAAACCAAGGGTCGTCCATTTCAACAGGTTGGCCCCTTACGCTGGAAACCATGACCAAGTTCGCACCCTCAAGCCACCGGAGGATGATATGACGTTCGAGAAGTTTATGTCCTTGTATTCAAACGGGCAGAAAGTTCTACATGGGGTTACTAGAGAGGAGTCACGAGACCTTTTCGAGGTGCCTGCTGACTACGCACTAGCGCACTGTGTGGCAGAGGATCTTCGAATGTCCAGGGGCATCGCCGTAGTGTTCTCCAAGAAATTTGGTCAACTCCAAACACTGCGGGAGCAGAATCCAGAAGTTGGTGGGGTGCTACAGTTGAAGAAAGGCCAGAGAAACATCTACTACCTAGTCACCAAGAGGCATTCCCAAGATAAACCGTCTTATGAAGATGTCTGGAAGAGTCTCACCAAACTAAGAGATACTATGGTGGACCAGAATCTGGTGGATCTAGCAATTCCAAAATTATCCTGTGGTATTGATGGGTTGGACTGGAGAGTCATAAGAAGTATGCTGGAGGCGATATTCAGATCCAGCGGCGTCAAGATTTTGGTTTGCTGTAACCCTATTCCACGACCGATCATGAAGACCGTGGAGTGTTACTTCCATCGAACTTCACGGTGCAGATATGGGGAGTCATGCAGATATCGTCACACTCCAAGGATGAAATTTCGGGACGAAATGTCTTTAAGAAGGGGGCAGTGTAACGAACCTAGGCCGGACCTGTCGCCTCCCGCGTCGCCATCGACAGCGATGAGATCATCCCCGGAGATATTCGAGAACCATCCAGTCCCTCTTCCGCGTAATGCAACGGTCAATATTGGAAACAATCGGAACATGCCGTCGCCAACTGGAAGAATTCGAAACATCGAGAATGCTGTATCGGAGATAAATAGACCGCCCTCGAGAGGGAGTGGACAGTCTGAACGAGCCCATACAATCGAGCTATACAGTGGCGTAGTTATATAAATTAAGTTGTAGAATAAGTGTGAAATAAATTATTAAAACCAAGTTAAGTTTATTTACGTTACAATATCAAATTAAATGTTTACAGGTATGTATTTCTTGAATTGAATAAAATTATAATTCACCTTTCCACTCGACTTTCTTACTCCAATTGTGGTTTCGCATGAAAAATTCTATTGAATCTGAATGGAGGACTGAAATGTAATCGACACGTAAGAATCATTTTCTTGATTCATAAAAATTTTGAAAATAAGGAGGGAAAAACATGTTGGTAGACCATTCTATTTCAGTTGTAGCTCCAGGAATATTAGATGAATGTGCATTGTTTTTGGTTAGTTAAATAGTTGTCTGTCATAAGAATACAATAGGCGAGATCACTAATTTCTGGAAAACATACCACGATGTCCAGACCGATGAGAAAAGTGTTTGGATTGTTTTTCACTTTTTTTTTACGAAGTAGTTTTTCCAAAAAAAATAACCAAAGAAATGTTTCTGTTTGAACACTGCGGAAACCGCGCCAGGATGTGACGTAACAAGTACAGATCACCGAG
Source organism: Gonioctena quinquepunctata (assembly GCA_018342105.1). Taxonomy (NCBI): domain Eukaryota; kingdom Metazoa; phylum Arthropoda; class Insecta; order Coleoptera; family Chrysomelidae; genus Gonioctena; species Gonioctena quinquepunctata. The sequence continues at coordinate 331,919 of JAFIRS010001087.1, forward strand.
GCGTAAGATAATTTCAGAGTTGCCAAGCGTTATTCATAATATTTCTTTACAATTTGAGCAGGTCGAACAAATAATGACAGCACTCGGTATATATACATATTATTCAAGAATAACTAAATCAAGAACACCTATCAAATAGAAGACTCCATTTCAATATAACACATGCTGACACAAGTTCTGTTTCATACATAGGATGAAACAGAATAACATTTCCTCAGAAGTTCCTCAAAATAGTAACACTGGCAACTCGCCGATCGCCGACAGTACAATGAATTACAGCGTTGCCAAGCGTTACTCAAAATATTTCTTCACAATGTGAGCAGGCTGAAAAAATAATGACTTAGCACTTGGTATACATGAATTTTTTCAGGAATAACTAAATCAAGAACAGTTATCGAATACGAAGTCTCCAATTCAATATAACACATGCTGTTTTATCCATAGGATGAAACAGAATAATATTTCCACAAAAGTTCTGTGAAAAAGTGACACTGGCAACTCGGGAAAATGCCAAATCAATGGACTTATGACGCCAAAAGAAGCGGCAATAACGCTGTGTTTGAATGTCTCACTGAATTTGAGGGTTTTAGAGCAGTGTTTATTCGAATATTACAGAATATCTTCTAGGAAAAACTTTGCATACATAATATTTCATCACTATATTTCAACTCCAAACACATATGAAGCAAATTTGTGAGTTTGTGATCTCGACTATTGTCAGCCTTCTTTTTACTCTGGTAATAAATCATGTTACTAAACTGCTGTGCATTCATTACTCTGTAAACAGAACACTGTGACGTAACACAGTTTTAGGTTAATCGTACTAATGTTCAACTGTACGAGTGTTTTTTAAATCTCAATATTTCCTACATTTTTTAATAAATCAAGAAAATTATGAAAACGTGTCGAGAGATTCTCGACCCTCCATCAAACGTACTCAAGAGTATTTTTTATGCAAATTCCTAATTGTAATATGATGTTTTGAATTCATATCGAGAACGTTAGCTTCTTGGTCGGAAGTTAACTTGGTAACACAATGAATGTCACTTTATTAGGTATATAAAAATCTTTAATATTCAGATAACACAAGTGTTGCAAAAATAAATATTTTTTTAATTCCTAATGTTCCGCATTGTAACATAGTTTGCAAATTATTATACTGCCACCAATTGGTAAAATGAGTTGTCTGCCCGATTAGCAAAACTTTTGCTTTTTTTGGTAGAGTACAAGTACGAAAATATTTTTCTTTTGATTTTACCCTCATTTCCGGTTGCAGACGAGGTTGCAAATTAATGAAAACATTCTACGTCAGGACATCTCCACTTGCAACCATTATTTGAAACTTTTGTAATAATTCCGATACTTATTTCATAAAAAAAATCAATTTAATGAAAAAATATATTTTCCGTTCGACGCAAGAGGAAGCAAAGTAAAACTCTTCTCAAGAACATTATTTTAGTTATTTTTTCGAGTTTGCAGAACTTTTGGAAATTTCATCGAAAAATTAGGAGTAACAACAATTTTTTTTCGATGAAACAGACATTTCCGTTTTGTATGAGTGGTTGCAAATTTATAGAGGATGTAAATTTTTTTAATTAAATTTAGAACTTTTACAAATTTTTTCGCGCTAATAATGTGAAAATTCAAAAAATCCTGATTTTCAACATCTTCCGTTAAGAAAAAGGGTTGCAAAATCAGACTACATATCATATGAAAGTATTCTTAACTCCACTGAAGTTTTAAAACTCTTGTAATTATTATTAAATTTTGGTAAAATCATGTCATGCGGCAGCGTAATAGTCCAGGTTCAGGATTACGCATATCAATTTCAAATAGAAACAATGAAGTACTCTAGCCATAAACTATTGAGAAACGTTTTAGATTGCGCGAATAGACCAATCAATAACAATATTCATAATTTTAATTGAATTTGGGTTTTGGTTATTGTTTAATTTTTGAGAGTTACATCATGTAAATTGTAGATTATGTTGTTTATAACTAATCAGTTTCAATTTCGATTTGTTATATTATAATTTTCATAATATTAATCGACTTTTTATGTTAGAAGTCGTTATTTATAATTCGATTTTTTTTGAGTTCATACTGTCGAGTTCCAAATTGTTGTTGAGTGAGGGTTGTGTTGTTTATAGTATCAAATAATTGATTTCGAAAAGTTTTATAATAGAAATGGATGTGTCGAGAGGTTCCATAAAATTTTGTTAAATCGATAGGTTACCCCATATATCGTAATACCGTAAACTTCAAAAATGCATATCTTAGAAACGTAACATACAAGGTTGATAAAACTATCGTATATGATAGTCAACATTTTCAAAATATTTTGAGTGAAATATGGTCCAAATTAACGGAACAGTTTTCTAGATATTCAATAAAAACTTTGTGAATGACCTAAAAAAAATATCCGGAAAAACCATTTTTTTACTATGCCCCGTATACACCCTAATGTACTATCATCAATAAGATTATAATTGAACATGTTTTTGAGTTTCTCAATACATTTTCATCCTTACTTTGTCTTATTTCGAGTAAAAAAACAGTGTTTTTCTTTGTCAATCCTACCCCAATACGACGTTCTTACGAACTTTGGCCGCTTATATCTCAGAAACTAAACATACAAAATCATTTTAACTCACACTTTTTTCTAATGACCCATCCTACTATAACATGATAAAATTTCAGCCAATTCGACCGAAAGCCAATTTCCCATATGTTTTCGGGAGGGGTTCTATACTAATTTCATCTACTTGAACAGATATCATTCCAGGAAAAAAAACAAATAATGGAGAGGAATATTTAACCCAAAATAACATTGACGCATTTTCACGTACTTATCTGCGAATTTCAGAATGAAAAAAAAATACTTCACGATTCTAAACTGGGCTTCAGAAAACACAACACTTGTGGAGCGGGTAGTTTAATTTGAAATTAAAAATAATATAAGGAAAGATTATATGAAACAGTTGTTTATCCAAAATTATGACTAACCGGTTATATCTTCAACAAAAAAATCAACAATGAATTTATGGATTTCCTTTAATTTCTAAACGAGTAGTCGGATAAACTTCCGTTCTAGACAATCATCTCCTGCATTGATTTCAAATCATATTCATATAATACCTCTTACCTGTTCTATACCGGGTGATTCTCTAAGGTGGCTCACCCCTATAACTTTTTTAATATTGAAGATAGAAAAACGAAATTGGGGGGTTGTGTATAATAGTTCAATTTACATTTTTTGACATATTTACTTGCTTTGCCGTACTCCCGGTTTGACCGAAAATGACCCCAACTTTCGATTTTTAAATGGGACATCCTATATATTTTTACTCATTTCGATGAAAATGACATTATTAATCCAACAACACCTCACTTGTCAATATTTGACAAATAAAGTCATTTTTATTCCAATTTTTATTTTTCGATCTAGAATGCCATGGATCGTGGAAATCGCTTCATTCTTGATCAAGTAACATGGAAAAAATACGACTTTGAGGCTAATGACCCCACAGTCGTTTATGAATTATTTAAAAGTCGCAAATATGAATTTCTCCAGTTAACTTGGTTTTTTCAATAATTTGATACCACACACTTTCACTTTAATTTCACTATTTTTCTAAATAATTGCAAAAAGCGATCATACCTTATAACAAATAATACGTATTCGGTAAACTTATGCACTAAGTCATGTTATTCTAGTTATCCGAGACAAACAATTGAAGCTGTTGCTAGGACTACCTGAACAAATAGGCTAATGAATATGCTGCAACTTTTAAAAATTTATTTGGGATCATTTCCGGTCAAACCGGAAGTACGGCAAAGCCAGTAAATATGTCAAAAAATGTAAATTGAACCCTCAAATTTCGTTTTTCTATCTTCAATAATAAAAAATATATAAGTTATATCTTCAATAATAAAAAGTAATTCGGTTTGATCACAACTGATGAAGCTACTGTATTACAAAACAGATGTCGTGGTCTCGCAAACACCATCCGGTGAAAGAAGTGTTTCGTTTGCTTTTATTATAGATTTTTTTTAAACATTAGACGAGTCTATTCAAAATTCAACATGAACACGATTACCTATTATTATTATTTTATCTCGTTCATCTTCCATTTCGATTCATCACTTCCAGCAAACTAAATGATCTCTATAAGGCTCACGTTGAAATGAACCTCGTGTATTGATAAGCTTGCCTTGGATGAATTTAATAATTAATGCAAATGTAAACTTGACAGCGTTTAAGATTTATTACATTTCAATAAAAAATATGACAGCACGAATGATGAACTGCCTCTGGAATTAAAAAGTAATGCTGATATCGGAAAACGTTTTAATAACAAAACCAAGCGTCGTGATATTCTTTCATACAAATATAGATCGAAAGAATGAAAGGGAGAGTTTGGAGCATTGAATCATGTCTTTTATTCAATTGAAGCTCTCACGTAAAAATATATACTGATATCATAAACATGAACTGAATTTGGTGTCATGGTAGCACGGTGACTCTGAGTTAAAAAAATATCCAATGGATTCACCGTCGCCGTATACGAGGGCAATAGATTTTTTTTATGAACTATCTGCTATTCCAATGAAATCCCTCATTGAATCGAATTTTGGTTGGAGACCAGCGGAATTAAACTTAAAAAATTGTACAGGAGAGAGACACCCCAAAAAATGCCTAAAATCTGACCATGTACTGTGTGCCCGACGCAGTAGCACAGTGGAAAAATAAACGTAATGGCAGCCCATATTTCCTCGACAAATATCGACTTCTTCTTATTTTTTTGTTGGCACGGTTGTGAAATTATAATTTAGCTTAAAACATTTATATTGAATAGGTTTTGAAGAAAATATATGTTCGAAAAAATCGTCAGAGCTCACGTGTTCGTCCGTCTCTCACAGGAATTTTTCTCAGAGACTATTTGAAATAGAAAGTTGAAATTTGGTATGGTAATGCAGTTGGATAATCCACACCGTTTCTTTTACAGATGTGGAATACATTTGCCGCAATATACAATTTCCAATGTGTTTGGATGTTGGATGGTGTCTATGGTCGACCAGCACAAAATATAACAAATATGCGCAATGGAGAATCAATTTGTCAACTGGACCATTGTTCCCCTTCCCTTGTTCTTAATTTTCGTTAATGACTTGGCCAACCTCTTTGAAAATTATACTATAAAATCGATAACATTACTGATTGTCACTGTGTACAGTCTGAGTTAGATTCAATTAAACTTTGGTGTAATAATAATCGTCTACAACTAAATGTATCCAAATGCAATATTATATCGTTTACAAGAAAATCTAAAACCATAATGTATGATTATACTATAAACAATAACACGATCAACGGGGTACATGAGATAAAGGACCTTGGTATAACATACGACAGCAAATACACATTTACAACACATATTAGAAAAATAGTTGCGGATGCAAATAGGATGCTTGGTTTCATTTACAGAAACAGCAAAAACTTCGAAAACTTTGCCACCATAAAATTGCTATATTTTGCCTTTGCCAGATCTTAGTTGGAGTATGGCTCTCTGATATGGAATCCATGCTACGATTACCAAAAAATATCAATCAAAAGTGTAAAGAGGAAATTTTTGAAATATTAATGCTTGAAAGTTGATAGACAATATCCTGTGAGAGGCATCGATCATGATATTTTATTTTCACGTTTCACAAATGACATCTTTGGAAATACGGATTATTCTTGGTATGAAATTTTTATATAAATTAATTAATAACAATATTGATTGTGCTGCTCTTTTAAACGAAATTAATTTCCTAGTACCTAGAATCGGAGGTCGGCACAATGCCAAGTTTTATTGCGAAGCATCACGAACAAACGTTATGCTACGATCACCGTTGAATATCATGTGCGGTAGCTTCAACAAAATTTGTGAAATTTGTGACATTCATTTTGACTCATTGAATGCTGTTACATCGTGAATTATTGAGTATCTATATATACTTTGGTGTTATGTATTCTTTTGTTTTCTTGTTTATTTGTTTACTCAAACTTTCAAACTTTTCTCTTCAACTTTATAATTTAAATGTATGTTAATTATCATAAAAAAAAATATCAGCATTTACTTCCCCTACCCCTTTTTTTTTCTGCACTCTTTGTCTCGGCCACATTTACTTGCCAGGCAGTTTCGCAGTCTACTAAAAGTACTCACTCGCATTAGTAGTAAGCCCATGAGAATTGAAAATAAAGATTCGTAGTTTTTTGTCTTGAGTTAAATTTTATTTTATTTTTCAGAAGTTAACGTTATGTTATTTAATTCGTAGAATGAAAATGTTTAGACTATTTTTCACAAGTTACGTTATGTTTTTTTATTCGTAGAATGTATTTTATTTTCAAAGCCGTTATGGCAAAAATAAACCACAACAGAAATTATTTGTTACATTTATTGCAGCAAATAATTTCTCGCATGCAATGGAACGTCGGCGTCGTAGAATCTCTTTCCTGATCAGCCAGACACCCATCCACACTAAAATTTTCATACTGACTGGACTGAGCCTATTTCTCCTTCACTTATCAACCGATTTAGATGAAATTTTGTACATAGATATAAGAGACAATTTCGAATTGACAGACATATGAAAACAAAATGGCCGATTTCCGGTTTCACCAGAATAGCCACCAACTTCGATTTTTCAAATAGAATACCCTGAATGTTTGATGTTTTTCGGATTCAACGGCTCAAATCACATACAACAGTTTTGCCAATTTTTTTTTTACAATCAAAAAACAAAAAAAAAATATTTTTTTCAGCCCAGGAGGCCTTGATCAGGTTAAAAAATTTATACTAATTTACATCAGTAACTCATAGTAATAGTCATTTCATCGATAAGATCAATAACAAATCCTACAGCAGGAATTGAATTTTTCTAATGATACCTACCGAGGGCCATCTTGCCATTCGATATAGATTTTAATTGCCAATTCAACGAAATACATTATGTACCACTTCATTTTTGTTCAAAGCGAAAAACGATCAATTATTGAATTTGTACAATATTTTATACGATGCCTACAAATTCCAATGATTTATCCGTTTAGGTTTGATGAAATGAAAGGTAGCCGTGGAATCATGGAAAACAGTGGGTGATTAATGTCATGTCAAAAGTGAAATACCAATTTTACTTGTCATCTCGTTTCGTTTGTGAAAAGTTTGTTTGAAATGGAAAATAATAATCGTTATTCTCGAAACAACAAATCGATATGATATTGATATAGGTACGGAGAATGTCAGAAGAATACTGTCAATGCTAGTATGCTATACGCTGTTCGTTATCCGTTAAGACGGCACCCATCGAGGACCTATTTCAGGAAATTGGAAATGATGCTAAGGAAAGAACCAGCTGATCAAAACCACATCCACATCATCATCAGTGAAGAAGTAGAAACTAATGTTTTAGCATATGTTAATTTTTCTCCATCTGCCTCAGTACGAGAATTGGAAATTGAATAATGGTTCTGTTTCGAAGATACTGTTTACAGATGAGTCTAGGTTTACGAATAATGGTATGTTCAATAGGAATATAAGGTATTGGGCTCAAGAAAATCCTAGGTTGCTGAGAGAAGGTAATTTTCAGGAAAGATTTGGATTCAACGTCTGAGTAGGAATCTTAGGGACAAGAATCATTGGAACAAATTTTATCGACGGGCCTTTGACTGGCCAAAGATATCTACAATTCTTGAGAACGATATTGAAAATAATATCAACGATTTACCTGAGAACATCAGGGTAAATATGTTTTTTCAGCAGGATGGTGCTGGACCACATAATGCTAATATTGTTCGGCAATATCTTAGTGATACCTATGGGCAGAGATGGATTGGAACAAATGGTCCAATCAGATGGCCAGCCAGATCACCTGATTTAACCCCTATTGATTTTTATTTATGGAGTCACATAAAATCCAAAGTATACTCGAGGAGACCAACTTCTTTGGAGGACTTGAGAGATAGAGTTGAGCGCGCGTTTCAGGAAATTCCTGCTCACGAACTGATAAATCTGATGAGGTGTACAATAAATAGAAGTAGTCTATGTGTTGAGGAAAACGGGCAAAACTTCGAACATATCATTGGTCATTCATAAATAAAATGACTTTTCGATGGTTGTGAAACTCTTCTATTGAAAACAGGATAATGGTATTGTGAGTAATAATTTGTACATTGAATGTTTCACTGTTTCAGTCGTTAGATTTATTCAAACAGTTTGATTACTTATATTAAAGTTATCTTTTCTGTAATGGGTTTATGATCATTACATATTGTCAACTCGATTATTTTTAGTAATTCATTGTTACCATTCTGAAGTAAAGTTTGAAAGAACGAATAGATGTCATGTTACCTGCCAATTTTTTCAGATTGATTTCATTTTGTTAGATGGCTCTATACGTTTTGAATAAAAAGAAAGTGGTACATAATGTATGTCGTTGAATTTGTAATTGAATTCTATATCGAATAGCAAGATGGCCTTCGGTAGGTACCATTTGAAAAAAATATTTTTTCGTTAAAAATGCGTTCGGAAAATTTTAATTTCTGCTGTAGCATTTGTTATTGATCTTATCGATAAAATTACTATCACTATGAGTTACTCATGTAAATTGGTATAGATTTAAACCTGATCAAGGCCTCTTGGAATAAAAAAAAATGTTTTTTTTTAATTGTAAAATAAAAATTTGGCAACACTGTCGCATGTAATTTGAGCCGTAGAATCCGAAAAACATACAGGGTGTTCCATTTGAAAAATCGAAGTTGGTGGCTATTCTGGCGAATCCGGAAGTCGGCCATTTTGTTTCCATATGTCTGTCAATCCGACATTGTGTCTAATATCTATGTACAAAATTTCATTCAATTCGGTAAATAAGTGAAGGAGATATAGGCATGGCCCTAGTCCCATTGTCACCCGGTATATGAAAATTCAAAGAGGTAAAGTATGGTGTGATTTTTTCCTTTGTAGTGGATCGTATGAGATGAAACTTGACGGGGCCAGTCATATAGATCCAAAAACATTTTTTTTTTTCAGAAATTTGTGATTGCAAGGTCTGAAGTTTCAGCTGAAAATGTGCATTAAAATCATATTCCCCGGAAACTATTTTTCTTCAAGTTAATATCCAATCTGAGAGACTGTGGATGGGACCGATTTATTTCCCTTCACAGTACTGTACTGTACTGTACTGTAATGCAGAGTAATACAGTAGGGCAAATTCATATGAAATTACTTTTACTAGAGTAATATACAGATAATAAAAATTGTTAGGAATAAGTCGATATTGTGGTCTGTTTCCAAACGATAGAAAAGACGTAGGGAATATTTAATTGTTAAATGGCTTTTGTAACTGGAGTCGATATGTGATAAACCGGATGGAGATAGTTAGGCTTAATGTCTGAACAGTTTTGATATATTTTTGAGATTATAATACGAAAAGTAAACACACTTATGAATCTCGATAATTACGACATTTCCAAAAATATATTATCGATAATTATATAATGAATAGAAGCCGATAGGACAAAAACATGGTCGTAAATATACAGGGTGACCCAGGGGTGTGTGCAAGCCCCATAACATTTTTTCTATCTAAGCTATTGACTTGATTTTTTTGTAAACCCAGATTTCTTAGACTTATCTGCAACAGCGTCAAATGTATTGCGTCGTGCATAGACTCACAGAAAAATTCATAACTTCAGAACCATTCAAGATAACTCAATAACCGACTTTTTTCCAGTCGATTCTTTAGGCTTTAGCGCATGTTTTGAGATGCAGGCGAACTTGGAGTCGATGTTCCATCGCCTACTACGATTTTTGAAAGACAAATTAAAAATGGAATTAACTCGGCTTTTTCAAACGCAACACCCTATATTTTATGGCATCTTTGCATAGCATTTTTCAAGAGCTTTTTTTTAAGTATTGAAATCATATAGGATAACAACAAGCATTACCCAAAGTGTTATCCACGGATACAGTTTAGCGTACAGAAAAATATTCCAATATTACATATTATGCTTAATCTAGTTCTATTCTAAGAAAACATTCAATTTGATGTGAGTTGTGAAGTTTTGTGAATTCCTATTATTTTGGATTTGAATACATGTAATATGTGATTGAATATATGAATATCGTTATTATTGTTTAGTGTCACTATTATATGTAAGGGTGAGTTTCTTCCTGAGTTTGTTCGACAGAACGTTTCGGAGAAGAGGCGAGTATTCCTCAGAGAACGAGATGGAACATTGAAAGATATATTTGATAAAATTTCAGGGGAGTCGATCAAGTCATTCACAATTTTGAATAAAAATATTATTTGTGACTGCTCTCGACGAGCCTCCAGATTGAATTTGTTTCTTAGGAAGGCTATACTGATTGTACTATTATATTCCCCACTACTTCTATTTTCGAAATATCTCAAAAATTTATTTTGTACGATTTCCAATCTGGTCTTGTATAGGGCCTATTGAGGACTCCAGATAACATTTGCAAAATTCAGTTTACTGTATACAAAAGAGTGGAATAGGATTTTCATAGCATGAATGGAGGTGAAGTTTCTGAGAATGAATCCTAATGTTCTAATACCATATAATCAATGTGTGTTGAGAACGCGAGTTTTTGTCCAGTACCACACCTAGGTTTTTTATTCCATTAACTTTTTTAAGGATGGTATTATCAACATGGTAATCGTATGAGAAAATGTTGTGGTTTCGAGTAAAGGAAATAAAACAACATTTATCTAAATTCAAGTGGAGTTTGTTTGTTAGACAGAAGTTGTGAAATCTGTTCAAATCATTTTGAATCGGAGAACAATCGGTTACATTATTTACTTGTGAGATGAGAGTATTTTTAGATCGTCTGCATATAATAAGAACCCTGGGGTACTCCCGAAGTTAAAACAATGGGGTCGATTGATGTCCATTGACTGTTACAATTTGTGTTCTATTATAGATATATGAGGCGAACCATCGGAGCAGGTCTCCGTCATAGGAATCATATTATATATTTGTACTCAGTATATATATTATGATATCTATGGTCTCCGTGCACACCGACTTCAGCTAGCAATATGTTGTGATATAGGGTTTGTGGGATCTACTTTGTAAGTGTTAACCAAAATATTGTTGCCTTCTGAACACGAATCTGAAGTCGGAACGTGGCACTCTTGAATACTTTCCGAGCCCTCATTTTTCAGCGCTATTTTCGGCCACTGAAAACACTCACCTTTCGTCCTTCTTTCAACAAATACACACATACCCTAATTTGCGAGTTTTTAGTGATTTTTTTGAGAAAAACTGCCATTTTCTAATCCACTTTTCTTCAGAATGTAAATACATACCACGATTCTTACTTTCACCCATGAAAAGTATTCTACAGCCCAAGACACGCCTTCGGCGTGGATGTTTCTGAAGACCGGAAGGAGGCACGTCCGGTCTGCAGAAAAACTAACACGGTTAATATTTCACATAAGGGAACACAACCTAACCTAATTTGGCTAACAATGCTATCGAAGTTGAATGTAAGCCAACCAACCTTACAAAGTAACGCTTCGTTCCGCTTGCGAACACTGCGTTAGCGTTGACTTTTCTCGTTTATTCCGAATTATTATTCTGACACAATAGTCGCTATAGTCCGTAAAATAAAGGCATGGAGTAATAAAACCGCTTATCGTATTGAATCCAGGTAGGTATAAATACGAACTGCTATAGGAAAAACCCATAATCTTTGGATTTTGCATACTAAATAAGGGTTTATTACTCCACGCCTTTATTTTACGGACTATAGATGCAAATGCACGCTACATCACCGACATCGAGCAATAGACAAAACCTACGCGAACCAATTGAAACCACATGATTGGCAGTTTCTTCTTCCACATACACATACATTCAATCGAAAGAGGACATTTTAGATTTGAATTATTTTTTCAAAATACGTGACCGCTAAACATTTTATTTCATTTTAAAGTTTTCGGAGAAATGAACTATCATTACACACTGATGTAGATCATGGCGTCGAGTGAACAAGTTGTCAGTGAGTGCTCTGATAAAAATACCAGTTTCCTCTTTGCATGTTGCAAAAAAAAACCAGTAAACGGGTATTATGTGTGTATAAAGTGTAGTGGTGTCTTCCACAAAAGCTGTTTACAAAAAAGTACTCCGAAATATATAAATAATTATAAAATAATCTGCAAAGCCTGCCAGAACTTTTGTGCAGAAGATGGCATTGAGGACGACTTTTACTCAGATTTAGTGGAAAAACTGAGAAATGAAGCACAGCAAAAGGAAGAAATCATCATGAAAATGAAGAATGATCATATGAAATTTTACAATGAAGCTCTGGAAATGGAAAGTGAGTTTGTGAACAACATTCACCAATACAAAAACACAGTAATCTCTTTGGAGGATCAAATAAAAAAGTTAAGAGATAAAAACGAGGATAAAATAATATATAAACCTTCCCAAGTGTCTGCTAGCACACAAACAATGGAAAAAACGTTTATTGAACAAAACCCACCAGAAGCTAAAATGACTCATTCCGTGTCATCCCAAACAGATACTCCCATATATACACTGTTGCCAGATAGACCAATATTTAGTGAGAAAGTGGGACAAAAAAAACTAGACAAAAGGCAATTGTAAAAAGTAGACCACATAAAATTGGACGTATATAAGTGTACCAAAGAAACTGAAAACCAAAAAACCAAATAAGGATAAGATACCCATAGCCTACAAAAATGTTAAAAATAACGTTTCAATAGAAATAAATACTGCGGGAGCAATGTTCAAAAATTTGGAAGGAAATGCAGCAAGCGATGAGGTATCAATAAGTGCGGTCATTGAAGAGGAAGGAAATATGACGATTCCTGAGATAGAAGAAGTCAACAACGAATCATTGAAGTTAGAACTAGAGAACGCTTTAGCTTTAGAACAAAGCCAAAGTGCAGTGAGTATTGAACCAGATATAGTGAAAAAGAAAATATTCATTGTAGGAGATGAGTATGCCCAAAACTTCGCCAAAGTGTTGGAAGCGATTTTGGGCAAATCACAGTTTGTAATCTTTGAGTATGTTAGGTCCAGAGAAGAGTGCAGGATATAACAAATGAGTTATTTTCACAAACGGTTGCTATGGTAAGGATGACTTTGTGATTATCATGTTTTCCACCAATAATATAAGTAATCACGCGACTCTTAAGCAAGCTCCCAGGAACTTTCTACCTTTGAGTAGATTTACCAACCTTATAATTGTCTCAGAGCAGTACCAATATGAAGATAGGTTAATTAATAATATGATTGGTACTGGTATAAATAGGTACAGCAAACAAAATCGTAATACTTCTATTCAATTTTTAACTGACCCGAGAGTGAAATCTAGTAAATGGTGCATAAAAGATAATATAACAAACATTATATTCAGACCAAAATCACATCTCATTGTTGTAAAAACTGTACCAATAGTAGAAACTGTACCAATAGTAGAATTCACTTCAAACATTTGTGAAATGATTGACAATACAGAACAAAATCCAAACTCTTTTTTATCCAAAAGCCTCGAAGGCTCTACAATAGGTTAACTGATAACAATGATAGTACTGTATCATTAATATTGCTAAATATCCAATCAGTCAGAAATAAAATTGATGACCTTTCAATATTTATGGAAGCACAGGCTATGCCAACATTTGTTTTACTGACAGAGCATTGGCTGTTCAACAATGAACCTTGTTACATTCCAAATTATGCTATAGTTGCAAAGAGCTGTAGAAATCAATATAAAAATGGTAGAACTATGATTCTTATGAATGAAAAATGTATCAACGACCTTAGGCCTATTGCCATAGATATATATGACTCTCTAATTGTTGAAAAAGAGTTTGAATTTTCTCTTGTGCATGAGTGTAAGCATAATGTATTTATCATTTGCCTTTACAGAGCACCTGCCTCTGATGTAAATGCTTTTTTAGAACGACTGGAAGCTCTTTTGTCTAAGCTACCATTTAATTGCAATATTATACTAGCAGGCGATTTGAATGTGAACTTTGCTGAAAATTCTTCAGATACGCAAAACTTGAAGAATTTGTTTTCCTCCTTCAACCTAATAATGCATGTTCAACATCCTACACGTATCTCTAATCAATCCGCCACTATAATTGATTATATGTGCTCAAACTTGAATGAGCAGAGAATTAGTTGCTGTACTACTCCTGCAGGCCTCTCAGACCATGAAGCGATTCTTTTCAAATCCAACTTCAAATTCAAACAAAATGAAAGGAAATATAGATACGGTAGAATTTATAGTGCAAAAAATAATAAAAAATTACGTGAGAAATGCCGGTTGACATCATGGGACTCTGTTACAAACTCTGAAGAACCTATCAATGCGTTCTATAACTACCTAAAAAATGTATTTGAGGATTGTTCTCCATTAAGAAAGTTGAAAATAAAAAATAAAAAACCTTGGATAACAAAAGGAATAAAATAATCTGCCCAGAACCTACGGTCTCTACATACTATAACGAAGCATGTACATAGTGATTTTCTCATATCATATTTTAATTCCTACAAACGAATTTATAGGCGAGTCATAATAATGCAAAAGAGATATATTACAATAAAAGAATAAATAGTTCTCGAAACAAAACAAGAGAAAACTTGAAAATAATAAATGAACTAAGAGGTAAAAGCAACTCAATATCGCGAAATATTAATATCGATCCAGACGTTCTAAACAACTTCTACTGCTCAATAGGTCATGAACTAACATCCAGTTCAAATCCACAGGAGGATCATTTAAACTATCTAATGTATGTTAGCACTGCAGAAAACTTTCACTTTGAAGACACTAATATAATTGAGCTAAAAGATATCCTCAAGAAAATAACTAATAAAACCACATCAGGTATAGATGGATTAACATTAAACATTTTTCAAAATCTTCCCGACTTTTTTCTTCACATTCTGGTGGATGCAATCAACAAATCTTCCAGAACAGGAAAATTCCCATCTTGCTTGAAAGAAGCAGTTGTGATACCTCTCCATAAGGGCGGTGACTCAGACGAACCCGCGAATCACCGACCGATTTCACTTCTGTCGACATTATCAAAAATTATAGAAAAACTAGTAAAAAGAAGAATGATGAAATATCTCATAAATAATAATTCGATAAACCAATTTCAATATGGATTTCAAAGCGGAAAAAATACAGATGATGCAATCTTCCCGTTTCTAGAAAATACTTACATGACTCTGAATAATGGAGAAGTAGCTGCAGCAGTGTTCTGTGATTTTTCGAAGGCCTTCGATTGTGTTTGTCATGAATTACTGCTGCAAAAGTTAGAGTTCTACGGTTATAGGAATTCCTCTTTCGCACGTATTTATCAGGAAGGAATCAGATAGTGAAAATCAAAGAGAACTACTCTCAAACAGGCAAAGTCTCTATGGGCGTCCCGCAGGGGTCAGTCCTGGGCCCAATCCTGTTTCTTTTGTATATAAACGACCTAGCCACTATTCGTATTCAGGGGAAGTTCACCTTTTTTGCAGACGACACTACTATTTTATGGCATGGGAAGGATATAAATCATTTGAAAGAAATAATTGCTGTTGATCTCACTAAAATAAAGCAGTGGTGTGACTCCAATTCTCTGTGTTTCAACCTGAACAAAACAAATGTAATCTCTTTCAAGTTCAACTTGATAACCTCTATTGGAAAACCGTAGTTGTGAATAAACCAAATACTAAGTTCCTAGGTATGTTTATTGATAACAAACTGAAATTTGATGAACATGTTTCTAACTTAAATAAAAAGATATCCTCTAGTTGCTTTGCAATCAAAGTTGTTTCAAAGGAACTAAATACAGCTTCAGCTAGGTTGGTTCACTTCTCTTTAATTGAGTCCCATTTGAGGTATGGTATTGCATTTTGGGGTTCATGTAGTGATCATTTATTCAACTCGGTGTTTGTATTACAAAAAAGAGCAATTCGATATATGTGTAAAGCTCAGTTCCGTGATCACTGCAGGCCACTATTCATTATTCAAAAAAATTTAATCCTCTGTTGTCTGTACTTACTGGAAACTGTATGCCTGATACATAAGAAATGCGCCACTACTTTAAATCTGACTGAAATAAGAAAATATGAGACAAGAAACAAAGGTTGTATTCCCTTACCTATACCAAAATCCTGCCTAACTAAAAACTCAATAATATATGAAAGCAGAAAAATCTATAATCATTTGCCAGAAGCCTACAGAAACGAAACTTGCCTAAAAAAGTTTTAAAAAAATGTGAGAGAAGCCCTTTTACAGAAGGCTTACTATAACCTGCAGGAGTATGATAATGACGTACTGTAGCTATTCAATTGTCCCAGGTTTTCTTTATCTGAATTTGTATTAATTTTAATTTTATTTTTTTAATTTTTTTTTAAATGTGATTTTGTATATTTAAATTTTATTTATATTCAAATTTCATATGACTGATATTATAGTATTTTGTGAAGACTGATATTATATATCTAAACTTTAAACTTTATATATATTTTAACAATTCGTTATGACTTTTACAATGTGATATCAATTGTGTGATTTTATTTGTGTACTCTTACTTTTAAGGTACCCTCTCGTGTATGAATTTATATATTTTATAGATTATATACATATAATGTGCAAATTGACTAGCTGGTGACATTCCAAAATCTCATTTTTATATTAATCTTAAATTGTTTAACTGTTTACATTTGTGACCGTATATATTTACATGCTTTGTCAATAAGATAATATCTTCGACAATAAAGTATATTTTTGATTGATTGATTGATTATTATCGAGTATTTCGAGGCGATATTTGATTGTTTGCCAAAATGAAAGGGCGTTTTCATTTCCACTGGTTCTGTAGTTTAGTCATATGTCACAAAACGGACTCAAATGCGAAGTTGAAGACCTGAGGAAATAAAAACCATTCTTGAAGCTACCCAACAGGCTAATCATTCAAGAAAAAGGTATTGATAATATAATATAGAAATGGACATGTGCCTGGTTATTCACTATAAATTACCCACCCCTTATCATAGTTATTATTGCCTATAGAAAAAAATGTTAAATAAAAGTTATGTGGTTATGACTGAATTTTGATAAGATGCTAAAAAAAATACAGCAGCGTGCAGATTTCAGGAGATAAAAATACAATAAATGGGATACCCTGTATATTATTGAATTTTTAGAATGATATTTTTTTCCTGGTTTTAAAAATTTTTCACTGGCAGTTGAACACCCTCAATATAAATGCAAATCTGCAAAAAGTTGTTTACCGTCGACTCAAATAAATTTCATGGTAAAAAACCCGTTTTGATAGGACTCCATGTGTTTTCGAGTTTACTTTTCTAGTTCAGTCTGTTTTATCTCTAATAACAATAGAACGATGAAATTATTACAAAGCATCGATGGTAAAAGTAATGATCAGTGACATGCGTTCGGTAAACCATGTTTAGATATTTATTTATAAAACTTTCCAAGAAACAATACCTGTTTATAACAATATTAAATTGAGAGTAATAATTGACCATTCATAGATTATTGGATGTATCAAAGTTACACTTGTCAAACTATTATAACTGCGTCCTGTGCGCGACTTCGGCGGCTCACCTAAAATGTTTTATTTGCAAATAGTGATGGTAATACATGTATGTAGTTACCTACCTAAATGTCCATTTCACAGTCATCATTGGTATCCGAATCAGATGAATCTTTGGGTCCTATTGAAATTACTAGAGGTTCCACAGTTTGGTCAAATAAATTATCAAGATCCCACATATTCTGTTCTTCTGTTAATACATGATTTACAGCATTTTTCCAATTGTCACTTGTCACTTCGGAGAACGATGCTAGAAGAAGCTGACGTACATCATCCAATTCAAAAGTAGTGTTATTTCTAGCAACGTCTCCTTCCACTTGAGCCCATATGAGCTCGATAGGATTGAACTCACAATGGTATGGAGGTAATCGTAATACAACCATCTTTTTTTCTTCAGCTATTTCGTCAACTACGTACTGTTTGTAGTTTGCTTTGTGTTGCCTCGCAATGGATAATAATTCTTTTTTTACCATGCTATTATCATCATGTGGGAGATCTTTCTGCTGCAACCAATCAAATATATTTTTTCCATTTCGATGTTGGCAACGCTTCCTTAGGCCTGGAATGGTAGCTGGCATTTTCCGTGACTATAACGGCATTCGCAGGCAACAACTCTATCATTTGTGAAAAGTAGTCCTCAAACACATCCGCATTCATCTCCTCGTGGTAATCTCTTGTTGATTTCGAGTCGAATTGCAGCAAACCACCATGGACAAAACCATGCTCATTTCCAATATGGGTGATAATTAACCTACGCCCTTTTCCGATCGGTGCAGGTAACCCAGTGGAATATCCTTCCATGACTGCTTGGCGGCAAGTTTTTATGTTAGTGTCGACCCATTTTTTCTGCACAGTATGTCCTTCGTTAAGCCATGTTTCGTCCAAATAATAAATTGTCCGTCCTTCAGATCGATAATTCCTGATCGTCCTTAAATAGTTTCTTCTCCAACGCATAATTTCGTCTTTATCTATAAGGAGGGACTTTTCATTCTGCTTTTCCCAGAAAAAGCCTATCTCGCGAAAAACTTTCCATAATTTAGTTCTTCCTGAATTGACTGTAGAACTTTGTCTATTGTTGGTATCTCTCTATTTATATAAAAAGAGTGAACTTTCCTTCGGATGGCGGTCCTATCAAAGTCATCGATTGATAATGACTTCCTTCCTGAATTTTGTTTTGGTGCACTAATGTCTGCACTTTTCCTTTCGTTTAAAAACCTGTGAATTGGTCTTTTACTCACTCCCGTCGTATTAGAACATGTAGACACTATCTGGCGAACGGAACCCATGGGTTATTGATAAACAAGTGCATCATGCACATTAAGCACTAAAGTTTTTTCCCCTACAGAGTATGCAACAAATGTATTGGGTTTAACTGGTGTAATTTTTGCACCCGATGTCAATTTCATAAACACTACTCAAAGATCACAAACGTATTAAGAATAAGCAGTAGCTCGTAACTGACTCCCCTCCACAGCATAACAGTATTCTATTGTATTTTGTAGAAACTGGCCGACGGGGGAAACCCAGAATTCCTTTATTTATTTGCTTTTAATATCAACTAATGATCCTATAATGGGGCAGGTACATCCACTTTGCATTCAGTATCCTTCATTATAACAATTTCGAATTGTATTGGTTTTACCTAAGAAGTAAGCAAATTTTAATTATGAGGTATTAACTAAGAACCCTCATTTTGTAATAATGTCCGATTCGTAGAAATGATTGTACAGTTAAAGTGTATCTCGGGAATTTCCATCTAAATATTTCATTTCGACCTGACTATTTACCATAGTAATTGTGCTCAAATATTTACCTCGATTATATATTCATTTTGTAGGTATTTAATCAAATTCTCTTAACTTGCTCTTAAGAAAATCCGTGTTTACAGTATAAAAACGCCTATGGTTTATGTTTATTTTATACCTGAGACCACGAAGTCGTGCTGCCAGTGAAAGAAGGACAGAGTCTATAAGTTACCCATATTTTATATCATTTTTGAGTTATTAAACGTCGAATAACTTAGACTAGTTGTTACTGTAAATACCTATCCTATAAAAGTTAACATTTCTGAAGTTGAGATTTCTTTGATGGAATAATAAAATGGTTTACAGTGAGGAAGAAAAAGTTCAAATATATACAAAAATACATAACAAAGATTGATTTGGAAAATTTAAATAACATGATAACTTTCAAAATATGTTAAATGTGTCCACCATTATTGTCAATGCATAATTGATAAAGTCTTCTTATATTTATAAGTGCATTGGAAATTGCTTCATTATTGACATTCAGATTCACTATTTCAAGTCGAATCGTGTCTTTAATGAGGTGAATATTATTATTATCAACAATGTCGTTTAGAATCCCCAGAAAAATGAATCCATAGGGGTCGAGTCCAGACTGTTAGGAGGCCATTTAATACATCCATTATTTTCTATCCATATTGGGAATACATTATTCAAATGTTCTTGAACGGGTAGGATACTGTTCGGGGTTGCCCCATCTTGCATCCAAATCATACTGGCAAGCTCGGCTTCCGAAAAATTCTGTAAAAGAATAATTTATACTTCTGGGATGAGTATTTCTTGATGGGTAACTCCTTTAATATATAATCACAAAATAAAGGGCAACAATTTTATTTCTAAAAATTCCGCACCAAACGCCAACAGTTTTTCTTCCTGTTTCCTTTGTTTTGCCAATCTTTTTCTGTTGTCCTTTTTTTCCACAACCTTCGATTTTTCCTATTGAAAACTACTGCCGTTTTAGTTGAATAATCGGGATCTTCATTCAAATTTTGAATATGGATAGGCTTACCTTCGAAATGAAGCAGTATATCTAGCTGTTCTTCCTGGTTTTCTTGAACTACACGCTTTTTTCTACTGAAACTGAAGCAATGATTCACCTTTCGGTAAATAGTTTTGAATGTATTTTCTGACGGTGTCGGACGATTTGGATACAACACCCTATATTCACTTTTTGCAGCATGTTTATTTTTGTTAATTTGAATATAATAAATAATAATTCTCTTGATTAATACCCTGACATATCCACAAATTAACAAATCATATGTAAGTAGGTATGATGTCTTTCAATCAGATGGATTTCAAACTCATTTTCAACATATCCAGTGGAAACATTTTTTTTAACTGAGTATGTATTCGTGTCATGACGTATAAAACATATTTATACGTAAATAAGATTTCCTATAATAGGCGTTTGCTTGACATTCAACGCTTACCCTGTAGACAAACAAAAAATGTATTCCAATAAGTTAATCAACTTTCGCCATAGAATATCATATTCAAAAATCAGTAAAAAATCCAGACACAGTCAGGATTTATACAGCAGGGGTGTTCGATATTCAATCCTCTTTTTTGGCACACTCTGTAGACACACGAAAAAAGTTGAACAATTTGCTCCACAGAATATATCTAAAAATCATCAAAAAACTCGGGTAGACAGGACACTCAACGCTTTTTTGTGGCACACTCTGTAGAGCCAGAAAAAAAAATACAGGGTGTTAGTGAATAAGTGCGACAAACTTCAGGAGGTGGTTTTGCATGAGAAAATAATGATAGTTTGCTATATAACTTTTGTCCGCAAATGCTTCGTTTTCCGAGATACGGGGTGTTAAAGTTTTTCTCAAAAACTGACAATTTATTTATTGCTCTGAAACCGGTCGAGATATGCAATTTAAATTTGGTGAGTTTCGAAAGGTAGTTATTGCGCATTTTTTGACATGCAATTAAGGATTTTATGTTCATCATTAGCGCGCATACGAGTAATGATTTCAATTTTTTTCAAAGAAAAAAATGGTACGGCACTGAAATATTTCAAATCATTGGATTTTTGAATTTATTGATCAATTTTTGACAAAAATCTCTCTTGCCTTTTTTTTGTATGGGGCGCCGTTTTTATGCAGAAAAATAAAACATCTTAACGCGTATTTTTTATTTCTTTAATACATTATCAAGAACTATCTAATACAATAACGTTAAACCAGAACAATAACAGAAAATAACACTGATAAATAAATAGGCGCATAGCTACAACAAATGCTCAAAATGACCTCCCTCAGACGTGATACAAGATTCAACTCTTCGCCTCATTGATTGTCGTATTCGCGCAAATATTCCTGGTGTATTTCTTATTGTCTCACATCCGGTTATAATTCGATTCCTCATGAATGAACTAATGAATTAAGAAAACCCCAAATGCAAAAATCTAGAGGATTTGAAGCTGGAGATCGAGCAGGCCAATGTTCCGTACCTCCCCTACCTATCCAACGATTTGGATATACTGTATCTAAGTGATTACGTACAATAATGCTAAAATGGACTGGTGCACCATCATTCATGAACCAGAAGTATTGTATCAGCTGTAGAGGAATTTCTTCAAGAAGAACAGGTAACTCTTTCTGTTGGAAATTAACGTAAGAGACGCCTGTTAGTCGTTATGGGAGGAAATATGGACCGATTAAATGATCATCAAGTACCCCAAGCTATACATTTACTGAAAACTGATGCTGAAAATGAACTTCAAAGATTCCAAAGATCCCATGTGGTGTTCCTCAGCCCAGAGGTGATTGTTATGGAAATTTCGTATACACTGTCGTCCAAAATTAGCCTCGTCAGTAAACAAAACACCATTCAAAAAATTAGGAATTTGAGCGATTTGATGAAGAATCCAATGGCAAAAAACTAGGCGCGGAAAAAAATCTCTAGGTAGTAGAGCTTGCACACGTTGAATATGAAACAGAAACAATTATTCTTTAAGAATTTTATGTTATGTTGGCAATTTTTCGAGTACTTGTTTCAGGTGACTCCGCAATTAACTCGAGAACTGTTTCTTCTAGTTGCACAATTCGTACTTCTCGAGGGCGCCCGCAGTCAGCCGTTTGTTTCTTCAATGTACCATTTCCGCGCAAAAGTTGGTGAAGACGAGCAAATATTGTGTGATGGGGTACCCTACGTCCTGGATACAACTCAGCATATGATCGTCGAGCTTGCCGACCATTTCCAACCATAGACAAAATGTATGTCTGACAATTCCACATTTGTATAATTTTCCATTATTTTCGATACAAGAAATATTAATTACTTATTATCAATAATGTTATACCAAACTAAAAGCTCAAAAATGAAGAAACGCTTATTTGACATTTCGTTGAAATATTCGTATTCAACAGAATGTTGACAGATACTACTACTACTAGATAATGTATTAAAGTAATGACAAATACGCGTTAAGATAATTTATTTTTTTGCATAAAAACGGCGCCCTATACAAAAAAAGGCAGGAGATTATTTTTTTATAAATTGAACGAGAAATTCAAAAATTCAATAGCGTACCATTTTTTTCTTAAAAAAAATTAGATCATTACCCGTATGCGCGCCAATGATGAACATAAAATTCTCAGTAACATGTCAAAAAATGCGCAATAACTACCTCTTGAAACTTGCCAAATTTCATTTGCATATCTCGACCGGTTTCAGAGCAATAAATAATTAGTCCGTTTTTAAGAAAAACTTTAACACCCCGTATCTCGGAAAACGAAGCATTTGCGGACAAAAGTTATATAGCAAACTGTCATTATTTTTTCATGCAGAATCACCCCCTGGAGTTTTTTTTATGTTCTGGTTCCTACGAAAAGGGATATCCTGTAATGTTCAGAGAACATCGTGGGAACCAAGGGAAAGAAGGTAGGAGTTGGTGTTCTTCTTAAATTTCTGGAGGTTGTATGCCTCGGGGAACACCTCCCTAGGCAATGAGTTCCAAGGCCTCGCTGTTCGTTGGATGAACGAGTCTTTGGAAAGTGATGTTCTGCAGGTCTCCAAAGTGACCACGAAGGGGTGTGATGACTGAACTTGACGGGTTAGTCTCGAAGAGACTGCCACAGCAGGAACGATCGTTGATATTTCAGAAGAGCATCGCCCATGAAAATATCTATAAAATAGAGACAAATCGCCAACTTTCCTACGGTGTTCCAGACAAGTGAGCGAGTTCGTGAGCGAGGCATCACCGACGAGACGAATTGCCCTTTTTTGGACAGAATCCAATAGCCTCAGGATATGTTTGGGTGCCGCGCTCCAAATATGGGAACAGTATTCCAGGACAGGTCGGATCTGTTCCTTATAGATCATAAGCAGCTGGGTGGGGGTGAAATAGCTCTTGGCACGAAACAAAAAACCAAGTTTTTGGCATGCACTTTTGGCAATGGACCTCACGTGATTTTCCCAGGAAAGGTTATTGCTGATAGTAATACCAAGCATCGATAAGGATGACTCCAGTGGTATGGTTACTCCTGACAAAGTTATGTTAGGCACAGTGAGATCGACTTTTCTAGAGAAAAGACATGCTTGTGTTTTGTTTGCATTGAATTCTACCAAGTTATTAGATCCCCACTCGAGAATTGTTGCTAAGTCCATATTTATATTATTAACATTTCTTCCTCGTTCATTTCTGGTTTCACGGGCTGATATAGGGGCCCTGGAAGAGAAAGCGGTATGGAGGGTACTATCATCGGCAAAGCTGTGTACTGGACATGAAGTTGCTTTCAACAGGTCGTTGATGTGAAGTAGAAATAATGTTGGTGCGAGAATAGATCCTTGCGGAACACCAGCATTTATGAGTAGAGTGTCAGATGAAACTCCATCGACCACTACATGGAGAGACCTGTTTGAGAGAAAACTAGCAAGCAGAGAACACAGCTGAGGGGGCAAGCCATAAGACGGAAGCTTGGCGAGGAGTCCCTGGTGCCAAACTCGATCGAACGCCTTGGAGATATCTAATGCCACAGCTAAAGTTTCCCCATACTTTTCAATAGATAGCTGCCATATATGTGAGACGTAAGCGAGCAGGTCACCAGTTGATCTCTGATGGCGGAAGCCATATTGCCTATCGTTGACAATTCCTGAGTCTTCCAGATATTTCATGAGCTCGATGTTGATGGCTTTTTCCATGACCTTTGAAATAATAGATAGCAGTGCGATAGGTCTGTAGTTGCTAGGTAGGGCCTTTTTGCCTTTTTTAGGGACTGGCTGTACTCTTGCAATTTTCCAATTGGACGGAAATACCCCCAAATTGTAAGAGTGGTTGAACAACTTCCAAAGAACAGGTGTTCGCGGGCACAGTTGGGGAGGTTTTGCGGCATGAGCTGTCAATAGGTGTAATAAAAGGGGGATTCCGTCAGATCCAAGGCTTTGTTGGTGTTGAGACCCAGCAAAATCTTTCTGATAGTACGTTGGCGAAAGGTGATCTCGGGCATGTGACTGTCAATAGGTGTAATGTTCGGGGGTTGTTTTCCCGATGAATCCAGAGTGGAATTTCCAGCAAATAGGTGCGCAAAGATATTGGCTTTTTCCTGGGCAGTCATTGCTAGTGTTCCATCTTCTCTGGTTAGAGGAGGAAATGAGCTGGAAGTGAAGTTTCTTCCCACAGCTTTGGCGAAAGACCAAAATGAACGGGATCCGTTAGGACATTCAGCAAGTTTTGATCTTATTTTGGCATTGTGGGCATCTTTTGAGCATTCTATTGTCTCTTCGCATATGCCTCTAGCCTCGACATATGCTGCTCTGGTCTCTGGGCCCGGATTTTCCAGCCATCGATGGTATGCTGCCTGTTTGGAAGCCACAGCTCTAGAGCAGTTTCTGTTAAACCAGGTCTTATCGGATGATGTTCTTCTTTCGGTATTCGGTATGTAGGTTTGCATCCCCAACATGATGATTTCAGAAATTGTCTCAGCACATCGTGTTGGATCTACTGAAGAGAAACAAACTCTCTTCCATGGAAACGCTGAGAAAAACATACGAAGATTTTCCCAGTCGGCCGAATTGTAATGCCACATGAGACGGGGTGGTATTGTGCAGCTCGATGGTAAATGGAAAGAGCATGTTGTGGAGATGAGGGTGTGATCAGAGTTTCCAAGTGGGGCACAAACTTCTATTCTATACGGGTCAGGATTGGTGGTGAGGAAAAGATCTAGTGTATTGGCAGACTGGTTGTTGACATCAGGGATGCGGGTTGGTAGCTCGACCAGTTGTTCTAGACCATGAGTGATGGCGAAGGCCTCGGCTTGACGACCCGCATCATCTGTTTTGTTAGAGAATTTGAGCCAGGCAGCGTTATGTACATTAAAGTCTCCCATGATTATGGTTTCAGCTGTTGGATGGTTCTCCTGAATGTAGTCCAGTTTGAGTGATAAAAACTCAAAGAGGTCGTTATATGAAGGTTCATTAGGTGAAAGGTAAAGGCAGCAGAGGAGCTTAGTCAGTTTGGTATCAGATAGCTTGAACCACATCACATCAAAGTCTTTCGGTTCCAAACTCTCTTCACGCTGGCATGAAAGGTTAGCCTTAGCGTGAAGGCAGACTCCACCTTTGAACCTGAATCGAGAATGGAGTTCGTAACCAGGACAAAGCATATGGACCTTGTTGGTGGACGAGTTTACTTGTGTTTCTGTTAGAGCCAGAATATCCGGTTTTTTCGTCTGTAGGTGATGGTGGACGTCATTGATGTTCTTGTTGAGTCCGCGGATGTTGCAAAAAATAATCTTTAATGTTGAGTCCCCTCGAGTACCTCTCGCCCGGAAATCCGAATGGAGAGGTATTATGCTTCCGGAGTGTTTTACTCTAGGAGACTTCATCATTATTACTATTAGGATGCACCTGAAAATAAAGGAGGAATTGGGGAGAAGGAAAGAGGGAGACCGGAAAGTATCGACCGAACACTGAAACATGGAATGATCCATTTCACAGCACACAAAGTCGATATGGAGGTATTTCACCGGGCGATGAGACCATCTTCCACCTACGGTTATCCTTTTAGTCGCCTCTTACGACAGGCAGGATTTACCATATGGCTATTCTAAAGCCGACCCCATACAGTCCGTCGCACTTATTCACTAACACCCTGAAAAAGCGGAAGTTGCTTCTCTAGAACGATATATCAACTTTCTAGTTTGATCAGTTTGAATTCTTGAAGGGTATAACAAACATTGGAGTGATACCAATTGTATCACATTTCTACCTTTTTGGCACTGATCACTAAAAATTAAGATATCAGATATTTTCAGGTTTGCGAAACGCATTCATTTGTGGAAATCATTAACATTATTCTCACCAAAAAAAAATATTCTCCCGTGTTTTCTCGTTTCTCATCAAGAAACTCCTATCTCGTCTCGATTCGGAAGGTCAAAAGATGAATGTTTCCTTTTCTCGATCGAGACAGGCCAACCAATAGAGTTTATCTTCCACTTAAACTACCTTTTAAAATATAGTTCGTAAATGGAAACCCCGGAGTCGGCCCCAGCAAAATTGCTGTGTGGGATTTTTTTAACAAGAAATATTGTCAAAAATGACAGTATTGAAGGAATCGTTTCACACTCGAGAGAACTTCTGTAGAGAATTCAAAAACCTACGAAAAAGTTTTTTTCTGCGACCGAATCGGTACAATTTCTACTGAGAAAATTCGGGAAAACCTCTAAAAAGAGACCTTTTGAAAAAAACATTATATTTATAAATTCAAAGCTGGACACACAATTCCGCGGATAATGATAGATAATAACATGTAGTTCAACTGTGCGCAGGACGGTTTCTGTCCGATGTGTAGTTTTTGCACAACCGCGTTATAAACAATTCAAGGGCTTATCTTGCAAAATGCGCCGATTTGAGTGAATTCGTCGTATTCAAATTCTGTGAACGGCATCTGGAAGTAGAGATCAATACCTACAATTTGTGTATTTTGGATTTTCACCTAAGAGGTGGGAAATGTGTTGAAAATGTCACTGAAAGTTGCTCCAAACGTTTGAAAGTGCGCTCGAGGTAGAGTGTATCACCGCGCGGCGGGTTGCTTATACATTGGCGCATATTATCATATAAGTTATTAGCGTCTTCTTGACGACCTCAACAAAAAGATGTCTTTATTTTGAACCTCGTCAAATGTATATTTTGAGCCGTTAAGCAGAAAATCGTTTTCATATAAAGGAAAATAAAATATGAAAGTAAACCGCATATGAATTCATAGAGGAAAAAGGTATACGAATATGTTTACGAGTTCTCTATTCAAGACGAAATTTGTCAAACATGGTTCTGAAAAGCAATTGCAGGATATTATCATTCATTGTCGTTGCCTAACAAATGACATGTCGATCTAAATTGTGTGTTAACGTTTCACTTCTATACGTAGGTATTTTAATGCGCTCGTAGATCAAAGTAATATTTAGTAAACATCACCCAATAACGATACTATCTGAAAAACACAATGTCAACTTGTGAACATCGATACATCGCGAACAAAATGAAAACATGTCTATATACCGACATACATTTTCAGCTTTTCCATTATAGTCTAAGAGCTAGCAACGTTTTCGAGAGAGAATTTCAGGTAGGCCAGTTTATAGATATGCTATCTCTCTCACTCTCCCGGACGTCATACGGGCTACCTGGCTGGCGGTAGTGGTTGCGTTCATCAGTGCGCATCGTACCTGTACAGGTAAAATATCAATTTTTCAAATAATTTTTAGAAGGTTCCTTTTTTTTATTATGTTAATTGA
This sequence comes from Gonioctena quinquepunctata, assembly GCA_018342105.1. Classification (NCBI taxonomy): domain Eukaryota; kingdom Metazoa; phylum Arthropoda; class Insecta; order Coleoptera; family Chrysomelidae; genus Gonioctena; species Gonioctena quinquepunctata. Next base: position 360,132 of record JAFIRS010001087.1, read on the forward strand.
TTTTTTTGACACATGAATCTATTATTGCCAGATATTTTTATTGTTGTTTAAACTGTGCCAAACGCTAATTTTAAATTGAAGAAAAAATTTTTTCAAAATATCTTAGTATGGCTGAAATTTTTATATGGCGTCAGTTTAGTCACATTGGTGTATTCGTTGCTGTTATTTTTAATGTTTTTAACGAAATTGTGTTACAATGGCTAGTGATAAATCAAACTGTGTTTTTTGTAAAGACAAAAATGGAAAAATAATCACTTTGGTAGAAGATAAATTAAAAAAGTGTAAAGAAGTTTTACAAATACTTGTAAATTTTAAACTTAAATATGATACTGTACAGTTACCAGAGCAAGTTAATGACACTGATGGATATCACAGAAATTGTTACAGCAGTTTTACAGCTTTAATGGCAAAATACCGTAATTTATCTGAAATTAATTTCTCGTCAACAGTAGATCTTCCCAGCACATCTAGTTCAACTTCGATATCAAATACTGCCAACATCAATGTGCCACGCAGATGGCTGTATTTGTAAAACGGATAAATCTCAATTAGTTAAATTGATTGAGAAGAAAATCGGAGATAACGTCGATAAGCCACCTTTGTGTTTTAATATAGCTATTTTAGATGGTTTCTTCATGTTACACCTGTAACCTTCGATGCTATATCCAAAAACTTTCTGAGTATGATACTATGATTCAAATCCAATCGTGTCGATATTGTCTTCGATCAATATTTTAGACCGTCAATCAAAGATTTTGAGCGTTCACGTCGGGATGAATTAATCAGCCAAGTTACAATCGGGCCCAATCAAATTTGTCCACATAATTCTGTAGCTGAACTTAAAAATATGTATTTTAAAGAAGCCCTTGTTAATTTTTTTATTGACCATTGGGCTGGTGATGAAATGGCTTCTTTCGTTTGAAATAAAATAATTTATGTGAACTTCAACAATTGCTATTCATACCGGGTTGAAAGTAATAAAGTTATTAAAACTGTTGAAAATTCATTATCTTGTGAAGAACACGAAAAAGCCGATTCTCGAATAATATATCACATTTGCCAAATGAATGTCGATGCCGAAGTTGTGATACGCTGCTCAGACACAGATATTTTGGTAATACTTCTTGGTAACATGGATCATTTGAATGCATCACTGAAACTCTGGATAAATTTGGGTGTGGGGAATAATGAGCGATTTATAAGCGTCAATCAAGTATACGAAATTCTAGGGAATTCTACCGTGCTTTCACGCACTCACAGGATGCGACTACCACCAGTTTTTTTCCGGAAAGGTGAACTTCGACCTTTTAAACTGTTAGAGCAATCAGAACAGTATCAGTCAGCCTGTCGAAATATTATAACAGATGATGAAGAATTGCTGGATGAGACATTTAAGATCTTAGAAAAATTAATTTGTCATATTTACGGAGCTCGTGATTCTTGGAACGTCAATGACGTTCGGTTCCATCTCTTTTCAAACACTTACCGATCTAAAAAATCAGACGATAATTTTGAGAAAAAATTCCGTAATTTTGACTCATCAAGCCTACCACCATGTAAAGCTGAATTGTATCAACATTTACTACGAGTTCGTTACGTCACAAAGTTTTGGAGAAATGCTCATTTAAAACATCTCTATTACCTCAAGCTGCCGGCTGGACCATAAACGACGATAAATATGATTTTATCTGGTTTGTGGGAGAGCAATTACCATCATTAGTTGCCGACATTATTATTAAAGGTGAAAATTTAAAATAAAATAATAATAAATTTCTTTGCCGAAAGATTATAAAACTTTTCATTCTATTACAGATAATAATTTATTGCTAAACGATAACACTTCAAAAGACGATGATGACAATGAAAATGACAGCAGTGATGAAGATGATGATGATTATCAAGATGCTTCCGTTTTTTGTGATACAATTATGGATTAAAAAATCTAACCTTCATTTTCACGTAACCATCAAAATTTTTGTTTATTTTCATACTTGAGGTTGATCATTATCTTCATTTTGTACAACAATAAATTATTATTTTGATACCGTATTAATCCACAAATTAATTTAATGGTTTTTAGTCCTTTCTCTGAAATTTATTTGACAACTATTTCTAGACCAAGCAAAATGATACCACATCACTTTCAAATCTGTCTGGCTGAAGGTTTAACAATTTTTGGCAAAAATTTTGGCTTTTTAGATACTTAAATAACATCATATAAACATTTCAGCCATACTTAAATATTCTGAAATAAAAAAAATAAAAACTAGCGTTTGGCACAGTTTGAACAACAATAAAAATATCTGGCAATAATAGATTCATGTGTCAAAAAGTTCAATTGAAATATTAATAAAAAAAGGAACCTTCTTGAAATTATTTGAAAAATTGATATTTTACCTATACAGGTACGATGCGCACTGATGAACGCAACCACTACCGCCAGCCAGGTAGCCCGTATGACGTCCGGGAGAGTGAGAGACATAGCATATCTAAAAACTGGCCTACCTGAAATTCTTGTTTTCCCGACTTTGCTAGCTCTCGTAGTATCAGGTACCGATCTCTGTTTGCATCGACCAGACCAACTAGGGGACACTGGGGCAAAATAATATGCTCAAGATAAAAGAAATGTTTACAATGAACTGTCAACGTTCATTCAAATGTCAGTTATACAGAACCCTTTACAACATATCTCCTGAAAAAAGTTAAATGTTCGATTCACCATTTCGTAAATAATTATTATAACGTAAAGAAAAAGTGGAAATCACGTTTTGCTCCCGGTGACTAAGTTTTCGATTTAATTTTCAAAGCTTGAGTTGGGTTCGGTTTTTCCATATAGCATCTCGGAGACGTCCATTTTAGGTCCAGTTTAGGTCTGAACGTCCTGGATCTTTTCAGGATGTATTGAGAAGTCAATTTCTGGACGTTCTTGGTATACCGGTTGACAATGGGACTAGGGCCATGCCTATATCTATTTCACTTATCAACCGATTTGAATGAAATTTTCGACATAGATATGAGACAAAATTTTGGATTGACAGACATATGAAAACAAAATGGCCGAATAGCCACCAACTTAGATTTTTCAAATGGAACACCCTGTATGTTTGATGTTTTTTGGATTCTACGGCTTAAATTACATACGACAGTGTTGCCAAATTTTTATTTCATAATTTCTCATTTTTTTGTTAGCCCAGGAGGTTAAAATCTATACTAATAGTAATAGAAATAGTCATTTCATCGATGAGATCAATAACAAATCCTACAGCAGGAATTGAAATTTTCTGAATGCATTTTTAAATGACAAAATTCAATAGAGAATTTAATGACCAATTCAACGATATACGTTATGTACCACTATCTTTTTGTTCAAAACTGAAAATGATCAATTATGGAATTTGTACAATATTTTATACGATGCCTACAAATTCCATTGAGCTATTCGTTTAGGTTTGATGGAATGAAAGGTAGCAGTGGAATCATGGAAAACAGTAGGTGATTGATGTCATGTCATAAGTGAAATACCAATTTTACTTGTCATCTCGTTTCGTTTGTAAAAAGGTTTTTGAAATGGAAAATAATAATCGTTATTCTCGAAGAAACGAACAAATCGATATGATATTGATATATGGAGAATGTCAGAAGAACGCTAACAATGCTAGTATGCTATACGCTGTTCGTTATCCGTTAAGACGGCACCCATCGAGGACCTATTTCAGGAAATTGGGAATATTTTATTTAATTCATAACAATATAAAAAGATATTTTAACAAATGGATGAAAATGGAAAACTGAGAAACTAAAGGTGTGATTGGGTGTCCTCTTGCTCATAGAAGAGGACGCATGCTTCTCCACTTATAAGGGATTTTGGGGATATCAGTGATACTCTGGAGTCATTGTACTTGTACCATGTGCCTGCATAAGGGTGCCTACAGTGAGCCGTGCAGTGTCCGCTATAGATTGTTCCACAATGGTTGGACACAGCATATAAGTTGTACAGACACGGTGTTACGTTATCTGCTGCATAATTTCTCATATCTAAACCTTCGAGAGGAAAGTCAATAGTGGCATTTAGTTTTCCCATAAATCCCCCCATCGGCGAGAATCGTTTCAAGTGAATTACTAATATTTTGGGGAACTTATGTATAGATAATGACTGTGCATTTTATCATTTCTTTACAATTACAACAAGTTGGTTTCTCTTCGCCGTCCAAAATTTCTTCCCCGTTAAACGAGTCTAAACATTGTGAAAGACTGAGCTGGCCAGTATTCTATGTAATATGAAGTGAAAGGTCCCAGAAGGGGTCAAAAGAGACAGAACAATAGCCGCATGAAATACAATTCAACGGTGATTTTAGTTGACCAACAAAATTATCAACAATTTTCGAGTTATCCATTCTAAGATATCTTGACCAAGACTCCTGTGCCTTTTCATGGTCACTCAATATTTCATCGATTTCTATCAAGGTAGGTTTGGGCTTTTCTGTCACTCTGTTTACATCTTCATGAAGACCTTCCAGTAAATATCTGAGAAATTATTGAGCGTCCTGTTGAGCGTGCCCCATGAAACGAGGTGCAAATTTTTGTATCTGGCTTTTAAAGGAAACAGTATTTACCATCTTATCAGACGAATCATCCAACCAAAGATCTTTTATCACAAATGCGAATTGTTTTATCAAAGCACCCTTCATATTTGATATGCTTGTGTTGATATCCCTCATATACTCGTCTTTTCTCAGATACTCGAGCAACCATTTGGTGTTCGATAAACATTGTATAATGCTGTTCATGGAACAGGTTTATCCAATGTTTTTCAGACCATTCAGACCAGGAATTTTGGCACTTCCGTGTACTAGGGACTTGATGGTGAGAGCTGTGCTCTCTGAACGATTATTTTTACTGGCACTGGATCTGTGTGGAAGGGAGATGACGCTGTTCGATGAAGAATTACATGGAGATATGGAAGGTCGTGTTGATTTTGACAAGTCATCATCAAGAACTGAACCAAGGAATTTATATGAACTCTCCATAGGAAAAATCGTCCTTTGAGGATTTAAAAATAATTCATTCAGTTGACGTGATGAAGGAATAGTTTCCAAAACAGAAGCGGCATTACCCCTCTGGATCGCAATGCTGATTCTTTGGATCAAAAATGAAGTTGCTCTTCTATCATTGGTCACTTCTGTTATTCGTCTTGCTATGTCTCCAATGAATTCAAAAGCATTGGGACCGAATACTCCAAAAGTCTCAACGGCAACAGGATGAAAAATATAAAGTTGTTGTAAATTTTGGTATTTTTTACTTTTAGTTTCGTGAGAAGTGGCAACCGTGTCAATGCAGGTAAAATCCCAAACAGCTGGTTTTTCGAACTTCCATGGAATTGGTGTCATGCCGTCGGGGCGGTTACCATCGTCTCTACGGACACCTGTAGGCTCTAAGATCGAAGGGATATTTGGCTGTTGTTAATGCACGTTTCAGTAAATCATTGACTGCGTGATGACGGGATTGACGTCCTGCGCTGAATTTACAGCTCAAACCATATGGGTACCTTTCTCATCTACAATAGCACCACATTTGCACTGTGAGGGACACAAATAGAAGAACCTAGTCGTAGTCCTATGGAAATTCTGAAAGATTCATTATCTAAAAGAGACCCAAGTGAAGCAGCAGGTAAAGCATTAAGCCAAGCTCCTGAATGGTGGGAAGTAACTGCTTTGATTCGAGCCTTTTCTTGTGCGGACATAGCTGAAACAAGCAAATCCTTGGCAACCATTTCAATGAGTGGGCGATCCCAAGCTTTTTGGAACTTTTTCATTAGTTCAGGTAACTTAGAATTGGTTTTGGAAATCCACTCCTGCTCTCCTTCCACAAAGAAATGGTTGGGTACGTTTGAGAATGAATCGGGTAAGATCATATAAACTAATTAGAAACACTACTGAAAGATGACAAATAAGTTGGAAGTTCAAGAGAGGAAGCCAAGCGTATTCCTAAGCCTCCTTTGTCGACAGGTAATGTTGCTTGACGCCAAGTATTGTCTGGCATATGATTATTCGTTATTCCTTCCAATGTTTTTCGCAAAATAGAATCGAATTCCAGGAGTTGCTCTTCACTGTGCCATGTCGGGCTGCATCTCATAATATATGTTAACTTCGGAATTGCCAAACAGTTTTTCAGAATGAAAAAAGCAATGTCTGTTGGAATATCACTCAATCTAGAAGCAATGAGTGACACAGCTTTCTGTTTTTCTATGAGGCATACAGGAAGTGCTTCATCAGATAGCGGAGCGCCAAGCAGAATCCAGTTGGGTTTTTCCTGGAACGTGATTCCTGGTACAAGGGAGGTGAACTTCAACAATTCGTCTGGTTTCAAAGTACTCAAAGAAAACATTTCGCATTTATTAAAATTCAATTCCAAACCTACAGCCTTGGAAGTGGAAATGATAGTGCGTAAGTTATCAAGCACTGATACGATATCTCCTCCGATAGAGCCATCATCCAAATACCAACAATTAAAATCACAATCCAACGATTTGGTTAATTTTTCGATTGCTAAACAAAATAACGCTTGGCCCAGAGGATCTCCCTGTTGAACTCCTCTTTCAGACATGATCAGGCTATCACCGAAAGATAGAAAAGTTTCATTTTGGTAACACTGGTTAAGAAAGGGGAAGAGATTGGGAATCATATTCTTGATTTGGTCTAATAAGATGTTGCGGTGGATCGAATTAAAAGCGTTCTTGAAGTCTAATTTCAACAATATTTCAGATGATGGGTTTGCGTGATAATTGATGAATTGTCGAGCAGCATGAGTAACAGCTCCACAACCGCCAGGTGTACCGAAACCAAATTGAACAGGACAAAATGGTTTGCCCAGTCGATCCCGTACGTCTAAGCATCCAAGTTTAGCAACCAAACGACGATAAAATAATCCAATTGCGATTGGTCGGATTCCACCAGTTTTCTTCTTCAGAACACAAAGTGTAGCTCCATACAAAATGGGACAGATGTCTGGATTAACTTTACCTGCTAGCATAAAGTTACATAAGGATGTTATTGATGATAAAAGCTTATTTTTCGAAAATCCTGAACTGTGGCTCAACAAGTCTTGAATGTGAGATGGCCTGAGAGAATCCAATCCACCAGAAGATCCGACACGGAATGATTTAATTGTTTTCATCACATCAGACTCTGTAACTTGAAGGGCTTCATCATCTGGAGCAGATATATTGCATTGGTTAGAAGCAACGAGGTGTTTTGATTGCAGTTCTAAAAGTGTTGAAGAGTCAAAATTAGCAACAGTGTCACTTGAGCTCATTATTCGAATGGCCGAAGAAATATATCCATCTGAAATTTTGCTTACTACTCTCTTGGTTAAATTTTGGATATTTGAGAAATTGTTCTTGAATGGTGTATAGGAGGTGATTAAATTTGGTGAGTTGTTGATATTTTTCTTTATCAAAGTAGCAAGAGATTGATTATGTTTATGAATATCATGAGGAATTTTGAAAGTTCTAGAAGCAAACATAAACAAATTTACCCAAGCTGCTATTGTGTTAGTTTTAATACACTCGTCAATAACTCTGCTTGAAGATAATGCTACAGAAATTCTTGCTGCATTGGGTACTCTCTTAATAATGATAGAATTCCTCTTGAAGTTTGACAGTTGGATTTGGATTCCTTTAATAGACTTCAAATCATCATAATTTTCAATTTCCGACTCTTTTAATACATCGCCCTCAGGATTTAACGAAGCTTGATGTCTATGTACTCGTCCAGTATGGATATCCAACCCTTTCTTGGTTTTGAAAGATTTTTCACAAATAATACATGAAGTGTTTGATTCACTATTGCTCGAATTTTTTGAATTATCCTGCTGCATTTCTTCAGTTATTGGAACTATATTGAAAACATTAAGTATATTAAATTTTTCTTGGTGTCAGCACGAATAAAAGTCAGATGAATTGTCAAGTCTTGACTGTCAAATTCCAATCTCATAATGACTCGAAAAGTACTTTAAAACCAGAATACCTGGATCTATCTGCCAAATCCAAACCAGGAATCTTCAAACAGCAACCTGGAGCCTCCTTGGTTAATTAAATCATGAAAACTTCACCACAAAATTGATGTTGAAACTCAGATAAAGTAGTCCAATCAATTCTCATTTGGCTATTGGAAATTGGAAATGATGCTAAGGAAAGAACCAGCTGATCAAAACCACATCCACTCATCGTCAATGAAGAAGCCGAAACTAATGTTTTAGCATATGTTCATTTTTGTCCATCTGCCTCAGTGCGAGAATTGGAAATTGAATGTGGGATCAGCAGGGAAGTGCCAGAAAAGTATTGAAAAAACATAAATATCGCCCTATAAATACAGTTTGCATCAGCATCTATATGAAAATGCCCCAGAACTTATTGTAATTGGCTTTTGCGTCATCATGATTTGAATGATGGTTTTGTCTCGAAGATACTGTTTACAGATGAGTCTAGGTTTACAAATAATGGTATGTTCAATAGGAATAATACAAGGTATTGGGATCAAGAAAATCCTAGGTTGCTTTGATAAGGTAATTTTCAAGAAAGATTTGGATTAAATGTCTGGGTAGGAATCATAGGGACAAGAATCATTGGACCAATTCTTTTCGACAGGCCTTTGACGGGCCAAAGATATCTACAATTCTTAGAGAACGATATTCAAAATGATATCAACGATTTACCTGAGAACATCAGGGAAAATATATTCTTTCAGCAGGATGGTACAGGACCACATAATGCTAATATTGTTCGGCAATATCTTAGTGATGATACCAGATGGTCAGCCAGATCGCCTGATTTAACCGCTATTGATTTTTATTCATGGGATCACATAAAATCCAAAGTATACTCGAGGAGACCAACTTCTTTGGAGGCCGTGAGAGATAGAGTTGAGCGCGCATTTCAGGAAATTCCTGCTCACGAACTGATAAATGTGATGAGGTGTACAATGAATAGAACTAGTCTATGTGTTAGGGAAAACGGGCAACACTTCGAACATATCATTGGTCACTAATAAATAAAATGACTTTTCGATGGTTGTGAAATTATTCTATTGAAAACAGGATAATGGTATTGTGAGTAATAATTTGTACGTTGAATGTTTCACTGTTTCAGTCGTTAGATTCATTCACACAGTTTGATTATATTAAAGTTATTTTTTCTGTAATCATTACATATTGTCAAGTCGATAATTTTTGGTAATTCATTGTTACCATTCTGAAGTGAAGTTTGAAAGAATGAATAGATGTCATGTTACCTACCAATTTTTTTAGATTTATTTCATTTTGTTAGATGGTTCTCTACGTTTTGAACGAAAAGAAAGTGGTATATAATGTATATCGTTGAATTGGTAATTAAATTATCTACCGAATGGCAAGATGGCCCTCGGTAGGTACCATTTGAAAAAAACATTTTTTCGTTAAAAATGCGTTCAGAAAATTTTAATTCCTACTGTGGGATTTGTTATTGATCTTATCGATGAAATGACTATTAATATGAGTTATTGATGTAAATAAGTATAGATTTTTACCTGATCAAGGCCTCCTAAGCTATAAAAAAATTGAGATTTTTTTTTCAATTCCAAAATGAATATTTGGCAACACTGTCGTATGTAATTTGAGCCGTAGAATCCGAAAAACATCAAACTTATAGGGTGTTCCATTTGAAAAATCGAAGTTGGTGGATATTCTGGCGAAACCGGAAGACGGCCGTTTTGTTTCCATATGTCTGTCAATTCAAAATTGTGTCTCATATCTATGTACAAAATTTCAATCAAATCGGTTGATAAGTGAAGGTGACATAGGCATGGCCCTAGTCCCATTGTCACCCGGTATACATGGAGATTATCATTTAAAATCATTGAAAACATATTGTTTATGAGATCATCATTTGTATAATATTGACTATTTTACCACGTTCATATTAGCTCGCTTTCGCGTCTGTTTGTCCAATAAAAATCTTGCAATCGAGTTTAAACTAACTTCCCGATGAGCTAGAGACTTAAAACTTCGGAAATAGCTCAGAACTGGATGACAATATAATATTAACTCGTTTTCTCGTCTGTTTGTTCGTTCGTTTTCTTACGGAGTACAAAAAGTGAGGTTAGGATCACACAAACTCTCCACAGCAGAATGATCGTTGAGTGAATGTGCACTAAATTCAACTGCCTCCCAAATATTCACTCGATATAACAACGAAATCATAGTAAAATAGCATGTTTTTTGTATAATCAATTGTGGAAGTCGAAAACAATGCGACCAGCAGAGTTTTTTCAGAATTCCTGGCGAATTACATTTCAAACATGAATCGATTCTCAACGCATTATCCGTAAAACTACAACAAACCTGAATGAAATCAATCACACAGGCATGCAAGATTAAATCGAAACCAAACTCAATTATGTTCGAGTTTGTAGCAAGCAACTTCTATAAGAAAACCTGTAGGAATACGGAACATGTAAACTGGGTCCCAAGTTTATTATTAGCCGCTGAAGAAACACAGAAAGCTCTTGATGGAAAAGTAATAAAACGTCGAGCTCAAGTGAAAAATGTGCTTTTGTTCGGCATAAGGAAGGTATATTTTACTTTCAGGATATTGATACTGACCAAGACGATGCCAACACTGTTGAACCTGCAAATTATTGATACCGGCAGACAGACATACGATCTTGTCCCTGGAATGGACAAAATCATTGCAAACTTTGAATTCATCATTCAAAAATTATAAAATGAGACATTGAAGTTTGTATGTTCTTTATTATCATTATCACTATGAATTCAGGTTTCGAGAATAATATGTAAACTCTACGAACATTTTGGGGACTTCCAGATTCCCAACATCTGAACTCTCTTGGTATGTCCAGTTTAAGCATATTGAGTACCTAAAACGGACGTACCGTGGATGTACAAATGCGCGGAATATGGACGTCCCCAAAACGTCCATAAGATGTCGAGTGTACCTAATTCGGGCATACCCAGTACGTACAGAAGTTCTAGTTGGGGGTTTCCAGTACGTTTTGGGAATGTACTAGTGCTATGACGGTTCTTTTCATTTTCATTCTACTTTCCTTCAATCTCTGAAACTAATTGATTTGTTTGATGATATGAACACGATGTTCATAAAATCATATGTGGAATCATCTGCGACTGAAAGATAAACTTTAGTCACTATCTTCCATCGTTCAAGATAACCTCTTGGGAGGTATTCATGTTGAAAAGGAAACATTCTCAATTGAAAATTGAATAGAAAGATTTTTCTGAAAATTGAAAAATCTACGACAATAATGAAGTTATTTTTTGTAATATCTAACAGAAAACAACTTCTTTCCCGGCTAAGGCCACGCTGGACATTGAACTACATCTGTTAGATATACTAAAAGGACCCTAACTCCAAAGAAAAAATCTGAAAGGGAAAATTTGCATTTTTATTCAAATAGTTATTTGATTTTATATTCCAGTCTTAATTAAGGACTAATATAGATGAATGAGGCAAAGAAGAATGTTTTCCAAGAAGAAGTAGGGGAAAGAAGGGTGAGACCGGTTAGCTAACACTTTTCGGCATGTTGAAGCCGAACTACTCCAACTAGAGCTTGCTTGATTGAACGACCTGACGTATTGTTTATCGTACCACAATATAATGTTTCAGAAAAGTCGTAGATTGATTACTTTTTCCAGAAAAATATGTTTTTCTCAAAATGTCAAATCACCCGGTCTTATCCCACTAGTGGGGTAGGATCGGGTGCATATATTAACTTTATGGAAAACTATAAAAACTACATTTCAATTCAAAAAACCTCAACTTTAACAAAAAAATATTAATCTTACAAACAAAAATCACATTGAAAGAAGGTATCTTCTTCGCCCGCTCCACTGCAGCCTTCGTGAGCCCAGTCAAGACACTTTCCACATTGGATCCATCCTTCTCCTTGTTTTGAGTTGGAAAAAGATTCGTTGCAGTATAAACAATGATCGTCGGACTTGTTATCTTCCCCATCGGAAGAATCATCAGTCGAGATCGAGGTCAAGGTTAGAAGAATTTTGGGAGACTTTTTTCTTTCTCTGGGCCTTGGTACGCTTGTGTTTTTGATTGTTTGGTTTTGATGTTGTCTTCTTATTCGGTTTGTTTGAGTCATCAATAACCAATTTTCTTTTCTGTGACGTTATTTTTCTTTCAGTTTCTTTTTTCTTTTCCTCTGAGATTCGAGTTCTGTTTTGTATGGTGAAGAAATTCATATTGCACATTTACCTTTTCGTTTATCTGTTCTTTGTGCTTCCTTTCTTTCAGCAAAAGGTCGTGGCATTAAATGTGTGGGTAATATAGCAAAAGCTATTGATGCAGCTGGCTTCTCATCCGTGAAAAATTGTGGTTCTAAACTTTTAGAACAGCAGGGTTCTTTTGGAAATGGTTCGTCAATATTGGTTTGTATTGGTTTTTTAATCTCAACTACCGTTTCACACGTTCTTTGGGCAGGTTTTTCTTCTGTTGCTGGGTTCACTTGTAGAACAACATTTGCTTCTGCCTGTGGGCGTGGGTCTCCTTCTTGAACAGCATTCGCCTCTACAGGAACAGGTCTATCTGTGGTTGTTGAGGGAGCAAACAGGTGATCAGGAAAAATATTCGGTTCGAAGGATAAATTTCTGTTTGCTTGAATCCATTTACTGCCGTCCGCATTCCTGCTGCCTTGAGGAAAGCTGCACCATACAGTTTGGCTACTTGTTGAATTGTAACAGCTCTACCAGGATGTGTTGCAAGCCACTGGCGCACCTCCTGTTGATGATAGGTGCTCAATGGAGCCATGAAGGTCACGTCTAGCGGCTGGAGTCGACGAGAACAATGTGGTGAGCACAACAACACAAGATTGTTTTCTCTGACCATGTTAATAAGTTCGAGACTCTTTGTGTGGGTATTATGGCCGTCCAAAATCAGGAGGACTGGTTTTACAGACGTTGGTTCAGAAAACTCAATAAATCTTCGAAACCAATACACGAAAATGTCTGTTTGCATCCATCCAGAAGGGTGATATTGAGCGAAGCTTCCCGGTGGTGCATCGTCAAGCAGCACGGTATTTCATCTCTTTCGAAGTAAAACAAACATTGTTGGCATACAATTTCCGGCGGTATTCATGCAAGTTTCAGCAGTAACCAAAACGCTCCGTTCTTTTTTTTTGTAAAATTGTATTTAACCGCTTTCTTAGTTGTTTGACCAACCCTCAGAAGTTAATGAAAACTTGTACGAGTTAAGATCACGGGGACCTTACCTTTTATAGTGGGATCCGAAACCACTCTTGGGACTTCGAAAGAATTTTTCACCAGCTGCGGGAATCGAACCCACGCCAGGTGGAAACAGTTGACACAAGACCGACGCTCGTTCCACTGAGCCACAAGCCCCGCTGCTGCTGATACCAATGCTCCAACCTGTTTTTTTTTCTCGTGAAGCTAGGATTTTGGATGGTTTGTTGGGAACTATGGTTATTCCCGTCTCATCGACGTTATAAATATCACTGGGAGAAAAATTGTGTTGTTCATACAAACCCTCCAACAGATCGAACAATTTATCAACAGCTTGCTTATTGAATCCCATGGCCCTTGCTATTGAAGTGTTTTCTGGAAATCAAAGAGAAATATTGTTCTTATGCCTCCTTTAAAAACCATATAACCAGTCTTTTCCGGCCATCTTGGTTTCTTCATTGAATTTGTGTTTCAAATTATTTCTAGTTGCAAGATCAAACGCTAATCTTCTGACATCATTCAAAGTCAAACCAAACAATCTACTCTCTAACAGCAATATGTGGTCTAGAAATTATTTTTCTTGCTCTTCAGAAAATATAGTCGTACAAGGTCCCAAGCTACCTTTCCTAGCGGCTTGGCTAGAGGTTAGTTGATTTATTCTAGCCTTTTTTACTCGATCTTCTCAAGTAGACTGCGGAACATTGAAGGCTTTTGAGGCTTTTAGGTATCCCATGCGTCCAGACAATACTTCCTCTATAGCGCCTTCCATACTTTCCTGGCTCCAGGATTGCCGATTTGTTTTCCTCTCGTGAGTTCTAGGCATATTGACTCTGTAAAAATATAACAATGGTAAGATCGGAAATAATGGGGTAAGATCGGGTAGTACCCGGTTCCGCCCCACTTGGACTACCCGGTCTTACCCAAAGTATAGAATTTAAAAAAATGCTCTAAAACCACTCTGATATTTAAATTATTCCTTCGTTTTTATGCATATATTAAACCTTATTTATCATATAATAGGTGACACTGAAGCAAGTTTTTATAACTATAAATGCCATTAAGTAATGATAGTTTAAATTGGAAGCAACATTAGAGAAGCGACATGAAAAAACAAACTTACCTCAACTGACAACGTGCGTCCTCCAGCATCGACTCGATACTACTGCCGCTAAGTCGTCTCAGCTTACGGAATGTATTTCAAGTTCTGTGCACCAGCTGGCATTAGTAGTAGCAGCACAGTCAATGTACCCGATCTCACCCCACCACCCGGTCTTACCCTTCTTTCCCCTACCTATAAAAAAAACACTGGAAAGAATACAGTACCTTCTGTGGGCAGTCAGTTCGTGAGAAAAAAAATGTGTTAGCGACAAACGAATACTTATTGACCCGAGTCGGTTTGTGCATGTGCATCCCCTAATTACAAGCCCAATTAATCTCTGAAGATTATTTTTTCAAATTACTGTTTAAACACAGCACATACACCTCCCAACCCTACAATTAATACGATGACCTTTCAAACATGTCTCATTACTCGTAAACAATCGAATTAATTTGATGAACCTCAAACACAATCGAGAGCCGATCTCAATTAAACTCGAACTATTATGGTGTACCTAGGCCTCATCTTCTAACACATTACAAACATTGAGATCCAATCAGTGTTTGGTATACCCTAATGATCAATTCACTCAAGTTACGAAATAGAATCACATTTTGTCGGAGATAGTTCACACTAAAGACGAAAATGGGTGAGGAAATATTCTTCCTCATGTCTGTTGAACATGCTCTCAGATTTATTTACTGTTAATGATGATTGCCCCTGACTTCACAAGCGTGTACTCGACAATTTCTATTCAGGTAATATTCTCAACTTGATTCAAATGAAACGATAAGATAAAAGATATCAGTCTCTTTGTCCTTCAGTCAGTACTCAGGAATTCTGGAGTAAGGTGGGATACAATATTTCATACGTATTAGAAAATACGGAAAAAATGTCCATCATTGAAAACGCATTTCACTGTTTTACACGCATTGGGAGACAAATTATACATTTGGACAAATGTGAAACGACAACCAGAAAGAATCAAGAATCTTGATAATATAATTTCGAAAAAGCAATCAAATGCAAGCTTCGCACAATTAGTGGTCCGCACCTGTCTAAGTATGCTAACGCATTCAGATCTATACTTTATTCAGTCTATTCAATCTATTAAAGAAGATGAAGGGTTATTTCCGGTTCTTCTTTGCAGAATTTGCTTCCTCGAGTGTTCCCTGAATTTGCAGTTTTTTTTTAGTAGTGATCATCTAGACAGACTGCACTACTCCTCGGGTAGCAACATCTAGTAGATATGCAATCCGCCAACTTTTTTTTTCTTGGCTCACAGCCTCATACAGGGTGATTCAAAAGTTCTTTGACAAACTTCAGGAGGTGATTACTCACAATATTCTTATATGAATTGTCCGAAAAAATATATTCCGGAAACGCTTCGTTTCCAAGATACAGGGTGTTGAAGTTTCATTTTTATTTTCGTTTTTTTATAACTTTTGAAATACTGATCTTAATTGAACGAAAATTGGTATTGGGAGGTTCTTCTAGGTGTCGATTTCGAACCTGATGTTATGATTGCTCTCACTAGTAGGGGGCGCCACCTACACGTCTTTTCCTTTTTTGAAGATTCACAACTTTTTTGAGCGTACTTCTAGCACATTTTTCGGTGAAAAATACAATTCCTCTATTATATCCCCGTTAAAGAACTACCCCTGTTACAAGTCGCTATAAGCAACCGTTTTCTAGATATTTGGACTTGAAAATTTCAAGTCGATTATTTGATAATCGAAGTTATTACCATTATTTTGCATTTTTCACAAGAATGCTAAGGACATGAATTTGACGTTTAAGTAAGTAGTTTTGGTAATTACATATTATGTGACAGTTGAACGTTTTGTTGTTCTGTTGAAGTTTCTGTAAGTTTTGAAACACTAATTTTGAAAAAATAGATTATTTAAACAATAATGCTCATTCAGCCGACATGCATTTCGTTCATGGCCTTTCATGCGCGCGAAGCAAGACGTACTTACCAGGAGCGATTTCCTAATCGAGTACTGCCTTCTGCTCCAACATTTACCAGTCTCCACCGTCGTTTGGCAGAAACAGGTAGCTTTAAGAGGGCAGCTGATATTATTGGAAGACCACGAGCAGTCCGAACCCCAGAATTGGAGGAAGCTGTTTTGAACGCTTTCGAGGAGAATCCAGAAACAAGTACAAGAATAATTGCTGAAGCTCTCAATTGTACACAGTTTGGAGAATTATCCACGATCAACAATTTTATCCATACCATAATCAAAGGGTACAAGCTCTTTCGCCACGAGACTTTTTCCAACGCATTACTATGTGTCAGTGGTTTTTGAGAAAATTGGCTGGAAATTCCCAATTATTGAGATATGTTCTCTTCATGGACGAGGCAAACTTCTCCCGAAATGCTATTACAAACTTGCATAACAACCATGTTTGGGCTCTGGAAAATCCGCACGCAGTTAGTGAAAGACATTATCAGTATCAATTTTCTGTAAATGTATGGGCGGCTATAATTGATAATTACTTGATAGGTCCTTTCTTTCTTCCGTTCCGACTGAATGACGCAACTTACAGATACTTTTTAGAAAATGTTTTGGCGGGACTACTTCAGAATGTACCATCAGAAATCTGTAACCGCATCTGGTTTATGCATGATACGGCTCCGGCCCATTTTAGCGTTGTAGCCAGGGAATTCCCAAATCGATGGATCGGTAGGGGTGTAGAAGAACCTAATCAGGCGTGAGCACCAAGGTCCCCAGATCTAAGCCCGCTAGATTTTTATTTCTGGGGACATTTGAGGTCACTAGTTTATAAAACTCCAGTAGCGAACGAGGAAGACTTAAGAAACCGAATAGTAGACGCCTGTGAAACAATAAGAAACACACCAATAATTTTTGAGCGGGTACGAGATTCAATGATTAGAGGACTGAATGCCTGTATCTTCGCTGAAGGTGGACACTTCGAACAATTAACTTGAATACAATTTAATTTCCTTTATTTTATTTTATTCTACATATTCAAAATTTCTTGAATCAAAATTTTGATATTTCTTGCAAAATTTTATCAAAACAAATACAGATTTTGCACCCTTGATACAAAAATAACTCTTTCAAACGAGAATAGGTGGCGTGGTGCCTCCTACAAAAAACAAAACTTACTTAAACGTCAAATTCATTTCCTAAGCATTCTTGTGAAAAATGCAAAATAATGGTAATAACTTCAACACGCATCGATTATCAAATAATCGACTTGAAATTTTCAAGTCCAAATATCTAGAAAACGGTTGCTTATAGCGACTTGTAACAAAGTGAGCTTTTTTACGTAGATATGCTGGAGGAATTGATTTTTTCACTGAAAAATGTGCTAGAAGTACGCTCAAAAAAGTTATGAATCTTCAAAAAAGAAAAAGACGTGTAGGTGGCGCCCCCTACGAGTAAGAGCAATAATAACATCAGGTTCGAATTCGACACTTCAAAAGACCTCTCACTACCAATTTTCGTTTAATTAAGGTAAGTATTTCGAAAGTTATTTGAAAAAAACTAAAATAAAAATAAAACCTCAACACCCTGTATCTTGGAAACGAAGCGTTTCCGGACATATATTTATTTCGTCAATTCATATTAGAATATCGTGAGGAATCACTTCCCGAAGTTTGTCAAAGTACTTCTGACTCATCCTGTATAGATAGACCCCTGAAAATAAATCGGGTACCTCTGAAATAGAATCGAATGATATAAAATAATACGTATACTGACACATTCAATTACAATCTCAAACTTGTTTCAAAAGCAAATTTAACAATTCTGATATTAGAATTTATTCCCAAGACAACTCTTTCTTCAGAAACAATCTAAGTCAACGTTATTTATCGTGATCGTTTCCTGTTACAAGATCTATATTTTTTTGATAATGTGAAGATTTCAATGATGTCACTTACTTCTGACAAAACTATTATATCTCAGGAATATATCTGTATGGACTGATTCTGGTAATCTTCAAAATGTATTGTCGTGACATTTCCTGTATCCATCCAGGAAGTTATCATCGCCAATTGAGAGAATAGACCCACCAGTACATTCACACATTTACTCCACCACAACCAAGGGGTTGTCCATAACCACATCCCATAGATAAACAAGAAATAATCTTTTTGGGTGCACCCGTGATAGATCTCATTGCTATTAACGGCCACTCTATTCAGTACGTTCTATTTTAATGAATAGATAATCATTTTTTAAGTTGTGCAGAAGTCCATGTCAATTGCAGAGAATAACACTGGGCCACTGTAAATCCAAAGGGATCGCGGATCGTTTCTTTCTTCGTGCAATTTGGTTCTCGACATCAGAAGGCCTTCCCCAAAGGCAGTCAGCAATTTCTGCCCTAAACTGCTAATGGTAGTGTTTTCGTTTTGCAAAAATTGATGGTCAAAATTATTTCTGAAGAATGCAAAGAGTGTTTCGAGTTCCAACAATCTCCAAGTTCTTCACTGCCTTTGAAAGCTTTAGCATCATCATAAAAAACAAAATTTATTTTGCTCCACAGAATGATGATTTTTTATTTTTCTCAATCTTTCTCCATTAATTTTTTTTAGTATCAACATTTGTTCGAATTGTATCGTCTTCTCCAAAAATGTTTTCGATATCTTTGCTAATGTCTTCTATTCCTTCACCTTCTAATAAAAATACGTCAGCAAACTCAATGAGGAGATCCTGGATTCAACTTCGTTCAACGCATTTTATAAAGGAGCTTCCTTTTCGTTTTCGGCATCAGATTCAAATCCATTTTCACTCGTTGACAGGTGTTCAATACATCTAATTCGGATTGGCAAGATATTTTCTTAGGTACTTCTTTTTGGTTTTGGACATTGTAATACTGCAACTTAAATATAAAATTAGAAGTTATAATAGAATACATCCCAAGTAGCATTTTTAGTAGACAGAACGCAGCGGCCACGATTCTGGAAAACTTTGAGGTGCCACGTAATATACACGGTTCTATCACGTGGCGGCTACCAAAATGGGGAACACTTTTTTGGTGGCTGCTACGTTCCGATCTATGTTCCTGGATCTAGATAGCCACATTCCAACCACGTTCTGGTCACCTGGCAGAAACGTGGATATGCAGTGGCCAACACTAGATACGTTAAGCAACTCACTGCGCTTGTGTAATTGATATGTAGCTCTGTCCTGCAACATATTTTTATAATAGTTGTTTCTTATACTCCCATTTTGCCTGATTCATTTTTCCCGATGTCACACTCGATCGACTAAGTATAAGGCTAAGTATAATAATGTATAACATACAAACACGTAAGTAAGTATATTGAATTCGGATACTTCTGATCGGGATACAATTGAAACGATTAAAAGTTTACTGTGAAACCAATACATACGTAATAAATTACTACTTTTGATGCAGTACTGATGACAAATAAATCTTTATTGAATTTCTCTAATAATTGCGACCCAACATATTCCTATAAATATGGCGGCTTTTGGAGAATATAACTATAACGTTGCAGAAACTGAAAATATACCACTCTTAAGTTCCTCTAATAATGAAATAGCCAGTGAAACTAACTTATTACCCTATTCCACCACTAGGAAGTGACGCCCACATCGCAGGCCCATGACTCACAACTTCAAAGTTATAACAAAATTACAATAGGTCTTATACCGTTGAAAGTGGAGAACACGTCGCGGCTATTATAACCTGCCATTTCAACGTTATAACCTTGAAATTGTGGGCACATGTCCATCAATTGTTAGAAAAGAAAATGTAGCAAGTATGGTGGATTTATGCAGCTCCAATTAACAATTATCAAGTAACAAATTGCGCCTTAGATATTGAGCCTTGAATGCCAAAAAGATGTCCTGAATCTGAGACGAAGTGTTTTATGTAGTTAATAGAAGTTTACAAGAGGTTTGATGAAGCGAATAATCCCAAGTAGCATTTTAAGTGGAAGGAACGTAGCGGCCACGATTCTGGAAAACTTTTAAGTGTTTGGCCACAACCACTGCCACGTAATATACACGGTTCTATCACGCAACGGCTACCAAAATGGGGAACACTTTTTTGGTAGCTGCTACGTTCCGATCTACGTTCCTAGATCTCAGATAGCCACATTCCAACCACGTTGTGGTCATCTGGCAAATACGTGGATATGTAGTGGCCGACACTAGACACGTTAAAAAACTGACACGTTAAAAAACTGACTGTTTTGTGATAAATGTTCCTCATTCTTCCATTTTGCCTGATTCGTTTCTAACACTCGATCAACTTTAAAAATATAAACATACAAACGCGTAAGTAAGTATATTGAATTTGGATACTTCTGATCGGGATAAAATTAAAACGATTGAAACTTTTTTGTGAAATATGGGTGTTGTAGCTTGATTGTGAGCATGGGCCATCTGAATACACTTTGTTTAAGGTAAACATAATTTTGGAAATAACTCGCCTCTGAAGTTATGTACTTGAATCCCTCAAACATTGTTTCATCAATCTTGGTTAGTTGAAACAAATACTTACGTAACAAATTACTACATTTGATGCAGTGCTGATGAAAAATAAATCTTTATTGGATATTTCGATCATTTCCCTAATAATGGCGACCCAGCATATTCCTGTAAATATGGCGGCTTTTGGAGAATATGACTTTGAAGTGGCAGAAAGTGCAAATATACCACTCTAAAGCTCCTCCCATCATAAAGTGTCCAGTGAAACTAAATTATTAACTTTTCCACCACTGGAATGAATGTGGAACTTTAATGTAAGTTTCTGATTCAGAATTCGTTTATTATCAATTTATTGCGTAAGAACAGGAACAGTGATAAAAAAATAAAGTTTCAATATATACCTTATATTTTGGTAAATCAAGGAAACCATGATATTTTTCAATCTAGTTATCAGCCAAGCAGTTTCTTTTACTGTCGGGTGATATTTGTTGAAGAGAGAAACAAGACCACATACAACTCTCAAAAAGCATATAAATCATTGTCTAGTTGCCCTCTGGAAAGTTAATTTTTCACCAGAATATAAAATATCTGAATTTTGGGCATTGATTAATATCACAGTATTTCACATTCAATATTACTTTTCATCATAATTTCCATTTAATCCACATGTTACTACGGAAAGTGTTTTTGACGTTAATTTTGTTACGAGTACTCATGGGAATTGTTTTATGTATCAGTGTTTCCATTTGAATGCACATTCATTCGTACATTGTTGAAGTGAAATATTTCATAACGTATGAGGTGATCGTGTTTTAATTATCCATACCGATTCATTCAATTTGGATTTTTATAGCGAGTTTTGCATTATCAAGTACGGGGTTTTTGATATTACATTCTGTAATTACAACGAAATAGAAGAAACGACAACCTAGGCGTTGGTGGCTGACAATACCATTCAAAAACAGACTTTTGTACCTTTAGAGGACCAATACCACAATACGCGAAGAGAAACTCGATAAAGCATTCAACAAATTACATAAGCGAAAATCGACGAAGAAATATGTGTATATATATATATATATATATATATATATATATATATATATATATATATATATATATATATCCCGGAACATTCACAATTTATACTGATATAGTCGAACATACTAAGAAAAAAGTACATAGTTTTGATTGTACAATTCTTGTCATCCTTGATGAATAACCCATTCCATCAGTAAAAAGATTCAAATTTTCAGTAGTCAGATTCCGAAATGAACTATTATTAATTTTATGATCGTCCCTGTTATCTTCATTATCTACTAATGGATTTCATCTCAATATTAGTTTGTCTGATGCTAGAATACAAACTGTTGCCCCATGAGTTTAATGAGTTTTTCCACAAACTCTCCATCTATGTGAAGTTACAACTCTTGCAGTGAGCTGTCTTGATGAAGAAGACATTTTTCAATTTGAGTGAAAATGATATATCCCTAATCACCAGACAGACCAATTGCACAGGAAAAGTTTTCCAGATCAGATGACTCCGGGTCATCCTTCTCAATATTCAGACGGTGAACGTTGTTGATTATCGTTGTTAAATAACCAAATAAAATAAACCCAAAAACTCATTATTGACCGGTAATAATCGAACAGAAACAACCACAAAAAACTCACCCGGGGATATACTTCCGTTGAGTAATTAAGCTCAGAGATCGCTCCTCATGTTGACGAACGTTCATCACTTGGATCTGCAGGTTTGAATAAATTGAAAAAAAGTCGAAGGGCAATCTGTGTATAATGAATCCCAAGCAGATATATAAATAATATTTGAACGCAGTTTCCACCATTTCCACACATACTATCATTTTGAAAGGAATATGGACAAGGTTCCCGGGATGATCCAAAAAAATACTTGACCTCTAGATGAAGGATGAATTATGTCATTTATGGTTCAATTCGATTTTTAGAGTTTGGGATTGCGTTTTTTTTATATATAGCCAACTAAACATTCTAAATTACAACGCCCCACAGCAACTATGTATGTTTAATCAATTATGAATTTCGCGAAAAATGTATTTTTTCCATACTTTTCATGAATCAGCAAATTCCGCTCAATAAGAGACATCTGCTCTGGTTGAAAAACAAGAAACCAAATATAATTATTTTTTTTGTGGCTGCATGATTTGACAGAATTTTTCCCATTTTCAATTACAGTTTTCTCATATAATTGGAAAATAGAAAGCTAAAAGTCTGTTTAACAAGTGTTCTTATGACATTACTGGTTTTTTAATTTGTTGTCAAAAGTTTTCTTATTTGTTGTGTTAAAAACTCAAAGCACTGTGATTTGCACAAAGAATTAGTATTTTCCATTTTCGAATTAATTTTTTTACAAAAAATGGAGAGATAGGATTTCAGAAATGTTTATTAAATATTCTAGATGGGACAAGTAGCTTTTTCATTTTGTTTTATAAAGTTGGCAATGAGGTATTTGAAGCTATGTTGTTGATTGAATACAATGTTCAGGGCACATTTGTTCCACGAAAAAAAAATTATACAAGGTGACCTAAAGGTGCGTGCAAGCTCTATAACATTCTTTTATATCCAAGCAATCGGCTTGATTTTTTTAAAACGATAGGTCTGACAAAATTGGGCACATTCTAAAAATATTTCTATTTATATACAGGTTACTCCAAAATAAGATACACAATTATGTTCTGTTATTTGGCAAACCCCAAATTTTGTTACATTTTGGATTTGCCAAGTTGTCGATATGACGCACCCAGGTTCCTTAGTATGAAATAGTTTTTAACTTATGTCAATTTATGAGTCAAAATAGTGTGGTGCATAGACCCACAGAAAAATTCATAATTTCAAAACCATTCACAATAACTCAACAAACTTTTTTCCAGTCAATTCCTTAGGCTTTAGCGCATCTTTTGAGATGCAGGCGAACTGGGATATGTTCCATCGCCTACTACGATTTTTTGATAATTACAAATTACAAACGGCAATAACTCGACTTTTTCAAATTAAACACCCTATATTTTACTGCATTATTACATCGAATTTTTCAAGATCTGTTTGCCAAAATAGATTTCGTGGGGTCTACTATGTAAAATTTGCGAGATTTGTTGCAAAATAAGGAATGTTGATGATTTTTTGGAAAAAAAATTCAAGTAGACTGTCGTAGAATTTGACACATTCAAACAATTCTGTAAAGAGTATGTGTCAACAAAATGAAATTGTAATAGAAACAGGAGTACATCACAAAGAAAACAATTCTAGTAATCTTAACAATAACAAAAAACAGAAAACCATGTAAAATGTTTGAGGAAATGCTACAAATAGGCCACCATCATGTTCCACACAAACTGCTAGTCTTCTAGTAAATTAGCCCCGAACTATAGCAAGCATTTCTCCATCAGTTGAACGGAAGGCTTCTAGTAAGTAGTATTCCCCTTTTTTTTGCGTTTTGGGTCCCTGAAAACCCTTTCATCACGTATCCCAAAAGAAAGAAATTATAGGAGTAAGGTCTGGGGATCGCGCGGGCCAAGGAATAGTACCTCCTCTGCCTATCCAACGATTAGAATAGGATTGATCTAAAAATTCTTGCACTATCCTATGGTTATGCACTGCAGCACCATCGTGTTGCAACCACATGGTCCTTCTGGTGTTCAAATCCACTTCTTCTAACATTCTGGGAAGATGTTCGCGAAGAAAATGTAAATACCTTTCACCATTCAGCACATTGTCGAAAAAGTAGGATCCAATAATGTGATTTCCAATAATTCCTCCCCAAACATCAAGCGACCATCGGTTTGGTGATCAACAGTCCTCAACCAGTGAGGATTTTCGATTGCATAATAATGCATATTATGTCTGTTGACCGACCCGTTGTTCTTGAACGTTGCTTCATCAGAAAACAGAATTTGTTCAAAGTATTATAATCCTCGTCAATCATGCAATCCATTTGAATACAAAACGTTACTCTATTTGCAAAATAATTACCATATAATTCTTGATGTAGTTTCAGATGCTATTTCTCTAGTGCTCAAGTGAGAATTTTCCTTTAGCATCAATAAAACTTACAACTCATTTTTCTCATTGATCCGACCACCAACAACTTTTGGAATGGAAACACCCGTGGAGTTCTTGCTTCTGGATATTTTTTATGGTAGATTCTACCTGCTAATAAAGGATTCCTGTCGGCTTCGCCAATACAGTAGACCATATTCACTAATTCTTCGCGAGTGAAATTCATTATTACCAATTAGACGTGTTCAATTATTGAAAGTACACGGATATGTCAAATTTCACGACAGCGGCCTACTCGATTCATTTTTTTTTCGAAAAAACCATCAAAATTTCTTGCAATAACTCTCGCGAACTTTACAAAGTTGACCCCACAAACCCTATATCGACAAAAAGCTCTTGAAGAATGCCATGCAATAAAATATAAGGTGTTGCATTTGAAAAAGTCGAGTTATTGCCATTTACAATTTATCATTTTCAAAAAATCGATGACACATCGACTCCCGTATGAAGATATTTTTGTGTAACTGTCATTAGAAGTAGAAATTTTTGAATGTTGAAAATTACATTTCAGTACTTTTACCACTGGCGTTGAAAGATATTTACTTATGACAATGGAATGAACGGTTAAACAAATGCAAGGCAAAATTTTTATTTTCAACAAATATAAGGCAATATTTTATTCGAATTAACATTGATATTTATTATAAACCAATTTTTTTTATTTCTTCTGCAGTTTCCCTGAATACGGTTGTCCTTCAGTATGCTCAAAGGAATGGACATTATTGGTTGACATCGAAAGCAAGCTTGAGCTAATATTATTTTTATTTTCCAGCGAGTACTCAACTTCAACGTCTCTCACTGTTGAGAATTTCTACCCCCATGTCATTTGATAATTCTCCAATTCGTACATGTGTTCGGATCTGGCAGTTTACCAAATGTATCGATAACAACTGGCTTTCTAGAACATTTTTTAGCTATAATTTGATAAGAACACGACCCTGTTCAATATTTGCTGATCGAAGATCTACGTATTTTCAGAAAAAGTTCAAATAAAAAATGTTAACCATACCTCTTCTCTGCGAAATATCCTGTGGTAATTTCATTAGAAACCACTCTATTTGAATTCGCGTTAAAATCTCCTTTTTGCTTTGGAAAGCAACAAGATTGTAATGTTTGTTGATGTCTAGATTGCACGAATCAACAATTTCCTATTATTCCACTTCTTAGTCTCTCGCCGAAAACATGATATTTGTTAAAATATATGGCGAATGTCCATGAATGTCAAGAGAATGTAGTGAAAGTGAACTAATCTCTTTGATAGACACGCACCTTTTGTCACATCTAGGGTTACCAAGAAAACAGCTCCCTGGTTGACAAACGCAGTTGAACAAATGATTAAAGAAAGAGACAAAGCGTTAAGAAAATACAGGTATACTAAATCAGATAGCCATTTCCAGGTGTATAAAGACCTGAGGAACTACACTAATCAAGCAATAAGAAGAGAAGAGCGTGTATTTTCTTCATCAATTCAATAACTGCACAGAAATGTGGTCAACTTTGAGAAATGATAAAATTATTGAAAATAAAACCCATACTATGCCCAAAACTCTAAATAATCCCAGTGAGATAAACGATTTCTTAGTAAACTCAATCCCCAATAGTGAACCTCCACTCCATCTTGATTTTTAGAAACATAACCAACGTGTTTCGAAAAACTTTTTTCTCAGAGAAGTAAACGATATGTTTGTGCAATCTACTATGAATCAGATTAAGACACGTGCTAAGGGATGCGACGAAATCAATCTCAAATTTATGAAATTATGTTGCCACATATCATACCGTATATTACTCATATACTGAACTTCTGCTTAGCAAACAATGTTTTCCCCATTTGTTGGAAAAAAGCAGATGTGATTGTCTTACCTAAAAAGCAAAATCGAGATCTGCGTGGCATAAGTTTACCTACGTTGTGTAAAATCTTAGAAATAGCTCTGGAAAATCAAATCAGCGAATATTTAAAACAATACAATATACTTCCCACTG
Organism: Gonioctena quinquepunctata; assembly: GCA_018342105.1. Classification (NCBI taxonomy): domain Eukaryota; kingdom Metazoa; phylum Arthropoda; class Insecta; order Coleoptera; family Chrysomelidae; genus Gonioctena; species Gonioctena quinquepunctata. The sequence continues at coordinate 387,000 of JAFIRS010001087.1, forward strand.
TGCAGTCAGACTTCCGCAGAGGTTTCAGCTGAACCACAGCACTCCTTCACATTGTAGATGACATCCTCAGGGCAGCAGATCAAAGTTCATGTACTGCTTTAATTCTACTTGATATCACTAGCGTTCGATACTACCAACTCCAAGCTCCTCCTGAACATTCTTCATTATGTTGGATTCTCTCAGGAAGCCATTGGAAAGATTCGAAACTATCTTCATGACAGATAACAAAGAGTAAGAATAGATAATGATACTTCTGAATATTTGGCCCTGAAGTTCGGAGTCACGCAGGGATCCATTTTGGGTCCACTGCTGTTTTCTATATACACCTCAAATCTGATTAACTCTCCACAAAGCTGTCATGCCCATCTCTATGCGGATGACGCCCAAATATATTATAGTTTTTCTGCACAATTGGTTGATGACTCTTGTGAGCTAATTAACAGAGAGATAGCTTTTGTGAAATCAGCGTCGAGATATTATCTAATCATCAACTCTACCCAAGTCCAAAGTTATACTATTGGGCTCGCTGAATGATCGAAAAAAAATTACCGATACTGTCAATTTCCAAATTGACGGTGAAAATTTAACGGTCGTCGAAGAGGCTAAAAATCTGGGTGTGGTGATTGACGCTGATTTAAGGTTCCATAAACACATCAATAAATTAATCCAACAAGCTTATAAATTATGGTAACAGGCACTTGCTACCAGCACACATCAAAACATCGTTATGTGACAGCCTGGTGTTGTCAAAATTCAATCATGCAGATTCTGTAAATGGGCCCAATTTAACAAGTTCCTCCAAAAAGAAGATACAGAAGGTACAAAATGCGTGCTTAAGTCTAATATATGGCATAAGTCGCCGCCAAAGAATCTCACACAAACTGAAGGAAGTCGGGTAGTTGGACATGGAACATAGGAGGATACACCATGCAGCTACGCTTTTTCATAAAATTATTTGCGCAAAAACTCCCATCTATTTATACAAAAAAATATCTTTCAGAACAGACGTACACAATTTAAATTTGATACACAAATGTCTGCTTTCACCTCCTCGCTTCAGAAAAGAAATTTTCAGACGTTCGTTTACATACCAATTCTTTAAAATATACAACCCCATTCCTCTGGCAATCAAGAACTCCAATTGTCGCATGTTCAGGATAAAATTTAAAAGAACCTCATATCACTTATCATATGTGAATATAGATTTATGAAAAGTAGAGATAAATGATTCATGAAAATAAGAGATAAGAAGGGAAATCACTATATCCTATCACATTGACATAGAATTTATCGAGGTTGAGTGGAAGAGCAACTTCGTAGTGGAATCCCTTCACTATTGAAGATGAACTTCGCCTTTTGTTTCCAGTAGCATTCAATATTAGCAATAGTCTACACTTTGGCAATAATACAGAAAATTATTATTGATTTGTTGAAAATATGAACAGGATGTTCATAAAATCAGATGTGGAATCATCTGCGACAGAAAGATAAACTTTAGTCACTATCTTCCATCGTCAAGATAACCTCTTGTGGGGTATTCATGTTGAAAAGGGAAACATTCTCAATTGGATATCGATAAAAAAAAAATCTGTGAATTGAAAAATCCACGATAAAAATGAAGTTATTTTTTGTGAATGTCTAACATAAAACAACTACTTCCCCGGCTAAAGCCACGCTGGACATTGAACTTCATCTGATAGATATTCTGAGAAGACCCTAACTCAAAAGAAAAAATCTGAAATTGAAAATTTGCATTTTTATTCAGATAGTTATTTGATTTTCTATTCCAGTCTCAATTAAGAACTCATGAAGATGAATGAGGCAAAGAAAATGTTTTCCAAAAAAGAGTACTCAGAAATCATTCGTTACATTGACGCAAGAGAGACATCGCATTCACTAGGTCTTCAATACATTTTTGTCGACGAAAATCTATTTCACGCTTCCACGATCATCAGAAAGACCGGAAGAAATAGGAAACACATTTTCAAGAAGCAATCCCACTTTGCAAAGATGGAAAAAGTTAGAATCATTTCTTTTAGAGAGACACTTTGAAATTAGTTAGGGTCTTTTCAGAATGTCTCTCAGATGTAGTTCAATGTCCAGCGTGGCTTTAGCCGGGGAAGTAGTTGATTTCTGTTAGACATTCACAAAAAATAACTTCATTTTTATCGTGGATTTTTCAATTCACAGAAAAATATTTTTATCAATATCCAATTGAGAATGTTACCCTTTTCAAAATTATTATTATTATTATTCCGATATCATTGTACAGATCTTCGCTTGCGCTTGCGCTTACGTATATTATTTGTTCAACATAATCTTCACAATCTGCTTTTGAAGTGTGTCTGAATTATTGCGACCCCTTATTATTAGAGATCAAGGATATTTATCAAGTATTTGAACTAACTAGATACCTGAGTTTGTTTGTGAGGTTGCTGATATGTACATATCATTTCAGGTTACTGTCGAGCGTGATGCCTAAATATTGAACCATCAATTGGGATATCAATAGGGGAATAGTTAGTTTTGTTTCGTAGCTACTGAATGAACACATTTTTTTTCAAGTTTATTGTGAGTAACCCACTCCTGAAATGAATACTCTCGTTTCGGACGTCCATCGTCTTAATGGATTTAAAAGGTTTTCACGATGTTTCGAATGCTTGTATCTGCAATCGTCTTCAGGTGAATACTGAACCTGAAGACGATTGCAGATAAAGCATTGAACATCGTGAAAACCTTTTAAATCCATTAAGATGATGGAGTAATCAAGTTAGACGATGTCTACAACCTTCAAACAAACACTCCTGAAATATTCCAAGATAATGGGAAATGCAGATGTTAACTTTTGTTCAAAGTTCAAACAGTGAATTTATATAGACAATGAATACGATAGGACCAAGAACTGTTCTTTGAGGGACTCCATATGGAATTCATAAATGTTTACGATGCGAATCAATAATGGCAGCACCAAGATAGATAACCCGCTTTGTCACCAACCTATTAAAAAGGAAAATTTGCACTTTTATTCCAAAAGCACAGAAATGGATGAAAATATGTATTTCTCTAAGATATCTTTTTTTTATAATATATGTAGAGGTACTATAGGGCACCCTCTTTATGTTTCTAATGATGATGGGACACTCATAACTTTGCATTGTATCTTCAAGAAATAATTACCAAGGATGAGATCCCATATTTTTTCAATCAGTCACCAATAAATGGTACTAGATCACCGAAAAATATATCCATCTCAAACTTACTCGATTCCTTGGTTCCATTCACATGATACATAAGTTAGTTATCAAGGAGGCCATATTGGCTTATGCTGGGGTATCCCATAGAAATTCGATATATGCCGATGACTTGGTCATATTTTGATGGGAAGATATTTGGGTCATCAAGATGTTTTCACTGATTTCATTCATTTAGAAAAAAAAATGTTTAAAGTTTGATGAAAAAGGAATTTAAATTAAATTTCCAGTTGTATTCGTCTGAATTCTCTTTCTCCATAGAAAAATCAAATCAATTATGGATTTCCTACCTAAACCATTAATGCCATGGGTAGTGATTTTATCTAATGGAGAGAACCAAATTTTTTTGTTCAACTCATATCTCCACTTTAATCGAAAAATTGTATATTCTATGATTTGAGTATACAAAAAAGTTAAATACAAAAATTTTTACAACTTGAAACTAGCAAAATCAGACCCAATGTTTATTTCGGAAAAAATATGCCTCAATATTTCCGTATATTTCTGTACTTATTCAGAAAACATTTTTTTTTCAAAAATGTTCCAACACAGTTGATTTACTGGACTCAAAAGATGAGATCTAGGAACAAAGCATGGTGTAGACGGCCTGATTATTTCTTGACACATCTGCACAAGCAGAAAAATCACACATCAGATATCTTCCGAAACACTCTTATCATTTTTTAAAGTTTGCTCCAAATGATATTTCTATTAGCATAAATGTCCAGTACAAGCTACAACCACGAGATTGAATGTGTAAATTGAGGAAATCTAGAACATTGGTAACTCTGTAAAAGTGTGACTTCTCTGCAGTGTACCGCCTGTTCAATTCATGTCATCAACAATAAGAGCTATTTGAAGCAAATATTAATTTATTATAAATCGCTGGAAGTCGAATATTTTCAATGGAACTTTGAGTTAAAATCAGCTTTTAGTACCTGGAAGTTTGTATCAAAAACTCACATCGAATTTCATATGGGTACCCACCTGAAAACACAAACGACTGCATAACGATATAAATGTCACCACTCTATACTAAACTATATCATGAAATACTTTCCAGTTTGTGATTTTGGTTTCCAATGTGACGTGAAGCGATGCATTCCAAAAGACTGGCAATGTGACGGTCATGTGGACTGTAAAGATCAATCTGATGAACTGAAATGTCACAAATGCGGCCCAGGTATGATCAATTGCGGAGCTGATAAATGTATCACACAGGAACATCTGTGCGATGGAAAAGTCGACTGCCCTTGGGGACAGGATGAGAGGAATTGCCGTAAGTTACTATATTTTATCAAATCTTCATTCTTTCATTGTATGATAATGACCAAAAACAAATTATTTATTTCTTTGTATTTCCTAAATTTTCTGTGAAAATTTTCAGTTTTAGTCTGTTTTGGAAGCAAAATAACTGAATTTGCCTAAATACGTAACTGGGTTTTTAGTTTCAATATTAGAGTATAAAATATGCACAAAAAAATAAATATATTCTTTCGAAGTAAGTTTCAACAAAAATATCGGAAATTTCAATGAGAAATTTTGGTTAATGTAAGGTTAGCGACTCAGTGACCTAAATAAAAATACTTTTAGTATAGATTGCCAGAGACCTAAGAGATTCATTATAAATGCCAATCCCATAATCTAATAATAATAAATTGATTGATTTTTAACCTCTTTTTATAATGTTTGGATTATGTTAACCAATTTTATTAAAATAATTAGGACATGCCCAAGTTTCCATGCTGAATTGTGGTTTTAAAATTCAATTAGCAGTTTGTATTTGGTAAGAAAAAAGTTATTTGTTGTCAATTACGTGTTACCTAATTATTTTCCGCCCGTGGGAAGAACCTAGTACGTCTCATGGAGGTACGGGTGAAAATAGCGTCATAAGAAGAAAATCAAGTGATAAAAAACAATTAAAGCGCGATGTTTCATCAGTTGACACAAAAAAAGTTCATTTTAACATTTATACCACCCTTCGTGATCATGAATTATGAAAATTTAGAGCAGTGAAGGAAGCTGCAGCCTTAACACGCTGGCCAATAAAGACAGTATAGTGTGTAGTAAATAAGCCTAAAGCAAAGAGAAAAAAAAAAGAAAGACTCTGGTACTTCTAAGAAACTGGACGTGTATGATGTGTATATAATTCGTCGAAAAGTATATGACATGCAGAGCTGTGCCGAGCACTGACGAAAAGTGCTTAGAACACTAAGCACTAAGCACTCTTGAAAAATGCTCCCAAGTGTGGAGCACTAAGCACTTTTATTTCTGAAATGCTCCCGATTACTGAGCACTTTCGAAAAGTAATTGGACTTAGCGAGCACTAAGCACTTTTCAAAGGGGACTGTTGCCTTTTGTCCCAGAATTGCTGTAATAAACATTTTGGTTTGAATAAATAAGGAGTTTTTTTATTTTTGGGTTAATCACGTCGAATTGAATTCAGAACAGCAATGGAAACAGAATAATTATGTAAAATGCAATGCAGTATGATATATTATTTATGAATCTGGCGAGTGGCATTGAATAAACTGGTCTGGTGGAATAAATACGACTAGCACGTTAGTGCACTTCAAAATGAAAACTTTATTCATATAATATCGAATATTTTGAAGCTGTCCCCTCGAATTATCGAATGTTGACAAATCATGATTTTCGATCCTACATACCAATTTTTATTGAAATCGGATAATAACTAATAAATCTCGTCCGCCATATAAGATCCCCCATCTTTAATTTCGACAATGAAATCATAATCTCCAGAGAGAGGTGAATAGATTTGGACCATCAATGATAGAACACACGTCAGCCATAACGGAGCCGCCATCTTGAATTCCTGATGTTTACCGATACCACAAACCCCAACAAACCAATTATAAATAGAATCGGACCCTAAACACACTAACACAGCACATTAAATAAAAACTTCGATAGTTCGAAAAAAATTGCACGTTCATAAAATATCGCATAGACCCTCGGGGAATAGTTTCCCGGCCTCCAAAAGTGTCCCAGTACGCGTCTGCAGAAAGTTCCGCCAAAATCATAGTGAAATAGAATTGAAATTGATGTCACTTTGACAACCTAGTCTGGTCAGAAGGTCCTTCCAGTCACAGAGAGTCATACGAATATTGATTTTTTACCCATAACTGTTCTAAAGAATATCATCGTGTGTAGAAAGTAGATTCATTGAGTTTCTGCGTGAAGAGAAAAACTACTAAACTCAATCCGCAACACAAAACATTTAAAACAATGTTCATATCAACACTGTAATCTCTCGAATTTGCATAATATAAGGACACGGACGCGTTCACTAGCTCTTGGGAGTGCTCCGGAGCACTGAAGTGCTTTTCGAGCACTTTTCGGGATTACTAAGCACTAAGCCTTTTCGTTAAATGGTCGAAGCACTAAGCACTGGTTCAAGAAAGTAGTCGGAGGCACAGTGCCTAGTAGCACAAAAGTGCTTTGATAGCTTTCACGAGCACTAAGCACAGTTTTCTGATGACATGTATGGGAACAAATTGGTCCCTACTTTAAAGATTTTATTGCAAAGATTAAAAAAAGATAACACAAGGATAGAGTGTGGCCATGAGATACTCAGAAGATGCATTTCACAAAACGGATTTAAAATGAAAAAATTGATAAACGGCAAATAATTATGGAATCAGTCCGTTTAAAAAGATGGGGAATGGAATATTTAATTACAATTCTTGAATATAGAGAGGGTGGGAGGGATATTGTTTATATGGATGAGACGTGGTTTGACACTCATGAAGTTCCAGATTGAGGTTGGGTAGATTCGTCAGGTCACTGCACAACCAAAGCTCCATCGAATAAAGGAAAGCGTGTTACAATAATTCATGCTGGAACAAAACATTGTTTTATACCAAATGCTTTGGCCTTATCAGCCAGAAATATAAAGGACTCCCGTGTTGACTATCACGGCGATACTACGGCAGAATTATTCGAAGACTGATTGAGAAATAAACTTTTTAGCAAATTTTGAAAATGGGGGACTACGAAAAAAAAATGCTAAAACGATAAATAGATAACATCCTGTATACGACGGATTTTGCTGAAAATTAAACAGTATTGTAACAAGAACTTATTACTCAATAATATCAAATCACAAAAAATCGAAATAAAATAAGTATTTCGGCACAAACTCATTGATTTTCTGGAGATTTTCTGGTCCAAAATAATTCTTATTTTCGCTTGGAAAACAAAAGCATGTTTCCGAAAGAGGTCTTTCACATCTCAGAATTATGTCCATCCCGCAACATGCACAGTTCGGTTCTTCTTACACAATCGTTTACTGCATCCGTAATGTGCTCCGGTTGTATGGCCCTCACACAATTAGTAATCACAGTTTTTAAAAGTTCTCTATCCCTAAAACGACGATGTTTGTAAACTTTCTTCTTCAATAAACCCCAAAAGAAGAAATCCAATGGGGTTAAATCTGGTGAGCGCGCTGGCATTGGAGACTCTGAGTAACGTCCTATCCATTTTCCATTGAATGTTTCATTTAAAAATTGTCGTATTGCTACACTACAGTGAACATCAGCTCCATCTAACTGATACCAAATTATGTCTCTTTGTCTACGCGGCATTTGATTAGAAATTGGTAATAAATCTTTGTGTAAAAATTGCAAATATCGGTTGGCCTTCCATCTCCGGTTTCCATCAATGGAGAAGGGACCAATCACAGTATCGTTTAACAGTCCACCTAAAACATTTACCTCAAATGAGTATTGGTCCTTGCACTCTATAGTGAAATGAGGGTTTTCTGTAGCCCACCATCTACAGTTCCGTGAACTTACTGTTCCATTGGTTGTAAATGTTGCTTCATCAGTCTATAAAATATTTATTGGGAACCGTGCGTTTTCTTCGAATTATCCCTGATGCCATGCGGAAAACTCAAATCTTTGAATGAAATCCCTTTCTTTGAAAGTATTTATAAATTTTGGTTTAAAAGCTTTGAATTTATTTTTTTCAGAAAAATTGTGTACAGTAGTAATTTCATGCCCCATAATTACAGAAAAACTTTCATTCACCAGAAACAACACGATATTACTCAATATGAACGTTATAGCCAGAAAATTCAATAGGAATGAAAATTAATACGCGACTGAAAACTGATATGGTATATGCCCGTTAAAAATACTTCATCATATGGAGACACGTAAATGCACTTACGAATTACTATAAAAAAATCACCCCTTTAACAATTAAGTCATAAATAACTCATCACTTCCGCTGATATTCATATCTAATATTAACTAGCAAAAAAACAAGCTATAACTCAAATGTTATGACAGCACATTAATGTAATTTTCCCGCGAAAGGCACAAATTTTTGTTTTCATACATTTTTGATGACAAAAACACACCATTAATTATTGTGCCGCTGACAAGGTGAAGATAACTAGTGTGGGACCGTAATCCGCGTATAAATCATGGAGAGAGTTGAATGGTATGAAAGCGCGAGGCGATAGCCATCAAGAAGTTAGTCATTTCATAGACGTTACTCCGGTAATACGTTCCTCTCAAAGATGAGGTTAGATTTCATTGAATCACGATATGGTGACATAAAGATGAGAAAAGTAAGAATATAGTCGTCAAGCAGTGAACTAAAGTAGCCATTAAGAGAAATTATATTCAATTTAATCCGAGTAATAACAGTAGCCAAGTGAATTCACGAGTAAACCAGTATTTTTCCAAAAATACCTATTGTTTATCAACGCTTCGAAAACGAGATAAATCAACGAAAAACCTCAAATCAAAAGTTCATGACCTCGTAGAAAACCGTATCCATACATCGATAATCTAATATACAGTGCGAGGTGGAATAAACTAAACAAATTCAGCGGGATCAATCAAACTAATAATACAATTGAACTAATTGTCATTTGAAAGCCTTCTCAAGTGAAAAGTGTTGACCATGCTGATGGAGAGTAAGTTCCTATATGTGTTTTCTGTATTTATGGTTTGGGCAAATTGACTCATCTATAATGTGACTGTGTCTCTAAATGTATCTCCATGATTTCATGTCGCCGAAGTTTTCAAAAGAGAATTATCAACAGTCATTTTTGACAATTGATGTCATTATTGCTTTTCGTCCATCTATTTGAATTGTAGACTGATAAAGAAATAACTTCAAGTGAACTACACTCTATTGTTTTTTGAATATTGTATCATCTTATCCGTTTGTAGAACGGATGAAACACTTCGTTAATTCTGATAAATTATATATGTATATTCTTACTATTTTACATTATTATTTTTTTGAATTTTTCGGTACGTATTTCCTAAATGAACAACTCCACGCCTGAGTATAGAGAGAAAGGGATATTTCCTGTAGGCCGCTCCAGGGACATAATCTCGGTTCGACCATCCTCAGACAGTCGATGCTCTCGATGCTTGTTTTCTCAATCTAACAACAAGTTTGGTGTTGCAGGAGTGTTTTGTTAATTCATAACACCCTGTATAGGCCGGACTCAATATTTGGTGGTCAGATGTGGGATATTTACTTCCCCAACAAACCCCGGGTATAATATTTGGTGACAGGTGTGGGGTATTCCCCTCCCCAACTCTCCCCGGCCTCAATATCTGGTATGCAAGGGTGTGGTTTTTGAATAGATAACACCCTGTATATCTCCAGGCTTAATATTTGGTGTCAGGTGTGGGGTAATAATTGAGGAAGTACATTAACGCATATATGATATTTTTCACAGAGAAAGTGTTTCAAACTTAAATTGATTTTGAGAATTTTTTTTGATAATAATTTGGAAAATATAAAACAATTTTTTTTTACAAATAATTGTCAGTGTTAAAAAGACTGATTTGAACAGATGTAAACGAGTGGAAAAATTGTAAAAATAGTTATTTTGAAAACACGATATTGGGAAAATAAATATATATATAGCGTTTAGGGGGCAAGTGCATTTTTTTTCAATCAAAATTATTAAACCATGGAAACTCAGACAACAGTGCCGTGGACTGGTAGGGTTAGATATGAACCGACAATCACTATCAATTTTGACAATATACCTTCTTATAATGGTATCACAGATATCAAAGATTTTATTAGTGAAATTGAGTATTTGGCAGATGTAGCAAACTGGACAGACATAAGTTCCATAGTTTGATTAAAATTGACAGGAGTCGCCAGATTAGTTATAGAAGCAGAAGATAGATCAAAAAATACCGACAACTGGCAAGCAATTAAAAGGATGTATTGGAACAATTTAGCAGATTGAAATTACCTGGAGAAGAACAAAAAGAATTTTTGAATTGTTATCAGAAAAAGAATGAATCAGTTAGGAATTTTTTCATAAGATTAAAAATATGCGCTGCAAAAATAAGGACACTTACAGGAATTAATAGAGTGGACAATGTATTAAGGCAAAAATATGAACAGGATACACTTGTGCAATTTGCAATAGGACTGTTAGATCCTGTTAGGGAAGAAGTTTTATCTGAAAGTCTTGTCAGTTTAAAAGAAGCCATCAAATTAGCAGGAAAGGAAGAATTAATTGAGCAAATTACTAATACACCGAATATGAATTTTGAAAATTTCAATGCGAATTTAATATTGTGCACACATTGCAATAGAAAAGGTCACACAGCAGAATATTGTAATATGAAAGATTGCTAATGCCTGACATGTCAAAAATTCGGACATATGTCATACCGTTGTCCAAATAGAAGTAGTTTTCGAAAAAATATATTCCATGAAACAGAACAAGGGTTTTCCAACTACGCTGATGAAAACGATTTCAAAAATGTGGAAAATTAAATAAACACAGAAATAGGTTCGCTAACAAGTCGACAGAAAATAGATTTCGATCTCATGGAAAGATGAATGAACGAGGAAATAAGTTTGCCAACCATTCACATAAAAATCGTTATCAAGATTTTAGGAGAATAAATGACAGAAAGCAAACAGAAAATAGTTATGAAAATGACAATAAATGGAAAAAGTATGGAAAAATATCGAAATATAACCAGAATTCAAATGGAATGGCAGCTTTCAACCCGCCTCATTGGAAAGCTGCGTAAGCAATCAAGGATATAGCAGAAATGACTATTTAAATAGAGAAAGGAAAGAAAAAAATATACTAACCTACGATGAACAGAAAAATGAAATTAATTCAAAAGTATCAGGAATTTTGAGGCATATATCCATAGATATGAGAGCCGAAGTGTCAGTGGTTCATATTAATATTTTTGGAGGTATGAAATTTAATTATGATTTGCCGTATCACCTCAGAAATGGACAAGGAAATTTCACTCAGTATATTGGCTCGGTTATATTGCCAATAAAATTGAAGGAAGGAAAAATTATTGAACATGAGTTCCTAATCGTTGATCATGATCACCGCAGTACTGAAATAACACTGGGATTAGAGTTTTCACGAAAATATAACGTGAAAATTGGTTGGAGCAAAAATCAAATGTATCGCCCAGAAGATTGAATATATAGTCAAAGCAGAAAGTACAGTAAATTCAGAAAATACGGAATTATTGAGTATGGCAGAAAATGGATTGTTAACGCCGAGAAAACGTAGTACAGTAGCAGATTTTGACAAAGATACAAAAGTGAAAAAGGAAGTGAGGAGAATTAGAACCGTAGCCAGACAGGAAGGAAAATCTAATTAAAAAATTTTTTTAACCAACCAGTGGGAAAAAAACAAAAGTCAAATAATACCCACTAATCGACACAAAACGTATAGGAATATGGATATAAATGGAAGCAGTCGACAACCGACACAAGAAAACGTGATAAAATCAGATCAAGTTCCAGTACAAAATCAAGAAAATATGCCAGATGAATTGCCATAGTTAATGCCGAATGTGAAGAAAATTGTAAGCCAAGTGAAATGTCCAACGAAAATGAAGAAAGCATTCCTGAAACGAATCCCCCTTACCACACCCATGACGCGCGGCACTGTTTAAGAACAACCGTGGAAATTTTTGGTTAAATCAGTTAGGTATCAATAAACAATAAATTTCTATGTTATGCACCTGGAATGTAGGAATATATATAGTATGTAATTATTAGGTTTGGAAAAAAGACCAGAAAAATGGAAAAAACCCTGAAATAAATTTGCCAAAGCTATTTATAAAATTCTCCATAAGCTAGGTGGAATAAATAAATAAAATGAATCTTAATTTGGCTGAAAAAACGAAATCCATCGGTACATTAATAAAAGACTGAATTGTATTAATCGAATTATAGTGCGAGGGCAAAGCCAATTGAATCGACTGAAACGTGATACGCGAACAAGGCCAATATTATCAAGTGTTTTGATGCTAAAGTAGTGACAGAAAATTCCATCGGTAGACACGATCAAAGCTATTTCGAGACGAATATAAACCATTTCGGGTCGTAGAAAAAATAAAGAATAATGAGAATTTCCGACTGAACTAAAATAAAATACTGTACGGATTACAGAATATAAAAACAGAAACTCGTTATGTTATGAAAATAATTCAAATAGAAACACTTATGAAAATCGAATCGCCGAGTTAAATAATAAAGATAAATAATATAATCTCGATTTCGGAAAATGTGTTTCCAGATATTGCAGAATATTCAAACAAAAAGATCGCGGCGATTGAAAACGTCCAGTACATACGTGGAAATAACGATAAAATTTACCAACCGCGCAAATATGGAATGGTTTCAAGAGTTACATCGTGAACTATGATGTCTCGACCCAAGAGATATCTCCTGAAGGTTAGCAGTTGATAATCCGTCATACGAGGCGAATTTATGGGACCAGCAAATTCCAGATGGGAGCACTCGCAGAAATTACAGTATGGTTTGAGTTCAATCACTCCACACCGAATCCAACGGACACTATTCACACACAAAATCACCAGTGTGATTATTTTCACACATCTCGGATCCACAAAACGAATGATTAGAACGAACGAATTACCACCGTTTTGACCACTGAAACCAAAGCCACCCACGATATTATGCAAATGCAGAAGTAACGGATGCATAACTACCGACACGGACCAATTATCACGGATCACTAACCCGAAGCAGTATGGTAGGCCTTAATCTCGAAGCCAGATGTCTGGGGGATAGATGAAAACTAATCGCCCGCCACGGTCATACTTACCCCTCTCACCCAGCGGAATCCACCAGCGTAGCATTGAAAAATTTGCAGAGGACCCGCCAGACAGAAGTTGATTGATGCCCACAGGAATAGTAGGACGAAATCCCTTTGAATGAGCGAGACAAATACCCTTGCAATATGGAAATGAACCCGGAAGAAAAGAGACAATGATTGCATGATTGTTTGCATGTTATTTTTTAGGAATTATTAGGATTAAGTAATGAACAGTGAGGATCATAAATTTTGTTTATAGATCATAATTTGCCTCCAGAAGAGTAAAACATTATTCTATTGTTTTGTAAACGTGAGAATCATAAATTTTGTTTCTAGATTATGATTACTCTCCAGAAAAGTAAAACATTTTTTTTTTGTAAAAATGAAACAGGATATGTGAAGAGAAGAACAAAATGGTTTAGAGTTTGATAGGATAGGGACGAATGTCATGCCCCATAATTACAGAAAAAGTATCATTTATAAGAAACAATACGATATTACTTAATATGAACGTTATAGCCAGAAAATTCAATAGGAATGAAAAAAAATACGCGACTGAAAACTGATATGGTACAAGCCCGTTAAAAATACTTCATCATCCGAAGACACGTAGATGCACTCATGAATTACTATAAAAAAATCACCCCTTTTACAATTGAGTCATAAATAACTCATCACTTCCGCTGGTATTCATACCTAATATAATAAACGAGCAAAAGAACAAGCTATAACTCATATGTTATGACAGCCCATTAATGTAACTTTCCCGCGGAAGGCACAAATTTTTGTTTTAATACATTATTGATGACAGAAACACGCCATTGATTATTGAGCCGCTGACAAGGTGAAGCTAACTAGTGTGGGACCGTAATCCGCGTATGAATCATGGAGAGGGTTGATGGTATAGAAGCGCGAGGCGATAGCCATCAAGAAGTTACTCCGGTAATAAGTTCCTCTCAAAGATAAAGTTAGATTTCATTCGATCACGATATGGTGACATAAAGATGAGAAGAGTAAGATATAGTCGTCAAGCAGTGAACTTAAGTAGCCATTGAGATGAATTTCATTCAATTTAATCCGAGTAATAACAGTAGCCAAGTGAATTCACGAGTAAACCAGTATTTTTACAAAAATAACCTATTGTTTATCAACGCTTCAAGAACGAGATAAGTCAACGAAAAACCTCAAATTAAAAGTTCATGCCCTCGTAGAAAACCGTATCCATACATCGATAATCTGATATACAGTGCGGGATAGAATAAACTGAACAAATTCAGCAGGATTAATCAAACTAATAATACAATTGAACTAATTGTCTTTTGAAAGCCTTTCCAAGTCAAAAGTGTTGACCATGCTGATGGCGAGTAAGTTCCTATATGTGTTTTCTGTATTCATGGTTTGGGCAAATTGACTCATTTATAACACATTATAAATGTCTTTAAATGTATCTCCATAATTTCATGTCGCCAAAGTTTTCAAAAGAGAATTATCAACAGTCGTTTTGACAATTGATGTCATTATTGCTTTTCGTCCATCTATTTGAATTCTAGACCGATAAAGAAATAACTTCAAGTGAACTACACTCTATTGTTTTTTGAATATTGTATCATCTTATCCGTTTGTAGAACGGATGAAACACTTTGTTGATTCTGATAAACAATATATGTATATTCTCACTATTTTTATGAGTGCATTATTAATTTTTTTGAATCCTCCTGAAAACGGTACGTGTTTCCTGAATGAACAACTCAACGCCCAAGTATAGAGAGAAAAGGATATTTCCTGTAGGCCGCTCCAGGGACATAATCTCGGTTCGACCATCCTCAGACAGTCGATGCTCTCGATGTTTGTTTTCTCAATCTAACAATAAGCTTGGTGTTACAGGTGTGTTTTGTTCATTCATAACACCCTGTATAGTCCGGGCTCAACATTTGGTTGGTCAGATGTGGGGTATTTACCTCCCCAACTGTCCCCGGCTTTAACATTTGGTATGCAAGGGTGTGGTTTTCAAACACCCTGTATATGTCCAGGCTTAATAGTAAAAGGTACATCAAGAGATGTCGATATTTGTTAAATTGATGTCTTACCATTTTCGATAACTTTCAAACACACTTCCTCTTCCACTTCTATAGATACTTTTTCAGCTGTGTGAGGTTTTTTGAAATTGTTATTAATACTGCCTGTTTCTTTAAATTCATTTGAAATACGGGTTACTGTAGTGTGATTTAAATTTTTCTTATTGATCTTTGCTAAAAGTGAATTGCATCATATGAGAGTTAGAAAAAAACAAGTTTCAGCTGTATCTCCAAAAGTATGAACATTTTTAAGCGATTCATTACAGATTGATTTGATTTCTTAATCAGATCATTTCAATTGGGTAATATTACCTATTTCGATTTGTTATACTGGAAAATGGAAATGGTAGTAGTGTGTCGTGATCAGAAAAGAGCAAGACAATCTTTTAGTTTGACAAGCAGTGATTCTCATGGTGTTTCTGTCAAAATGGATAATAATACATATTCAAATGCAGATATTTGATTTTTTTATAGAAACTTGCTTTTATTTCGGAAGCCAGACTATTTGGGTATAGGAACATGATACATCATTTGAAAGAAACTTCAATTGTCTTCCAGGATATTTGATGATAAACAGGGTGTTCCATGCAAAAAAATGTACTTTTCACCATTTTTGTATCTATTAGAAAAATCACAAATTTTGAACGACCCTGTATAATGGAAAACGAATTCCCTTAGACATAACTAATGCACATAACATTGGTAAACTGCACCCAAAATGTCAGCTTTGTACGAGTCCAAATACCGCAGTCATAAACATTTAATTAAAGCTATGTTTTGCACATGAAAATAAGGAAATCAATGAATTTCTCGAAAACCGCTTGAGGGAGGTATAACACAAAAATGAACGTAGAGCAATAGCAAAGTAAAAAATGCAATAATATACAGGGTGTCTCGTTTAAAAAATCCAAGTTGGTACTTTTCAATATAAGCGGCAACGCCGCAGCGCTGAAAATATTTTAGATCGATAGAGCAGACCTAATTACCCAAGAAACCAATTTTTCAAAATTATCCCGTGTCCCGTTCTCCAGACACGTCTAATAGGTCATCGAGTGTGGGACACCCTCTATAAAAAAATGAAAGAACAGTTAGGACTATATGTCTGCATTTTTCCACGATTTCATGCAATCTTTCTGTAGCGTGGCCTCTCCTGGCCGACGCTAAAAGAGTTATGTCAATAGAATGAAATAACGATTTAGTACACTTGATGTATACGTGTACCGACATGCTATCGATATCGAAAGCATTCGTTTATATGCAGCTCTCACGAGATAGTTGAAAGGAGGCGGTTTTTTGAGTTTCCTTTCTAAGATGAGGTCGCCATTTGATATTAAATATATTCTGATACTCTCAATCCTCTCATTTGACTAGTTCCAATATAATGTTCGTTCTGGCGCATTATCAATGGTTTTGATATCTCTAATATAACTTTCGGACAACGAACAGGAATCTTGTATATGCATTTTCCATTTTTTCTTTCACGTTTTATGGTTATACAAGGAACAATCTCTATGTGTTGGTTTTTTTGATGTCATATCGGTTTGCCTACCCTTGTATATATATATATATATATATATATATATATATATATTATATATATATAAATTTATATTTATATAAATTTATATTTATATTTATATATATATATATATATATATATATATATATATATATATATATATATATATATATATATATATATATATATATATATAAATTTGAAATAAACTTTGTAGAAAGGATATTCCTTGAGGTTGCAGTCAAAATAATGGCCTATGAGAAAAGAAAAACTCTTTCTTATTTAGTCAAGCTTTCGAAAATGTTTATTTTCATTATCAAGACAAGCTGTGGAGAAAAAAGAAAACACAATTGTGAAATACGATTTTAAACAAATCTATAGAACTTACTAAGGTGAGGTTAAGTGAAGACAGCGAACTAATCACCATTTCGTGATTGAGAACTTTGGTGATTAGTTCGCTGTCTTCACTTAACCTCACCTTAGTAAGTTCTATAGATTTGTTTAAAATCGTATTTCACAATTGTGTTTTCTTTTTTCTCCACAGCTTGTCTTGATAATGAAAATAAACAATTTCGAAAGCTTGACTAAATAAGAAAAGTTTTCTTTCAAATTCATATTTTTTCAATTCCACACAGACTACCCTTCTTCTATATATATATACTGCAACCTCAAGAATATCCTTTCTACAAAGTTTATTTCAAATTCATAGTTATTTTCAACTAGTCCAGTCACGAGACTACCCTTCTTCTATATATATATATATATATATATATATATATATATATATATAAGCTGATTCTATGTGGGGTTGCAGTCAAGTATAGGGCTGATTAGGAAAACTCTTTGGTATCCGTCAAGCTTTCGGCAATCTTTATTGCCTTCCTCAGGACGACTACAATTGTATGGATTACATCATGAAATTATATATTATTTGTCTACTCACTAACGTGAGATTGATGTAAAATTAGCACATTAAATGAACAGAAATTCATGAAAGATGAAATAAATTTTGACAATGACAACTTCTTTTTTAATCAATTCAAAAGCTTGACGGATACCAAAGAGTTTTCCTAATCAGCCCTATACTTGACTGCAACTTCACATAGAATCAGCTTGTATACAATATGCCAGTCACTAATTCACCACCATATATATATAATAAACCGTTTAATGATTTTTTATGAAGAAGTGCAAAGAATTTGAATTAAAAGAGCAGAAACTATGAAATATTTTGAAATTCTTGGCAACGTCGGGCGAGTTTAGTACTTGGATGGGGGTCCACCTGACAAGGAAGTGCGCGTTAAAATGCCCTAACAACTATAGCTTAGTAGCATATTCGCAGCTGCAGGCGTATAATCAATGAGCACGAGATAAGTCGATAGATATGCCTTCTTTCGGACGGGACGTTAAGATGGCGGTCCCGAGTTCATAGATGTTGAGGATTCAGCAAATTTCCGGTTGGGGGGAGAAATAGGCTGACATTAAATAAAAATCTGCCCATATTCTGTAACACCCTTTATTTTTGAACCCCAAATTTGAAGTATCTGATTCAAATTTAAGAGAGTGAAATCACTTTGCTGATAGGCTGCTCAAATTGATACGGTTAGGCCGTGAGTAAGGTTCAATTAATGACTTTTCCTTGTTTGTCAAATTTGGCCACTAAAAAAATTATACATCAATTAACTTGACTAGTTCAAAAGTTGGGCGCCAGGCTTGCTGAAGACAAAAGCCAAAGATAAACAAAAATTTACTAAATAAATGTCACCTAGTCTGTATGGGAAGGCAAATAAATATACAGGAAATCAACTTAACAAATTTATTCCAGACTAAGAATCTTAACAATGACTGGATATGAGAATTTTAAAAAAAACTTTAAACCATGTTGCTTGGAGAGAAGAAAAACAATTCAATGGAAAAATTGAAAAATTACATGTACATTGAAAATTTTGACTCCGATAAAATTAGAACATTTACAAATATGTAAGATTCTAGACGATGGTGATACGGTATATACCTGCGGAGGTCTTCAACGGAGGGAGATGAAGAAGGCTGGTTTTGACGGAGATGGTCTCAGCGGTACGACGACAAATCTGGTCTCAGCGGTGCGACGACGAATCTGGTCTCGGGTGGGTATCTGTTGGTTTTAGACCCCCTTGTTGGCGTGAATTGATTTTATCTTCACGGACCAGGCTGAATTTGACGAGCTATATGACCTCCTAGAGTACCAGTCCTTCTGTCTCAGTAGGTGGCTTCACTCGTGGTATATATCATGCGAAGAAGATGATAGGAATAAAAACATTTACAAAATGGGGGAGAACGAAGGGATATCTTTTGAACCTCAAGTTTTTATGATTCAAATTTCAATCTAGAGTCAAAAGATAGATGCAAATGATAGCATACAATGAAAATGCCTCAGTCCATATATAAGACTGGAACATTACAGTGAAAGAAAAAATTAAGTAGCAATAAAATATGCTATTCTGGTTTTAAATTCCCAAGTTAATTTTAATCATTTAAACAGAGTCAACAATGAGCAAAATTCGAAACAGAACAAAACTAACCTCACCCAAAACGTTCTTTCAAAATTCAGTTGAATTTTGAAACAAAGTAAGCTTTGATAAGGTGATTAAATGTACCAAAAGAATCCAAAAAATTGAATGAGTAAATGTATTCAAAAAGAAATATACAAATTTCCTTGAGACTTTACCAGGAAAAATGAAATATAGTATTTTGAGGAAAAAATACTCTAAAGGTTGCCAGAGAAAAAAAATATTTTTTTAAAGCAATATACTTGAATGTTGCCAGAGTAAAAATATACTATTTTAAAGCAATATACTTCATCAAGTACCAAAGGAAAATATAGCGTTATGAATCAAAATACTTTGGTAAGTTACAAAAATTTAGTGTTTATGAAACAAAATATAATCAGGCCCTAGAGCAAAAGTATTCTATTCACTTGAGATAAGAAGAGGAAGACGACACGTCTTCCAGTGGGCACAACTCTCTTAGATAAAAATAAAGTTTAATTATTCTTTCAATCGGAGAATTTTCAGAGATATTTCGAAATAGGGCGGCAAATTCCTTTCTCCAATCGATAGGCCAGGTAATTCTCAAAAAATTGAATGAATTTCCCTGCTCTTGGCGACAAGGTAATGACTAAAATGAATTGATTCTACAACGATAAAAAAAATAACCCTCACTGTGAATTGAATGAAGTAGAACGATAAAAGGAACTTGTTGAATGTGAATCAAAATTTATGTTTGAGGAATATATTAGCAATCGAGTGTTCTGAGACAAGTTAACCCAGAGGTACAATCCTCTCCAGAAGTAATTTTTTCCCAAGAGAAAACCAAAATAATCTCATAAACGTATAGTTATGAAATAATAAAATTGCTTACCGGAGGGCTGTCCTATAAGTTAACTGCATAACTGTCCCAGAATAGTTGAATACACCCTTTGCAATCGGAATCCTCGGAATAATCCCCTGGTACTGTGAGGTAAGCGCTAGTCCACTCGAAATTCCCAATTATCTGATGGTACCTGAAAATGGGAAAAGCGTAGAACTGATTTCCAAAATAATTTGTCGCCAATCGTCTGAATGGATACTGCGATAAATGCTTGCCGAAATGGCCGAAATATATATATTTGTTTTTTCTTTACTTAATTCAAAGACACAAATCAACCTTGATAGGAATTAGCCAAAGGGAGTATACGATATGTCAGATATAAAATAATATGCAGATAATTTAATCGGAAATTCACTGATGATTCCAAAGGTGACGAATATCTGACAGTATAGAATGTATACTTGACCTTCAACAATTACCATGCAATACCTCCAAGAATTTAACTATAACAAGCATATGAAAAGCAGAAAAATATGTTAATCAACTACAACATTGATTGCAAAATAAAGGAAATAATTATACTCCACCAATATCAACAGTGATAGGCCATTCAATTCAAAAATCGTAACGTACCAGAATCAATTCACTCAGCACACCTGCCTATGTCGTGGTTCAATCGAGGAAAGAGAACGATAATCCTTTCGGTTCGACCAAATCACCACTTCACCTGTTTTTTCCCAAACCAATCTCGGTTTTTTCTCTATTTAAAAACACTTATGGAAAAAACAAACGCTCGACTTGAAAACAAACTTGATCAACTTGACATGAACTAGGAACTCATGATCACATTTTCAAGGATCGATAATAAAGATCGCAGTATCGCAGTTCACGACCTGAGCAGTGACTACTGACTCGTACCACCGTAAAGATAACCGGATAAATTATTAGAAATTGATTATGTATAAGGAAGTAACGAAAAATTCGTTACAATTCTACCACCTGGTGAGAATTCCCCATCAACGAATTTGTCGGATCTGCACGTGGGTACTATTGAAAAGTTGAAAGCCTTGGCATAATCTGAACACAGTGAAATTATTGCGTTGGTCAATTCTCCCAGATTATGCATCTTAATTGATGAATTCACCGTCTCAATATTCTGATCCCGTATTTTGATATTTTCTATAGATTATGTGGAACTGACCGTAAAAAGGCAGTTAGCCCGTGAACTCGCTACAAAACAGTCAAATAATAATTGCTTTCCCCGTTCTAACAAATCATAAACCGTTACGATTTTCTTCATTCCAGTAAGATTGAGCGAGAGAAATGGAGATGAAGGAAGAGGACAATTAGAAGTGTATCGACCTGATCAGGAGAAATGGGTACCGGCTTGTGTAGTCCATTGGGATGAGAGAACATCTGCGAGGACCATATGCTCGCTCCTCGGATACTCGTAAGTCAAATTTCACTTATATTGCAGTTATCAAAAAACATCAGGATTGATGCATGTTTATTTATTGTCACTATAAAATCCTGCTTCCACAATCCACATGTATAACTTTACATGAATGTGATTTTGTTTCGAGCCATTCAGGAACATTGGCTATAGTTGGGAATATGCAAAAGTTCGTCTCAATTCCCACCGAACAGTGATCGAAATGGGATTTTGTCCGAGCTCAGAACATAAATATATATTGTTTTATACAGAGTGTCAACAATATCATATTAAAATTCGTATTTCTAAAAATATATTCTATGAAATATATAATCTTTTGTTGAGAAACAATATGAAACATCAATATAGAACAACAAAAGATAATTAAAAATATCATCTAATGACGAGGCCATAAGTGAAAATATTACATGGAGTTCAGGCAAAAACTTTGCTGGATGTCCATTATTAGAAAATATTAAAAAGTAAAAAGATATGAAATAATGTGATATGATAGAATTTGATAGGGAGAACATACGAAACACGAGAATCCTTCCAAGTCGATTCTTGCGATAGTATAATTGAAACGATTCAAAAACTATTATTTTCATATTGCAGAAAATGTGCTTCAGGAACAACGGGAGCTGAGTAACAGTTTTCCTAAAAGTTCACTCGAAGTTGACAGTAAAGCTATAGGTATGAGTTTTATCGACTATTTTATGTACATAGCACATTTATAGCAGGTCACAATATCATATACATTCGTATATAACACACAGTTCTCATTAGGATACATAAACACATTATCAGTAGTAGGATCAGGTGAGATGAATCGTGTGATTTCATAGTCAATATCAGAATCAAAATCGAAAATCAGTAGTGAGGTATTCCTCGATTGTATAGAAGCCATGATTCAGTAACAGGTTTTTTATAGCTGAATTGAATTGCTCATATCTCATTATTTCAATATGGTCTGGTATTTCCTTGTAAAGTCGTAGGTTAGGGGAGTTACGTGCAGATAGTGCTAAACGAAATCTAGGATTCAACAAGAGATTGTTATTTCTGGTATTGTATGATAGTAGGTGACATAAACATAGATTTGATTGAAGATACTGGACATAGATAATATCTCAATGTCATGGGAGAATACGACTACTTGCCAAGTATAACCTCACCAATCAGGATGGAAAGTTGCCTAGACCTCATTTTTATACGAACAAAATTATCCATCGAATCATTTGATCCAGTTGTTGTCGACTTTCTTATCACGGACCATGAGCCGGTATGTCTGAAAGTGAAGTTGCCTGTGGAGCACGAGAAGAAGAAAATCAATGAAAACAAATACAAAACCCTTATTAATTATAAAGGACTACGCAAACAACTGGAAAAAGAGAACTGGACAGAGACATACTCAACAAATGACATGAACATTGCAACAGAAACATTTATCCAAAAGAAAGAACCACATTGAAAATAGCACAAAAAAAGTTAAAATCGAAAGAAATCAAATAAAAAGGAAATGCTGGATAACCAAAAGATTAATCAAATCAACTGAGATCAAAAATGACCTATATGAAAAAATGAAAAATTATCCGGCTAACACAGACGCAAAAAAAGAAATCAATGAATATAACAAACTCCTAAGATATTTAATAGAAAGTGACAAAGCCGACTATTATAGAATCAAAATAGAAAGGAACAGAAATGATCCGAAAAAGATATGGAATACGATCAACGAGCTACAAAAAGAACAGGAAAAAACACAGAACATTACATCAATAAAAAACACCAGGAACAAAAATGTCTCTGGAGCAACATATATCGCAACAGTATTCGCGGAGCACTTTACCACAATCGGCAAAATTTTAGCGGAAAAAATAAACAAACCAAACAGCCCAACTGCTCAACAAAATATAAACAATTCTATTGTTATGCTTCCAACAACAAATGAAGAAATCGCTAATATTATTATGGAATTAAAAAGCCATAAGTTTCCAGGTATTGACAATCTAATGGCTGAAACACTCAAATAAACTATTACATTCTTAAACGAACTCCTCACACATATAATAAACAAGTGCCTAACTCAGCTGTTTTCCAGCATCACTGAAAAAAGTTATAGTGGCACCAATCTTCAAAAAAGGTGATAAAACATGCCCTAGCAACTACAGACCGATTTCCTTATTATCAGTCTTATCGAAAGTCTTCGAAAAAATACTTAAATCTAGAATCACAAGTTATTTAAACAAATATAATATTCTCTCAGAGAAACTGTATGGATTTAGAGAAGCCAGATGCAATCTCGTACCCGACCAACAAAATCTACTCCGCAATTAACAAAAAAATACCCGCGATCTGTATCTTTGTCGATTTGACCAAGGCATTCGACACGGTGAGTCATGAAATTTCACTAGACACGCTTGAAAAAATTGGTTTTAGAGGTACTAATCTTAATCTAATGGAATATTATCTAAGAGACAGACAGCTATGTGTAAGGGTGAATGGAGAACTCAGCCCATTCTTGAATTGTAACCTCAGGGGACAATACTAGGGCCGCTACTTTTCAATATATATATATATATATATATATATATAAATATATATCAACGAATTATACAACCTACCCAATGATGGTGATATAGTCAGTTTCGCGGATGACACTGCAGTCTTTTACGAAGCCAGATCATGGAACTGCCTGAAAAATAAAATTGAAAATAATTTCACAATGATAGCTGAATTCTTCGAAAACAGACTACTCACCATCAACGAAAGTAAAACATATTTCATCCGCTTCACCAGCCAAGCCAATGCAATCCCCTCCCTGACAAACCTTTAAATAAAAGCATCCACTGAAACTATAGAAATCTACCCCAAAAACGATGTTAGATACTTAGGAATTCACATAGATAGCCAGCTTCAATGGAATACCCACTCGAAAATGCTTACAAAAAAATTAAGAAGCCTCACACCAAAATTCAAAATATGCCAGACTTTCTGTGATCAAAAACACCTAAAAATGATGTATTATGCTCTAGTCCAGTCCCATCTAACATACGGCATAATCGCCTGGGGGGGAATAACAAATAATCATTTAGAAAAAATCGAAGTTGCACAAAAATGGATACTCAAAATCATCCTTGGCAAGCATTATAGATATCCTAGCGACAATTTATTTGCCGAAAGCAAGGTCCTAGATATCAGAAAACTATACTATCAAGCATTAATACATTACCAACATGAAACCAAACATTTCCAACCAAAAATCACCCACAATTATGACACGCAATATAGGAAAGGGTCACTAACTATACCTAAAACTAATAAAACAATAGGACACGGTTTTCTAGGACCCAGATTGTTCAATATGCTACCTGAAGAACTGAAACTCATAAATGTTACCCACTTCTGACATCCAAACTGAAAAAATGGATATTTAATCAAAACCGATCTGAAATCCATAGGCTGATTGATATCAAAAACACCATATGAATGTATGCACATCAGCATATATAGTAGTCATCACAACTATATGAATGTGGTCGAAAGTTTCATACAATATTCCTTCTTTTGTTTTCCTTTCATCAGTATGAAATTATTTAATCCTAACGAGTCCGTCACTTTGATAACAATTACTGTTAATTGTTCCGCTTATATCTATGTAAGACTCTTTATCTTTATTTTCAAATGATCAACAAAGGCGAGTCCATGCGCGGATTAATTTCCTTGTGGTGCCATTGTTTATTCATTTGCTGTAAACTCTTAAAAGAGATATTGTACATTGAAGTGAATTTATTTATGAATAAACATTATTATTATTATTATTTTCGTTTTAATTTAGACCAATTCCAGTCAGGCCCTTACTTCCGAAGCTCCGACCCATTCGGAAGGGCGTGCTGGTTACATTAACCAATGACCTCTCCCCACATCCGTGAGGTGAGAGATCATTGGGTCCGAGAATCATGTGTCCTGAGCAGACGTAACGATCCGAGAATGACTGCCTTCTGCATGCGGCCGGCTAGATTCTGTCGATTTACGGCATGCCGGTATAATTTCCAGGTTTGAGAGTAGTGTTGGCATCATTCCACCAAGGGCCCCTATAATCAGAACCACTATCTTCACAGAATGGTCTGGATAGAGTCTGCGGAGCTCGAAGAGTAAATCTCGATACTTGGTCCGTTTCTCATCCTCTTTTCGCACGATATTTGTCTCGCCCGGAGCCGAAAACTCTTTATCGTATATCGTTTTCTGCTCGCGGTGGAAGGGGAGTATTTGCCTGAGGGTGGAGAATGAGTAGTTCCAATAAATTCGGCACTTCTCAATCTCCACAACGGACTCAATATCCCCCGGAGCGTATGGCAGCACTGGGTCTCATCAATACCGTACGAGTGTCGTAAATGGTAATACAGCACTCGTAACGCCGCGTTATGACGATGGATATAGGCTGAGACCGCATATGCTGTACATGCTGACAGCAAGTGCATGATGGTCTCAGGCGCTCCACGGCAGGCCCTGCATCTCGTGTCAGGGACCTCTATACCCATCACGCGGCTTCGGTAGACGAGAGTGTTGAAAACACCGTCCTGGCAAGCCATGATGAATCCCTCAGTCTCCGACTTCAGTCCACCTGACCTAAGGAAAGCATAGGTCAGCCTTCCGGATAAGCCGTGGTCTTCAATATGTTTGTAGAAGATTCCATGCATCGGCTTATCCTTGTGGAGCTGCAGATGTATAGTATTCTCTGCAGCGGGCTCCAACTCGGTGATAGAGTCTTGGATATCCCGCTTGGTGTCGAATACAAGACCGAGTTCATCGGCTGCACGTATTGCTGCCTTGAAAAGAAACGCTTCTTTCCCTGTGATCTCATGGTCTTTGACCATGCAGAGAAGGGGATCCAAGCTCCTGATGACTTTACAGGCTTCATCCAGCACCATCCTGTTGTGTAGACATTCCAAACTCAGAAGTCCACGGCCTCCTTGTTTTCGGGGGAGGTACAACCGTGGAACGGACGATTTCGGATGCAAACTACGATGTAGGTGCATCATTTTGCGAGTCATTACGTCAATTGCACGCAGCTCTCCCAGGGTCCACTTCACTACCCCAAAGGAGTAGATTAGTATTGGAACGGCAAGCATGTTGGTGGCAGAAACTTCGTTCATGCCCGACAGATGTGCCGGAGTTTCTGCTGATACTTGCCGCGGATAGCGTTTTTAACCGCCACGACCTCTTGGGTGCAACGTGGTTGCACTCCTAGGTAGGTATACGCCTCTCCGGAATCTAGATGGCGGAGAATGCTTCCATCTACCAGCTGCGCGTCCTCTCCGTAATCCTCGCATCGCCCTCTACTGAGATGAACCAGTGCACATTTATCCATCCCAAATTCCATACCGATAGCATGCGTGTACTCTTGCACCACCCTCAGAGATTGCTGGAGATCTCCCTTACCCGAGGCATAAAGTTTCAGGTCATCCATATAAAATAAATGGGTGACCTTATGCCTTCGGTCTCCGGGGGTGCCACAGTTGTAACCACGGGTTTTTCTGAGCGCAACGGATAATGGCATAAGTGAGATGCAAAAAAGGAGGGGGCTGAGGGAATCCCCTTTCTCCTGAAGATAACCTGCTTCGTTTGGACTTTGGCTCCACCTGATGTTGTGGTGAAGCGGGTCCTCCAGAGTGGTATCACTTGTTCAATGCATCTCACTATCTGATCGGGCACCGCAAGGCATCTCAGCAAATGCAAGATCAACTCATGCGATGTTGAATCAAATGCCTTGCGGTAATCGATCCAGGCCATCGAAAGGTTGCGCTTATACTGCACGGAGTCCTGCGTGATACATCTATCGATCAGCAGGTTCTCCTTGCAGCCAGCTACACCTTTCTTCGACCCTTTCTGCTCATATATCCGTTCGTACACCGTGTCAACCGCGAGGAGTATTCGCGTGTACAAAATGCGTGTAAACAATTTGTAGCACGTATTCAAGCATGTTATCGGTCTGTAATTCTTGGGATCAGACAAATTTCCGTCCTTGGGGATTAGCACGGTTCGCCCCTCGACAAACCAAGCCGGAATCTGCTGCTCTCCACTGAGCCACGAAATGAAAACTCTGGCTAAGTGGTGGTGGGTACTGAAGAACTTCTTCCACCACAAGTTGCACAACCCATCTGGGCCTGGAGCAGCAAAGTTCTCCGAGCCCTGTAGAGCTTTCCGAACTTCTTCCGGGGTTATCGGTTGGCGCAGTTCAATGGGATGAGGTTGCTGAAACCTCCTACAGAAGGCTCCAAACTGCGTCAGGGCTGGAGTGTCTATGTTGAGTGGCTGCGGATATTCGTAAATCTCCTTCCAGAAGTTTTCCACCTGATCAGCGGTCGGCGGGTTCTCCACAACAAGCGGCGGTTGCTGGAATAAGCGGGAGGGTTTCTCGCGGAACTGTTTGTTTTCCGCGATTCCTCTCGCTCGCCGTACTAGTGACTTTTTGGCAGCCACTAGCATTCGTATCCCATCAAGGCAGTGTTGTTCAATGTTTAACAGCACTCCTTGATTCAATGTGTGATGAACTCGTCGCAACTTAGCTGCGATTCGCCGCACCGTTAGCGTAAATGGCATATTGGCCACTATGTAGTACATCACACATTGGATACGAGATGCGTGTTGTCTCGCCGACTTGATTTTGGCTTCCATCTTTTGTATGCGTCTCTCATGCTTTCTAGTCGAAGACGCATTATTCTGCGTATCCGCACGGGAAAGCATAAGAGCAGCATCATATACGGCGGTGTTGATTTGCCAGATGTCAGCCTCTTCTGGAAGCGCTTCACGAATTTCCGCATCCACTCGAGCCAGACCTTGAGGCTTCAGGGGCTTCAAAGTGCGGAGCACCCCGCGTGTTCTGATAATCTCTGTTGGTGGAATATTGATACCTGCCACCTCTTCGGCTGGTTCGACTCGTGGCACTTCTGCCACTTTGGCCACTTTGTTAACCTGCCTAGGAGGCGGTCTCACATAGACAGCAGTATAATTCAATCAGACCAATTTGTAATGGAATACAGCGAGGGAAAAATGTACAATGAATTACCAGATATATACAAATCCTACATCCACCGTATAAACTTCCTCGGTAATGATAAAAAAGATAATAAAAGGCTACTTACATGTGACAGATAGACATAAAATACATTAACTTGTCGAAAATTGAATAATGCTGTCTAT
Organism: Gonioctena quinquepunctata; assembly: GCA_018342105.1. Lineage (NCBI taxonomy): Eukaryota > Metazoa > Arthropoda > Insecta > Coleoptera > Chrysomelidae > Gonioctena > Gonioctena quinquepunctata. The sequence goes on from JAFIRS010001087.1 coordinate 415,948, forward strand.
TTTTGTCTATTTCATCTACTTTTGTCTATTTTTTTCTATGTTTATTCTGTTTTTTCTGTTCTTACTACTTCTTTTCTCTATTTTCCTGTTAATATATGTGTTACCATGTAAAGGTTTGTAAAAAAATTCTAAAATTTTGTAATTATTTTAAATCTTTAAATTACTGTATTACTTAAATGATAAATGTAATTATTCTTTAGGGAACATTCTGTACAACAGACGAGAAATAATGACCCATGCGCAACCATTTGGTCCTAAATGGGTTTTTTCTCTGTTTATATACAAATGACACCCAGAGTCTTATGCCACTATTGTATACATTTGATTTTTTGATTACTATCGTTTCGGACGTCCATCGTCTTAATGTATTTAAAAGGTTTTCACGACGTTTCGAATGCTTGTATCTGCAATCGTCTTCAGGTGAATACTGACAAGTTTAGGTGCTACTTACTAATTTATATGACTGTCGGCGCAATGATGCGTGCAATTCCGCCATGTGCAGCGGTGCGTGTGATTTCGCGCGGTGTGGTGGTGCGTCAAGTTTCGCGCCTCTGCAGCCTGCATCATTGCGCCGACAGTCATATAAATTGGTAAGTAGCACCTAAACTTGTCAGTATTCACCTGAAGACGATTAGATAAGCATCAATGTCGTGAAAACTTAAACTTAAGACGATGGACGTCCGAAACGATAGTAATCAAGTTACCACATCGTCTACAACCTTCAAACAAACATTAAATTTTTTGTTAAAAAGTTTTTATTATAGTGATTATTTTTTCCTGGAAGGCGCCAAATTCAAAACAATAACATTAATATCTCGTACGACTTTCCATTTTCAAATTCGTCCTATGGTTATTAGAAAAAAAAAAAATATCTGACTGAACAGTGTTGTGAAAATTGTTTAATTGACTTTTGGTATCTACCTATTAGTTTTTATTTACGTTGAAAAGGTTTATCGCTGTTGTTATAAAAATTGTAAAAGTGACTCCAGAAAGAGTTTTTTCCCTTTCCCAAACCAAAAAGAGATTTGGTAAAATGTATCAAGCTGATTGAACTCTGTGGAAATGAAACCCTCCTTCCATAAAAAAAAAGTAGAAATACTTATGTTTGTAGCCTACATTTTGAGAATAAATGCAGAAACGAACCAGTACCGTTTTCCAATCTGCAAGTGTGCGAAAATGTGGCTGAAGGAGAAATTATGGTTTGTGAAAGTGGTGAAATCGCAATAGACAGTGTGGAATGGAGCAATGCAGAAATAATTTTAACTAATAACTCCCAACATCTTTCTGAAACCCCTGATCACTTGAGCACCATCACTGCTAATGATGAAGACATTTTAACTGAAAACTCCCAACATCTTCCTATCTTTTCCTTACATTATTCCTTTCATAATTTTCATAAGGATATACAAGCTTGTCCATATTATTTTCATCTAAAAGAGTATAGAGTGCCTCAAAATGCCAGAATTCAAGTCCTGTGGAATATTTGAAAAGTTTTGAATTCTTTTTCAAATTATTATATGAAAATATGTTTGCCTTCGGAGCACATTCCAAAGTCTGCGTATAAGACTCTAAGTAGGAGATTTCTTCATCATTAGCTGTGGTGGTGTCATCAGGGGTGTCAGAAAGATGTTGGGAGTTTTCAGTTAAAATGTCTTCATCATTAGCAGTGATGGTGCTCAAGTCATCAGGGGTTTCAGGAAGATGTTGGGAGTTATTAGATGAAATTATTTCTGCTATGCTCTGTTCCACACTGTCTATTGAGATTTCACCAGTTTCACACAACATAAATTATCCTTCAGCCACATTTTTGCACACTTGCAGATTGGAAAATGGTACTGGTTCGTTTTTGCATTTATCCTCAAAATGTAGGCTACAAACATAAGTATTTCTACTTATTTTTTATGGAAGGAGGTTTTCATTTCCACAGAGTTCAATCCACTTGAGACATTTTACCAAATCTCTTTTTGGTTTGGGAAAGGGAAAAAACTCTTTCTGGAGTCACTTTTACAATTTTTATAACAATAGCGATAAACCTTTTTAACGTAAATAATAACTAATAGGTAGATACCAAAAGTCAATTAAACAATTTTTACAACACTGTTCAGTCAGATATTAATTTTTTTTTTCTAATAACCATAGGACGAATTTGAAAATGGAAAGTCGTACGAGATATTGATGTTATTGTTTTGAATTTGGCGCCTTCCAGGAAAAAATAATCACTATAATAAAAACTTTTTAACAAAAAATTAAACCGATGAAATACGGAACTGAAAAGTAAAAAATAAAATAAACCTTCTCAGTTCCAGAAACTGAGCTCCTGAACTAATGTAAGTAACTAATTTTGAGTCGGCGCCAAACAAACAAGCAAATGAATTAGGTAAGGCGTAAAATGATGGCATCGAGTTGCGCGGTGACATTCTGATAATTTTTTTGAAGTAATTTAATGATGTTCGTTGATTGTTTGTTTGGCGCCGACTCAAAATTAGTCACTCACATTAGTTTAGGAGCTCAGTTACTGAGACTAATAAGGTTTATTTTATTTTTTACTTTTCAGTTCCGTATTTCATCGGTTTAATTTTATGTTAAAAACTTTTTATTTTTCAATTTTTTATGGTTGAAATATACTAATTACTACCTACTGGTTTTATGATTACTTCCAAAATACTTATTTACCCACTTTTCTTCAACTATTACCAGTTAAATAATATGATTATCTACTTTTACTATTTGTTGTAATATAAATTATTTTTGTTGTTCTGGTTAGTTTATTTCATTATTTTGTATATCATTCCAACCTCTCATAGAATATAATGGTTTTGACGGATGTGGAACAGAAAAATGTCAGTAGAATCTGTCATTGTCAACTACGTATGTGTGTGCCAATGTTCATAAGTGAAAAATCAATTATCCCCCATTTTTCTACCCGTAAGGGTATATAAATCCATTCGAAATCTGAATATAAGGTATACTCTATCTATTAAAAGAAGAATCATCCAAATCTAAGAACCCAGTACAAAGTTATGCCTGATAGAATCGGTTAACGGACAAGAATTCAGATGGTGAGTGATCAATATCCTTCATGTTGCTACCCTTAGGGGTAGATTTCTTCTTTCAAATTCAAATGGGACCCCCTTCGAATTACACCCTATCCACTGAAAAAAGGATTATCGGAATCGGACGCTTCAGTAAAAAGTTATGCGTGATCATACATAAAAAAAAATTATGGAAAAAAATATACGGGTCGACTAGAGAACCTCCTCCTTTTTGGTTTCGTCGGTTAAAAATACAAATTCCCTAAACTTTTGTGTTTCATGAAATATCTGAATAATTCTACAATCCCGCATCTTTCTAATATTGGTTTGGGTTATCAGGTGTTTTTCATCATAAAATGATCAAAAATAGCCAAAAAATGTGTCAGTAGAGTTAAGGCCAAAAATTTTGTTGTGGTATCACTGAACCTTAGCCGAAGTCCTCCATTCACATGCAACTGATCAAGTCGAGATTTTGATACATGAGGAAAACCCTCATATTTTATGTTTCACTGAATCATGGTGTAATGAATCAAACATTGGTACGATTCAATTTAACAATTATATATTAGCAAGTTACTACGTACGACATAACCACAAACATGGTGGTGCTATAATATTTTTAAAGAAAAACATTCCTTACAAAACATAGATTACATAAGTGAAATGTCTCAAGAAATGCATGCCAAATATTGCGGAATCACCTATAATTTAAACAATAAGAAACACTGCTTGATTGTAGCCTATAGACCACCCAGTGGAGATATAAGTATATTTTTGAACACTGTTACAGGAATTCTTAATTTCTGTACAATGAAAAAATTTGAACACGTTATTCTATGTGGGGACATTAATATTGATTTTAATAAAAAAACAACTCAGAAGGATTTGTGGTTAGATGTTATCGAAAGTTTCAATCTTTCCCTGAAAAACACTGAGCCGACAAGGATATCAAAATGTGGATCTTACCGAAGTGAGTCAAAGATTGACTATATAGTCACTAATATATCCACTGACATGTATCACGAAAATGTATGCAATTTCAATCTTGGAGATCACTTAGGAATAATAATGGGAATAAAAAATCATAATTACATAAATAACATGAATTTGAAACGTATTTCATTTCGAGACATGGACGATACTAATATTAGGAATTCACAAAACTACCTTGATGTTGAATCCTCCTTTCCAGTATATAACTGTTCCGAAAATATAGATACAATATTCAGTAATTTTATAGGAATAATTGACTATGCCCTAGCTTTATTTTGTCCGGTTAATAGTAAGACTATTCATCAGAGAAACAGCTCCTCCAAGGAGTGGGTAAATGAAGAAATCATAGAAATGGGTAGAAGATTGAAAAACTTATTTTGGCTAAAGGTGAATACGCATGAACAAACAGGCCCAAATGAAGAATATACATGTTTAAAAAAGGAGTACGAACGAAAGGTCAGTTACACCAAGCATACTCACTATCAGTCACGTATAAACGACAAACAAAATATAACCGAAAAACAAAAGTACTTCTGGAAATTAGTCCGGGAAAAAAACGGTAAAACAAAAAACAACCAGCCACCTGAAATTGTCATCAACAACAAGTTGACCACTAACAAAACTGTGATAGCTGATGAGCTTTGCAAACACTTTGTAACGTCACCCAGAATCGCACTAGATCTGCACTTTCCAAATTCAACATCCGAGGTATGCACTGTGAGTAATCCACAAATGAACTCTTTCTTCTTTAGTGCTGCCAATCCTACAGAAATACTAGACATAATAAATAATTTAAAAAACACCGATAGTGTTGGTGTTGATTGTATTTCTACTAAAATAATTGAAAGCTAGGATCTTACATTGCAGAGCCTCTTGCGTACATCATCAATCTCTCGATTGAACTAGGTAAATTTCCTGATATTTTGAAAATTGGAACGGTTACACCAATCCCTAAAAAAGTTAATTCTCAGTTCCTGGAAGATTATCGACCCATAACTGTTCCCACGGTCATATGTTAAGTAATATAGAGAGCACTGTATGGTAGAATTATAACATACTTTGAGAAATATCAAATAATCAGTATTTGTCAAAATGGTTTTTATCCAGGAAGATCAACAGAGAGTGCTATCTACAATCTTTTCCAGTATATCCATAAACATTTGGATCAGAAGAAACATGTGGGGATACTTTTATTTGATCTCACCAAAGCATTTGACTGCCTGGATTTGAAATTTCTCGAAAGTAAGCTTCAGTCAGTAGGCATTAGGGGTAAAGTATCAAAATGGTTGATGTCCTATTTGGAGCATAGAAAAATATTTATCAGAATGAATGGCACCGAAACAGAAACATACGATGTGAATTTAGGAGTTCCGCAAGGATCAATTCTGGGGCCACTCCTGTTTCTCATATTCATTAATGACCTTCCAAATTTCATGAAAACTGATTGCCTAGTGCTATATGCAGATGATGTCTCATTAGCTGCATATGGTGATAATTCTCAAATATTCAATCTCTTTCAAATTCGTATTAAATATCTCGCAGTGTTATTACCTACCGGCAAGTACGAAAATGAGAAAAGCATCAAATTATAGATAGTGACACCTATAATCTGTGCGGCGAAGCTTAGACCTAATATCGTGGAATTTCAATGGCACGAAATTTCGTGCACATTAATAGGTCACCGACAAATGCCAGCATAGGCCAACCCACGACACTGATAGTCGCAGTCCTAGTGCGTTCAGAGTAACGCAGAACAAATATTTAGATAAAGAGGAATTTGTTACGGATCCAAGAGAGTCCACCATCCGCTAATAGCTGTTTCATGGTTTCCCAATCATCAGGACGGCTTGTGGTCTCTTTCAAATTCGTATCAAATATCTCGCAGTATTAATACCTACCAGCAAGTACGAAAATGTGAAAAGCATCAAATTATAGATAGTGACACCTATAATCTGTGCGGCAAACCTCAGACCTAATATCGTGGAATTTTAATGTCACGAAATTTCGTGCACAATAATAGGTCACCGACAGATGCCAGCATAGGCCAACCCACGACACCAATAGTCGTACTCTCAGTGCGTTCAGAGTAACGCAAAACAAATAACTAGATAAAGAGGAATTTTTTACGAATCCAAGAGAGTCCACCATTCGCCAACAGCTGTTTCATGGTTTCCCAATCATCAGGACGGCTTGTGGTCTCTTTCAAATTCGTATCAATTATCTCGCAGTGTTGATAATACCTAGCGGCAATTACGAAAATGTGAAAAGCATAAAATTATAGATAGTGACACTATAATCTGTGCAGCGAAGCTCAGACCTAATATAGTGGAATTTTAATGATACGAAATTTCGTGCACATTATTAGGTCACCGACAGATGCCAGCATAGGCCAACCCACGACACCAATAGTCGTTCTCCTAGTGCGTTCAGAGTAACGCAAAACGAATAACTAGATGAAGAGCAATTTGTTACGAATCCAGGAGAGTCCCACCATCCGCCAACAGCTGTTTCATGGTTTCCCAATCATCAGGACGGCCTGTGGTCTCTTTCAAATTCGTATTAAATATCTCGCAGTGTTAATACCTACCGGCAAGTACGAAAATGTGAAAAGCATCAAATTATAGATAGTGACACCTATAATCTGTGCGGCGTAGCTTAGACTTGATATCGTGGAATTTTAATGGCACGAACTTTCGTGCACATTGAAAGGTCACGGACAGATGCCAGCATAGGCTAACCCACGACACCGATAGTCGTACTCCTAGTGCGTTCAGAGTAACGCAAAACAAATAACTAGATAAAGGGGAATTTGTTACGAATCCAAGAGAGCCCACCATCCGCCAACAGCTGTTTCATGGTTTCCCAATCATCAGGACGGCTTGTGGTCTCTTCCAAATACGTATCAAATATTTCGTAATGTTAATACCTACCGGCAAGTACGAAAATGTGAGAAGCATCAAATTATAGATAGTGACACCTATAATCTGAGCGGCGAAGCTCAGACCTGATATCGTGGAACTTTATTGGCACGAAATTTCGTGCACATTTATAGGGCACCGACAGATGCCAGCATAGGCCAACCCACGACATCAATAGTCGTACTCCTAGTGCGTTCAGAGTAACGCAGAACAAATAACTGGAAAGAGGAATTTGTTACGAATCCATAGAGTCCACCATCCGCCAACAGCTGTTTCATGGTTTCCCAATCATCAGGACGGCTTGTGGTCTCTTTCAAATTCATATGAAATATCTCGCAGTGTTAATACCTACCGGCAAGTACGGAAATGTGAAAAGTATCAAATTAAAGATAGTGACACCTCTAATCTGTGCGGCGAAGCTTAGACCCAATATCGTGGAATTTTAATGGCACGAAATTTCGTGCACATCAATAGGTCACCGATAGATGCCAGCATAGGCCAACCCACGACACCAATAGTCGTACTCCCAGTGCGTTCAGAGTAACGCAAAACAAATAACTAGATAAAGAGGAATTTGTTACGAATCCAAGAGAGTCCACCATCCGCCAACAGCTTTTCATGGTTTCCCAATCATCAGGACGGCTTGTGGTCTCTTTCAAATTCGTATCAAATATCTCGCAGTGTTAATAATACCTAGCGGCAATTACGAAAATGTGAAAAGCATCAAATTATAGATAGTGACACCTATAATCTGTGCGGCGAAGCTCAGACCTAAATCGTGGAATTTTAAAGCACGAAATTTCGTGCACTATCCCACAGATGCCAGCAAGGCCAACCCGACACCAATAGTCGTACTCCTATGCGTTCAACAAATTGTGGTCTCTTTCAAATTCGTATCAAATATCTCGCAGTGTCAATACCTACCAGCAAGTACGAAAATGTGAGAAGCATCAAATTATAGATAGTGACACCTATAATCTGTGCGGCGAAGCTTAGACCTAATATCGTGGAATTTTAATGGCACGAAATTTCGTGCACATTAATAGGTCATCGACAAATGCCAGCATAGGCCAACCCACGACACCAACAGTCGTACTCCTAGTGCGTCCAGAGTAACGCAAAACAAATAACTAGATAAAGAGGAATTTGTTACGAATCCAAGAGAGTCCACCATCCGCCAACAGCTGTTTCATGGTTTCCCAATCATCGGGACGGCTTGTGGTCTCTTTCAAATTCGTATCAAATATCTCGCAGTGTTGACACTTACCGGCAAGTACGCAAATGTGAAAAGCATCAAATTATAGATAGCTACACCTATAATCTGTGCGGCGAAGCTCAGACCTAATATACTGGAATTTTAATAGCACGAAATTTCGTGCACAATAATAGGTCACCGACAGATGCCAGCATAGGCCAACCCACGATACCAATAGCCTTACTCCTAGTGCGTTTAGAGTAACGCAAAACAAATAACTAGATGAAGAGGAATTTGTTACGAATACAAGATAGTCCACCATCCGCCAACAGCTGTTTCATAGTTTCCCAATCATCAGGACGGCTTGTGGTCTCTTTCAAATTCGTATCAGATATCTCGCAGTGTTAATACCTACCGGCAAGTACGAAAATGTGAAAAGCATCAAATTATAGATAGTGACACCTATAATCTGTGCGGCGAAGCTCCGACCTTATATCGTGGAATTTTGATGGCACGAAATTTCGTGCACATTAATAGGTCACCGACAGATGCCAGCATTTGCCAACCCACGACACCAATAGTCGTACTCCCAGTGCATTCAGAGTAACGCAAAACGAATAACTAGATAAAGAGGAATTTGTTACGAATCCAAGAGAGTCCACCATCCGCCAACAGCGGTTTTATGGTTTCTTAAGCATCAGGACAGCTTGTGGTCTCTTTCAAATTCGTATCAAATATCTCGCAGTGGTAATACCTACCGGCAAGTACGAAAATGTGAAAAGTATAAAATTATAGATAGTGACGCCTATAATAGGTGCGGCGAAGCTCAGTACTAATATCGTGGAATTTCAATGGCACGAAATTTCGTGCACATTAATAGGTCACCGACAGATGCCAGCATAGGCCAACCCACGACACCAATAGTCGTACTCCATAAAATACATTAACTTGTCGAAAATTGAATAATGCTGTCTATTTTTGTCTATTTCATCTATTTTTGTCTTTTTTTTTCTATGTTTATTCTGTTTTTTCTGTTCTTACTACTTTTTTTCTCTATTTTCCTGTTAATATATGTGTTACCATGTAAAGGTTTGTAAAAATATTTTAAAATTTTGTAATTATTTTAAATCTTTGAATAACTGTATTACTTAAATGATAAATTTTCCAATCTGCAAGTGTGCGAAAATGTGGCTGAAGGAGAAATTATGGTGTGTGAAAGTGGTGAAATCGCAATAGACACTGTGGAATGGAGCAATGCAGAAATAATTTTAACTAATAACTCCCAACATCTTTCTGAAACCCCTGATCACTTGAGCACCATCACTGCTAATGATGAAGACATTTCAACTGAAAACTCCCAACATCTTCCTATCTTTTCCTTGCATTATTCCTTTCATAATTTTCATAAGGATATACAAGCTTGTCCATATTATTTTCATCTAAGAGAGTATAGAGTGCCTCAAAATGCCAGAATTCAAGTCCTGTGAAATATTTGAAAAGTTTTGAATTCTTTTTCAAATTATTATATGAAAATATGTTTGCCTTCGGAGCACATTCCAAAGTCTGCGTATAAGACTCTAAGTAGGAGATTTCTCCATCATTAGCTGTGGTGTTGTCATCAGGGGTGTCAGAAAGATGTTGGGAGTTTTCAGTTAAAATGTCTTCATCATTAGCAGTGATGGTGCTCAAGTCATCAGGGGTTTCAGGAAGATGTTGGGAGTTATTAGTTGAAATTATTTCTGCTATGCTCTGTTCCACACTGTCTATTGAGATTTCACCAGTTTCACACAACATAATTTATCCTTCAGCCACATTTTTGCACACTTGCAGATTGGAAAATGGTACTGGTTCGTTTTTGCATTTATCCTCAAAATGTAGGCTACAAACATAAGTATTTCTACTTATTTTTTATGGAAGGAGGTTTTCATTTCCACAGAGTTCAATCCACTTGAGACATTTTACCAAATCTCTTTTTGGTTTGGGAAAGGGAAAAAACTCTTTCTGGAGTCACTTTTACAATTTTTATAACAACAGCGATAAACTTTTTTAACGTAAATAAAAACTAATAGGTAGATACCAAAAGTCAATTAAACAATTTTTACAACACTGTTCAGTCAGATAATAATTTTTTTTTTCTAATAACCATAGGACGAATTTGAAAATGTCGTACGAGATATTAATGTTATTATTTTGAATTTGGCGCCTTCCAGGAAAAAATAATCACTATAATAAAAACTTTTTAACAAAAAATTAAACCGATGAAATACGGAACTGAAAAGTAAAAAATAAAATGAACCTTCTTAGTCTCAGTAACTAAGCTCCTGAACTAATGTAAGTAACTAATTTTGAGTCGGCGCCAAACAAACAAGCAAATGAATTAGGTAAGGCGTAAAATGATGGCATCGAGTTGCGCGGTGACATTCTGATAATTTTTTTGAAGTAATTTAATGATGTTCGTTGATTGTTTGTCTGGCGCCGACTCAAAATTAGTTACTTACATTAGTTTAGGAGCTCAGTTACTGAGACTAATAAGGTTTATTTTATTTTTCACTTTTTAGTTCCGTATTTCATCGGTTTAATTTTTTGTTAAAAACTTTTTATTTTTCAATTTTTTATGGCTGAAATATACTAATTACTACCTACTCGTTTTTTGATTACTTCCAAAATACTTACTTACCCACCTTACTCCAACTATTACCAGTTAAATAATATGATCATCTACTTTTACTATTTGTTGTAATATAAATTATTTTTGTTGTTCTGGTTAGTTTATTTCATTATTTTGTATATCATTCCAACCTCTCATAGAATATAATGGTTTTGACGGATGTGGAACAGAAAAATGTAAGTAGCGATCTGTCATTGTCAACTACGTATGTGTGTGCCAATATTCATAAGTGAAAAATCAATTATCCCCTATTTTTCCACCCGTAAGGGTATATTAATCCATTTGAAATCTGAATATAAGGTATACTCTATCTATTAAAAAAAGAATCATCCAAATCGAAGAACCCAGTACAAAGTTATGCCTGATAGAATCGGTTAACGGACAAGAATTCAGAGGGTGAGTGATCAATATCCTTCATGTTGCTACCCTTAGGGGTGGATTTCTTCTTTCAAATTCAAATGGGACCCCCTTCGAATTACACCCTATCCACTGAGAAAAAGATTATCGGAATCAGACGCTTCAGTAAAAAGTTATGCGTGATCATACATAAAAAAAATGATGGAAAAAAATATACGGGTCGACTAGAGAACCTCCTCCTTTTTGGTTTCGTCGGTTAAAAATACAAATTCCCTAAACATTTGTGTTTTATGAAATATCTAAATAATTCTACAATCCCGCATCTTTTTAATATTGGTTTGGGGTATCAGAAGGTGTTTTTCATCTTAAAATAATCAAAAATAGCCAAAAAATGTGTCAGTAGATTTAAGGCCAAAAATTTTGTTGTGGTATCACTGAACCTTAGCCGAAGTCCTCCATTCACATGCAACTGATCAAGTCGAGATTTTGATACATGAGGAAAACCCTCATATTTTATGTTTCACTGAATCATGGTGTAATGAATCAAACATTGGTACGATTCAATTTAACAATTATATATTGGCAAGTTACTACGTACGACATAACCACAAACATGGTGGTTCTATAATATTTTTAAAGAAAAACATTCCTTACAAAACATGGATTACATAAGTGAAATGTCTCAAGAAATGCATGCCGAATATTGCGGAATCACCTATAATTTAAACAATAAGAAACACTGCTTGATTGTAGCCTATAGACCACCCAGTGGAGATATAAGTATATTTCTGAACACTGTTACAGGAATTCTTAATTTCTGTACAATGAAAAAATTTGAACACGTTATTCTATGTGGGGACATTAATATTGATTTTAATAAAAAAACAACTCGGAAAGATTTGTGGTTAGATGTTATCGAAAGTTTCAATCTTTCCCTGAAAAACACTGAGCCGACAAGGATATCAAAATGTGGATCTTAACGAAGTGAGCCAAAGATTGACTATATAGTCACTAATATATCCACTGACATGTATCACGAAAATGTATGCAATTTCAATCTTGGAGATCACTTAGGAATAATAATGAGAATAAAAAATCATAATTACATAAATAACATGAATTTGAAACGTCTTTCATTTAGAGACATGGACGATAATATTATTAGGAATTTACAAAACTACCTTGATGATGAATCCTTCTTTCCAGTATATAACTGTTCCGAAAATATAGATACAATATTCAGTAATTTTATAGGAATAATTGACTATGCCCTAGCTTTATTTTTTCCGGTTAATAGTAAGACTATTCATCAGAGAAACAGCTCCTCCAAGGAGTGGGTAAATAAAGAAATCATAGAAATGGGCAGAAGATTGAAAAACTTATATTGGCTAAAGGTGAATACGCATGAACAAACAGGCCTAAATGGAGAATATAAATGTTTTGAAAAAGAGTACGAACGAGAGGTCAGTTACACCAAGCAAACTCACTATCAGTCACGTATAAACGACAAACAAAATATAACCGAAAAACAAAAGTACTTTTGGAAATTAGTCCGGGAAAAAAACGGTAAAACAAAAAAAAAACAGCCACCTGAAATTGTCATCAACAACAAGTTGACCACTAACAAAACTGTGATAGCTGATGAGCTTTGCAAACACTTTGCAACGTCACTCAGAATCGCACTAGATCTGCACTTTCCAAATTCAGCATCCGAGGTATGCACTGTGAGTAATCCACAAATGAACTCTTTCTTCTTTAGTGCTGCCAATCCTACAGAAATACTAGACATAATAAATAATTTAAAAAACACCGATAGTGTTGGTGTTGATTGTATTTCTACTAAAATAATTAAAAGCATAGGATCTTACATTGCAGCCTCTTGCGTACATCATCAATCTCTCGATTGAACTAGGTAAATTTCCTGATATTTTGAAAATTGGACCGGTTACACCAATCCCTAAAAAAGTTAATTCCCAGTTCCTGGAAGATTATAGACCCATAACTGTTCCCACGGTCATATGTAAAGTAATAGGGAGAGCACTGTATAATAGAATTATAACATACTTTGAGAAATATCAAATAATCAGTATGTGTCAAAATGGTTTTTATCCAGGAAGATCAACAGAGAGTGCTATCTACAATCTTTTCCAGTATATCCATCAACATTTGGATCAGAAGAAACATGTGGGGATACTTTCATTTGATGTCACCAAAGCATTTGACTGCCTGGATTTGAAATCTCTCGAAAGTAAGCTTCAGTCAGTAGGCATTAGGGGGAAAGTATCAAAATGGTTGATGTCCTATTTGGAGCATAGAAAAATATTTATCAGAATAAATGGCACCGAAACAGAAACATACGATGTGAATTCAGGAGTTCTGCAAGGATCAATTCTAGGGCCACTCCTGTTTCTCATATTCATTGATGACCTTCCAAATTTCATGAAAACTGATTGCCTAGTGCTATATGCAGATGATGTCTCATTAGCTGCATATGGTGATAATTCTCAAATATTAAATCTCTTTCAAATTCGTATTAAATATCTCGAAGTGTTATTACCTACCGGCAAGTACGAAAATGAGAAAAGCATCAAATTATAGATAGTGACACCTATAATCTGTGCGGCGAAGCTTGGACCTAATACCGTGGAATTTCAATGGCACAAATTCGTGCACATTAATAGGTCACCGACAGATGCCAGCATAGGCCAACCCACGACACTGATAGTCGCAGTCCTAGTGTGTTCAGAGTAACGCAGAACAAATATTTAGATAAAGAGGAATTTGTTACGAATCCAAGAGAGTCCACCATCCGCTTATAGCTGTTTCATGGTTTCCCAATCATCAGGACGGCTTGTGGTCTCTTTCAAATTCGTATCAAATATCTCGCAGTGTTAATACCTACCAGCAAGTACGAAAATGTGAAAAGCATCAAATTATAGATAGTGACACCTATAATCTGTGCGGCAAAGCTCAGACCTAATATAGTGGAATTTTAATGGCACGAAATTTCGTGCACATTAATAGGTCACCGACAGATGCCAGCATGGGCCAACCCACGACACCAATAGTCGTACTCCCAGTGCGTTCAGAGTAACGCAAAACAAATAACTAGATAAAGAGGATTTTTTTACGAATCCAAGACAGTCCACCATCCGCCAACAGCTGTTTCATGGTTTCCCAATCATCAGGACGGCTTGTGGTCTCTTTCAAATTCGTATCAATTATCTCGCAGTGTTGATAATACCTAGCGGCCATTACGGAAATGTGAAAAGTATCAAATTATAGATAGTGACACAATAATCTGTGCGGCGAAGCTTAGACCTAATATAGTGGAATTTTAATGGCACGAAATTTCGTGCACATTAATAGGTCACCGACAGATGCCAGCATAGGCCAACACCCACGACACCAATAGTCGTTCTCCTAGTGCGTTCAGAGTAACGCAAATTGAATAACTAGATGAAGAGCAATTTGTTACGAATCCAAAAGAGTCCCACCATTCGCCAACAGCTGTTTCATGGTTTCCCAATCATCAGGACGGCCTGTGGTCTCTTTCAAAAACGTATCAAATATCTCGCAGTGTTAATACCTACCGGCAAGTACGAAAATGTGAGGAGCATCAAATTATAGATAGTGACACCTATAATCTGTGCGGCGAAGCTTAGACCTATTATCGTGGAATTTTAATGGCACGAAATTTCGTGCACATTAAAAGGTCACGGACAGATGCCAGCATAGGCTAACCCACGACACCGATAGTCGTACTCCTAGTGGGTTCAGAGTAACGCAAAACAAATAACTAGATGAAGAGGAATTTGTTACGAATCCAAGAGAGCCCACCATCCGCCAACAGCTGTTTCATGGTTTCCCAATCAACAGGACGGCTTGTGGTCTCTTTCAAATCCGTATCAAATATTTCGTAGTGTTAATACCTACCGGCAAGTACGAAAATGTGAGAAGCATCGAATTATAGATAGTGACACCTATAATCTGTGCGGCGAAGCTCAGACCTGATATCGTGGAATTTTATTGGCACGAAATTTCGTGCACATCAACAGGGCACCGACAGATGCCAGCATAGGCCAACCCACGACATCAATAGTCGTACTCCTAGTGCGTTCAGAGTAACGCAGAACAAATAACTAGAAAGAGGAATTTGTTACGAATCCATAGAGTCCACCATTCGCCAACAGCTGTTTCATGGTTTCCCAATCATCAGGACGGCTTGTGGTCTCTTTCGAATTCATATAAAATATCTCGCAGTGTTAATACCTACCGGCAAGTACGGGAATGTGATGAGTATCAAATTAAAGATAGTGACACCTCTAATCTGTGCGGCGAAACTAAGACCCAATATCGTGGAATTTTAATGGCACGAAATTTCGTGCACATTAATAGGTGACCGACAGATGCCAGCATAGGCCAACCCACGACACCAATAGTCGTACTCCTAGTGCGTTCAGAGTAACGCAGAACAAATAACTAGATAAAGAGGAATTTGTTTCGAATCCAAGAGAGTCCACCATCCGCCAACAGCTGTTTCATGGTTTCCCAATCATCAGGACGGCTTGTGGTCTCTTTCAAATTCGTATCAAATATCTCGCAGTGTTAATACCTACCGGCAAGTACGAAAATGTGAAAAGCATCAAATTATAGATAGTGACACCTATAATCTGTGCGGCGAAGCTCAGACCTAATATCGTGGAATTTTAATGGCACGAAATTTCGTGCACATTAATAGGTCACCGACAGATGCCAGCATAGGCCAACCCACGACACCAATAGTCGTACTCCTAGTGCGTTCAGAGTAACGCAAAACAAATAACTAGATAAAGAGGAATTTGTTACGAATCCATAGAATCCACCATCCGCCAACAGCTGTTTATGGTTTCCCAATCATCGGGACGGCTTGTGGTCTCTTTCAAATTCGTATAAAATATCTCGCAGTGTTAATACCTACCGGCAAGTACGAAAATGTGAAAAGCATCAAATTAAAGATAGTGACACCTCTAAACTGTGCGGCGATGCTTAGACCTAATATCGTGGAATTTTAATGGCACGAAATTTCGTGCACAAATAGGCCACCGACAGATGCCAGCATAGGTCAACCCACGACACCAACAGTCGTACTCCTAGTGCGTTCAGAGTAACGCAAAACAAATAACTAGATAAAGAAGAATTTTTTACGAATTCAAGGGAGTCCACCATCCGCCAACAGCTGTTTCATGGTTTCCCATGCATCAGGACGGCTTGTGGTCTCTTTCAAATTCGTATCAAATATCTCGCAGTGTTAATACCTACCAGCAAGTACGAAAATGTGAAAAGCATCAAACTATAGATAGTGACACCTATAACCTGTGCGGCGAAGCTTAGACCTAATATCGTGGAATTTTAATGGCATGAAATTTCGTGCACATTAATAGGTTACCGACAGATGCCAGCATAGGCCAACCCACGACATCAATAGTCGTACTCCTAGTGCGTTCAGAGTAACGCGAAACGAAATAACTAGAGAAAGAGGAATTTGTTACGAATCCATAGAGTCCACCATCCGCCAACAGCTGTTTCATGGTTGCCCAATCATCAGGACGGCTTGTGGTCTCTTTCAAATTCGTATAAAATATCTCGCAGTGTTAATACCTTCCGGCAAGTACGAAAATGTGAAAAGCATCAAATTAAAGATAGTGACACCTATAATCTGTGCGGTAAAGCTCAGACCTGTTATCGTGGAATTTTAATGACACGAAATTTCGTGCATATTAATAGGTCACCAACAGATGTCAGCATAGGCCAATCCATGACACCAATAGTCGTACTCCTAGTGCGTTCAGAGTAATGCAAAATAAATAACTAGATGAAGAGGAATTTGTTACGAATCCAAGAGAGTCCACCATCCGCCAGCCGCTGTTTTATAGTTTCCCAATCATCAGGACGGCTTGTGGTCTCTTTCAAATTCGTATCAAATATCTCCCAGTGTTAATACCCACCGGCAAATACGAAAATGTGGAAAGCATCGAATTATAGATAGTGACACCTATGATATGTGCGGCGCGAAGCTTAGACCCAATATCGTGGAATTTTAATGGCACGAAATTTCGTGCACATTAATAGGTCATCGACAAATGCCAGCATAGGCCAACCCACGACACCAACAGTCGTACTCCTAGTGCGTCCAGAGTGACGCAAAACAAATAACTAGATAAAGAGGAATTTGTTACGAATCCAAGAGAGTCCACCATCCGCCAACAGCTGTTTCATGGTTTCCCAATCATCGGGACGGCTTGTGGTCGCTTTCAAATTCGTATCAAATATCTCGCAGTGTTAATATCTACCGGCAAGTACGAAAATGTGAAAAGCATCAAATTATAGATAGTGACACCTATAACCTGTGCGGCGAAGCTTAGACCTAATATCGTGGAATTTTAATGGCATGAAATTTCGTGCACATTAATAGGTTACCGACAGATGCCAGCATAGGCCAACCCACGACATCAATAGTCGTACTCCTAGTGCGTTCAGAGTAACGCAAAACAAATAACTAGAGAAAGAGGAATTTGTTACGAATCCATAGAGTCCACCATCCGCCAACAGCTGTTTCATGGTTGCCCAATCATCAGGACGGCTTGTGGTCTCTTTCAAATTCGTATAAAATATCTCGCAGTGTTAATACCTACCGGCAAGTACGAAAATGTGAAAAGCATCAAATTAAAGATAGTGACACCTATAATCTGTGCGGTAAGCTCAGACCTGTTATCGTGGAATTTCAATGATACGAAATTTCGTGCACATTAATAGGTCACCAACAGATGTCAGCATAGGCCAATCCATGACACCAATAGTCGTACTCCTAGTGCGTTCAGAGTAATGCAAAATAAATAACTAGATGAAGAGAAATTTTTTACGAATCCAAGAGAGTCCACCATCCGCCAGCCGCTGTTTTATAGTTTCCCAATCATCAGGACGGCTCGTGGTCTCTTTCAAATTCGTATCAAATATCTCCCAGTGTTAATACCCACCGGCAAATACGAAAATGTGGAAAGCATCGAATTATAGATAGTGACACCTATGATATGTGCGGCGCGAAGCTTAGACCCAATATCGTGGAATTTTATTGGCACGAAATTTCGTGCTCATTAATAAGTCACCGATAGATGCCAGCATAGACCAACCCACGACACCAATAGTCGTACTCCTAGTGCGTTCAGAGTAACGCAGAACAAATAACTAGATGAAGAGGGATTTGTTACGAAACCAAGAGAGTCCACCATCCGCCAACAGCTGTTTCATGGTTTCCCAATCATCAGGACGGCTTGTGGTCTCTTTCAAATTCGTATCAAATATCTCGCAGTGTCAATACTTACCAGCAAGTACGGAAATGTGAGAAGCATCAAATTATGGATAGTGACACCTATAATCTGTGCGGCGAAGGTTAGACCTAATCTCGTAGAATTTTAATGGCACGAAATTTCGTGCACATTAATAGGTCATCGACAAATGCCAGCATAGGCCAACCCACGACACCAACAGTCGTACTCCTAGTGCGTCCAGAGTAACGCAAAACAAATAACTAGATAAAGAGGAATTTGTTACGAATCCAAGAGAGTCCACCATCCGCCAACAGCTGTTTCATGGTTTCCCAATCATCGGGACGGCTTGTGGTCTCTTTCAAATTCGTATCAAATATCTCGCAGTGTCAATATCTACCGGCAAGTACGAAAATGTGAAAAGCATCAAATTATAAATAGTGGCACCTATAATATGTGCGGCGAAACTTAGACTTAATATCGTGTTATTTTAATGGCACAAAATCACGTGCACATTGATAGGTCACCGACAGATGCCATTATAGGCCAACCCACGACACCAATAGTCGTACTCCTAGTGCGTTCAGAGTAACGTGAATTAAATAACTAGATAAAGAGGAATTTGTTACGAATTCAAGAGGGTCCACCATCCGCCAACAGCTGTTCCATGGTTTCCCAATCATCAGGATGGCTTGTGGTCTCTTTCAAATTCGTATCAAATATCTCGCAGTGTTAATACCTACCAGCAAGTACGAAAATATGAAAACCATAAAATTGTAGATAGTGACACCTATAATCTGTGCGGCGAAGCTTAGATCTAATATCGTGGAATTTTAATGGCACTAAATTCCGTGCACATTGATGGGTCACCGACAGATGCCAGGATAGACCAACCCACGACACCAATAGTCGTACTCCTAGTGCGTTCAGAGTAACGCAAAACAAATGACTAGATGAAGAGGAATTTGTTACAAATCCAAGAGACTCCACCATCCGCCAACAGCTGTTTCATGGTTTTCCAACAATGTTTTGCGTTACTCTGAACGCACTGGGAGTACGACTATTGGTGTCGTGGGTTGGCCTATGCTGGCATCTGTCGGTGACCTATTAATGTGCACGAAATTTTATGCCATGAAAATTCCACGATATTAGGTTTAAGCTTCGCCGCACAGATTTTAGCTGTCACTCTCTATAATTTGATGCTTTTCACATTTTCGTACTTGCCGGTAGGTATTAAACCTGCGAGATATTTGATACGAATTTGAAAGAGATCACAAGCCGTCCTGATGATTGGGAAACCATGAAACAACTGTTGGCGGATGGTGGACTCTCTTGGATTCGTAACCAATTCCTCTTTATCTAGTTATTTGTTTTGCGTTACGCTCAACGCACTAGGAGTACGACTATCGGTGTCGTGGGTTGGCCTATGCTGGCATCTGTCGGTGACCTATTAATGTGCACGAAATTTCGTGCCATTAAAATTCCACGATATTAGGTCTAAGCTTCGCTGCACAGATTGAAGCTGTCACTATCTATAATTTGATGCTTTTCACATTTTTTTTCTTGCCGGTAGGTATAAACACTGCGAGATATTTGATACGAATTTGAAAGAGACCACAAGCCGTCCTGATGATTGGGAAACCATGAAACTGCTGTTGGCGGATGGTGGACTCTCTTGGATTCGTAACAAATTCCTCTTCATCTAGTTATTCGTTTTTTGTTACTCTGAACGCACTAGGAGTACGACTATTGGTGTCGTGGGTTGGCCTATGCTGGCATCTGTCGGTGACCTATCAATGTGCACGAAATTTCGTGCCATGAACATTCCACGATATTAGGTCCAAGCTTCGCTGCACATATTGAAGGTGTCACCATCTATAATTTGATGCTTTCCACATTTTCGTACTAGCCGGTAGACTAGGAGATTTAAGCCGGTTCTGGGTCTCCCCCCACCACTATGACGTCACGTGTGACGTTGAATGCTTGCAGGTGTGCAATGTGTGTTTGTGTTCGACCTTGAGATTTGACCTTGAGATATGCCTTTGAGTTTTGACGTTGGGTTTGGTCGACGTTGAGATTCGACCTTCAGTTTTGACCTTGAATTTGACCTTGAGATTCAAAACATTTGGTTTTGACTTTGAGATTTGACCTTGAGTTTTGATGTTGGGATTGTTTCGGCAACCTTGAGATTCGATCTTGATGTTTTTGTTTGACTTCGACTAAAGTTGTGGCGTTGGCATACATATTTTGTGTGGTCATAACCTTCATGAATCCTTGCACTCTCCAAGCGAGGAAGGTGATTATCCTGTGAGAAAGCTTAGAGTGAACTGTGATTATTGATGAGTGTGTTGATGGTCAAGTGCGCAATGACCTTCACACTCCCATCTACTGAAAATGGGGTGGGGATGTCTCTTATAAAAATGTGTGAAGTCGTTGTTGAGAAATCAGATGTTATATATTATCATTAGGGTGAATACAGAGTACGAGAAGTGGTGTCTCATCAGTGGAAATAATCTATATTTTTTCATACAGTCTTACTATCTCTTTCCTTCCAAAAGTTGTGGATGTAGAGAGAATTAATTCTTCAATAATTGAACAGAGGGTGGGAGTTTTTGAACAAAGAGCAATATCATCATTTCCCATCGGTAAAGCTTTCAACATAATTTATATAACGATTTGTAACACTCGTTTTGGTAGATCTATTCTAACGACATTACGTGATGATAATGATACTTTATTAAAATCATGGTTGTCAAAAAGTATTTCAGATGAATTCAATGCAGACAGTGTCAGTTGCATAAATGCTTCAGATTTTAAATATACAATAACATATTTGGGTCAGAGTCCACAAGTATCAGGGGGTTTGAAAACTCGACCTCTAGTAGAATTCAACTTCATTGAATGATAATATTGTTTAAATGTTGATAGTTAGGATATAGTGATTTTATGTTGAATATAGATATTTCTCCACTAAAAAAATAAGATTCAGTGTAAAAGTAATATATTCGGAGCATCACATTTTTCTCATGTAAGTTAAATTATTTAAATATCAATGGAATATATTAACAATTCTTTTTTTGTTTCAGTTTCCAATTCTCGAACATGTGGATGCACTATGCCTCCCAACATTGGGTGGAAGCCGTCGACATCAATACAGCCATCGAGAGACTACGTTCCTATTTGAATGATTTGGCTGAAGATGCCCTCTATGCTACAGTCTATGATTTGAATGTTTGCTTCGATGAAGATGAAATCCAAAGATGTGCACATTTATCCGAGAAGTACGTCAAGGGTACAGTACTTTTTGAGGAATTCAGTCAGGGCGCCATCATCATACCACAGTTCTGTGAAGAAATGATCAAATTGGATCTGGAAGGATTTCTCCACACCCTTTCACCATTCGCGCCCGATGACATCATCGAGAAATATCAACTATATGATGAACATGATGATGAATATGATCATGTAGATATTTGATATAGAATAAAACATATATTTACAAAATCTTGTTTATTTATTTTTCCATTACACATAAACATTATTGATATACTTAAGAATATTCAGATATAACAAAAATAAAATATTGAACATTTCAAAGTGAATTACGAACAGAGCCATCCAATGCATTGTAAGTCATGAAGGTGTCGTGTATAATGAGTGCATAGATTTTGGTATTGCCTGGAAATTTATTTTTTCTTGTTTCGAACTCCAGCTTGATATCCACTGTAGATGATTTTGTAGCATTCGGTTGATGTGAACAATCAATGATGAACAGGGATTCTGTGAATGCCTCAAGGTCCATAAGGGTTCACTCATATCTTGGTCATAATAACTACGTTGAAAATCCTCATATGCATAGTAAGCTGAAGAGAATAGTTTTTCATCAAAGTCCAGGTTCCAACGCTCATATGGGTAGACTACGGAGTTCAAATACACTCGGATGTTATTTATGTCTGCATTTATGAATTTTGTCACATCCAGTGTTCTGTTTTCGGATGCGTTGGTACTTTGAAAACCTATCATTATGAAGCGAGGTGTTTCGAAAGTGTTGGTTGTTTTTATTGCCCATATGTCTGAAGATGTGCTACGCAATGAGGGTAATTCATAAAGATCCCACATACGATAAACCAACTTGATTTTTGAATTGAGACCACTCTTATTTATTCTACTGAATCATTTGAGCTTCTGCTTGTCATCGGGCACAACATGTTTAATTTTCCATTCAATCTTTGTAATTTTCAAAGAGGCATCAACTTCTCCATTATATGAATTCTTGAAAAGCGAGCTATAATCAAAATCAGTTCTTGTTTTGCATTCAGAATGCTCTTTTTATAATCCTCGGCAAAACCCATCAAATATTTGAGAGGAAGTTTTCCACTGAATAATTGACTGGGTCCATCAATGATGTGTTGTTTTGTGTCGGAAAGTCCCCATCCAGTTGTCAAAGCATGTGAAAGTTGATTGACCAAATGAAACCATATTCTTCATTGTGGATGTAATGCCTGGTTTTCAGACAACGGCAACTTGAGCACCACCCATCTCAGAGCGGACCTCATCGAAGACAAATGCCAAAGCATTGTTGGAAAGATAAACATAGTTTGTTCACTTCATTTGGTTTGAATTTTCCCCCAATTTAAATGAAACTGTCGGCAATGTCCAGTATTACATCTTGATTGTTGATTGCAATTCAGTTTCATCTGAATACTTGAACGATGGTGATCCGTACGGCTTATAGGTATGCTCGTGCAGACTTATGGAGAATGATCGACCACTGGTGCCATTGAAAATATTCAACTTGTCATCTGTTTGCTTCGATTACCATTTTATTGTCGAATTCTAAGTCCAATAGATTTCAGAAAATTAAGATCTCACGCTGACAATGTATGTCTTTGCCGTTCAGCATACACTTGTGGAATGACCTTCTTTCTGGCAAATCTTCTTTTTTTGACTATATTTGATGTTTTGTCGTTTGTTGTAGCAAAACCCATTACAATCGTTATTGTAATTTCTTCAAATCAATATGACAACTATTTCTTCCACACTATCGAAATCAATGAGATTACTGATGATCCAATATGCGAGAGTAATTGTCGATGAACTGACGTCCTTCCGGGCTGATGGGCATATAAATAATGTTGTTTGGTTCTTTTGTTATATTATAGCCCGGCTCAACATCACTATCGAATGAGAAGAAAATATGATTCTCTTCGTCATTTTATGTATGATCCTGAAATGATGTTGCAATCCAATCGAATGAGTCTCACGGGTACAATATTCACAGAAGATGTAGATTCATGCATGCGATTTGCGCTGAATTCTTTTTCTCGAATTCCACCAGGGATGCTATTGAGTTTTTTTTGTCTCAGGTCCACCACACCTTCGATTGCATCATACATTTGAATGTATTATTGTTTGCTCGAAGGCTGAACAATTCATCCAGTGTGGTGTCATCATGTTTTGCGCCATGAAATACTTGCAATTCAAGTTCTCGTTGGATAACAGCATTTATTTCTTCTTCTCATATGCACCACTTGGTATTTTATACAGTATAGAACTGACGGAGGGGTTCATTCACAGGAATGAAAAAAATGATCAAGTTGCTTGTTTCCGTGACATTGTGGATTGTATTGCATCCATAGAATCCCAAAAGCCCCAATCCATAACGGCTATTCTTATCCAGCTCAATGATGGGTAGAAGTCTGCACTCAAGACACTGGATCCAACAGCTTGTAGCTCGAACTTTCGTGACATGACAAATCATTTTGTTGTTGTTCACAACACATGTGATATAATTTTCTCCGTTTCCTCGGCGGTATTGGTGTCCCAATTCAATTTGATTGTTATTGGCGCCATATTCAACATCGATGGTCAATAACAGCAAAATAGTTTTCGAGGTATGGGTCCATCTATTCCCTCACTGAATTTGATGTTCCAACACTTGTATTGTCCATATGATGTTCATAGCAGTATTCATATTTTAAAATATCAATATAAGTATTCTCCAAACCGATGCAATTTCATTAGCTGCACAAGAAATCATTTTGACCTTTTGGAAAAATATCTCAAGTTGACCGAAAAAAATTTAAGCTGCTAATCTTGAATATGCGATGGGGGGAATGACCCATCTTCTTAATAGCCTCTCGATCCTTTCTGGCGTGAAATCCATTTTATTTTTTTTCAGGTGATTGGAGAAACTTCAAGCATAACTGTCCACACACAACTGTATTGTATTTCTGTACGTTCCCTCTTATACATAATTTTTCGACTGCATTTGTACCGGAAGTAATGGAAAAACTCCATCTGGGGAAATCCTCCAAACTTCGAAAAAATTTTACAACTTTTTAATTTTCCTGTATCCCAATGTGTTCCTCGACCGCTGATTCTATCCAAAAATTTATGATGGCTTTTCCGATCACGTGGTCCGGGTTGGCAAATTATCACATAAACACCACGAAAATGTAAATTTTCAATTGTTTGGCATAATATGTCAGATCGATATCTTTTGAGAGGGGTTTAAGAGGTAGGGCATAATTAGTTTTAATGTATATGGTTTGAGGTTTGATACCGAGGCCTTTGCGATATGGTTTCGAATATACCATTACCCTTTTTTTCCAAAAACTATCGCCTCCATCTTTCTGTTATGGTGTTTTACCTCTTTTTAGATCATTTTTGCTCGCCCTTCCAATTTTAAAGCTCCTTATACCTCCGCAGCACCGGCCAAAACCCAATGGAGACAATCGGCAAAAATTGGTATCAATGGTAAAAATTTTCCCCCTTTCAGAAGAGGTATTATGCGGGTGTGCGATTTTTTTTCTTCTGCTGCTGCTTTCAAATATTTACTGCTCCTTTAACCATTTTTTTGTGGCCATTTTCTTGTTGTTTGTCACGGGTTGATTACCTCCAGTTTTGTAAAATCATCCCGAACTTTTCTCAATTCCCTTAAAAAGCTCTTTTCTGATTTTATTTTGCCCATTTTTCTTCGATGATTTTTTGTTTTTTTCTTTCGTTTGTTTTCTACATCACAACCCACCGGGAAAACCCTTTTGCCTTCATTTGTTGGTGACGGTAGGGGTTTTGGGCTCTCCGAACTTGCGTCCTTCATTTTTACCCCCATCCCAAACACTGTATTCAAGTTGTTTGTCTGCTTTTTGTCTTGTTCAATTTCTTAAATTCTCCAATATTGAATGTCGTGTGTTTTACAGGCCCTATCAACGATGCCTGGATCGTTGCGTGCCAATCCCTTTTTTGTAATTCAGTTCCGGGGCCCCAATATTGACATCCTCCGGTAAATCAATTCAAATGGTAGCTTATTATTAACGAAATTTACGAATCCTCGACCCTTTTTTTTTTAATATTCGATCCGCTGCTTTTACTCTGCTCCGTGGGTGGCAACATTTAAATAAACATATCTCACGCATCTTCCTTTAAAAATTATCAACCGTCAAACGATGCGTTATCAACAAAAAGAAGAGTTTCGGGAGATAATTTGGAAGAGAAAATCGGGACTGGATTAAATGGGGCAAACTCATTAGGGCATAATTAATAATAATATAAATTTATTCACTAAGAAACAAGAGTGTTTATATAATGAA